>ML660204.1:2717967-2945654 GCA_007570785.1 Antilocapra americana | reverse complement strand
TGTGTGTGTGTGTGTGTGTGTGTGTGTGTGTGTGTGTGTGTGTGTGTTACTGATTTTCTACTGTTGTGTCATCAACTATCACAGACTTAGTGGCTTCAAGCAACACACATTTTTTCTCCTACAGTTTCTGTGGGCCGAGAGTCTGTGTTCTGGTGGGTGGGCTCTGCGAGGGTCTCCACAACAGGGGTCCCCTCTGACACAGGGGGCTCTTCCAGGCCACGTCCTTGCAGCTCTGTGACTGAGATTCTGGGCTTCTTGCTGCTAACTCGGGACTGTTCTCAGATCCTAGAGGATGCTCTCACATATCTGCCTCCTGACCCACCACCTCTGGCAGTGGTCTCTTCAGGCCACCAGGAGAGGGTCTTGGCTACGAATCCTGCCAGCCCCCCAAGTGAATGGAGATGGAGACAGCAGGTGTAGAAGACTACAGCCATCCGGTGGCTTTGCGCTGCTGACACTGCAGAGTGCGGTAAGCTTGGGGCTTCAGCTGACACTAAAACAGCAGAGGTGAGCAGCTTTGTGGGGCTCTCACTCCTTGATCTGTATCTACTACATTTTCGTATGAAAATAATGCATGAAATAGACTGGGGCGAGGAAAACACTATTTTCTAGGCAACACCAGGGTCTGCAAAGCTTTGTGTTAGTCAAGGCAAAGACTCGGGACACTCTTTCATGGGAATTGTTAAGTCCACTTGTACAGCTGATTTTGTTCTAATTATATCCCAGATCAACTTCCTATAAGAAATTTTGATGTTTTGCTCTTTCATAGGATTCCCATCATTAGCTGGGACAAAAGAACATAAAAATGATGCGGAATTACATTTTTGCTTATCAGACAAAGAGATGTTTGTGAAGTTTATTGAATATATCAGATCCCAATGAACATATTTTCTGTTAACATATAAATTAGGACTTCCCCGGTGGTTCAGATGATAAAGAATCTGCCTGCAAAGCAGAAGACCCGGGTTTGATCCCTGGGTCAGGAAGATCATCTGGTAAAGGGAATGGCAATCCACTCCAGTATTCTTGCCTGGAGAATTCCATGGACAGAGGAGCCTGGCAGGCTCTAGTCCAGGAGGTCACAAAGAGTTGGACATGACTGAGCGAGATTAGCATAAACTAGGATCAGCAAACTTCCTGTGAAGAGCTAGTTAGTAAATATTTTCAGCTCTGTGGGTCATAGTGGTTTCTGTGCAGTAATTCAGCTCTGCCACAAAGCACAAAAGTCACCATAGGCAACATGTAAATGATAGTGTGGCTGTGTTTCAATAGAAATGTATCTATGGTCACTGAAATTTGAGTTTCATGTAATTTTCATATCATGAAATATGATTCATCAGTTGATTTTTTTTTTCAGCCATTTAAAAATATAAAATCCATTATCGGACTTCCCTAATGGTCCAAGTGGTTAATACGCCATGCTTCCACTGTGGGTGGCATGGGTTCTATCCCTGATCAGGGAACTAAGACATTGCCTACCACATGGCATGGCCAAAAATTAAAATTAAAAATAAAAAAAACCATTGTTAGTTCAAGGGCTGTTGGAAAACAGGCAGAAGCTGATTTGACCTGTGAGTCATGATTTGGCAACCTTTTGATTATCTCCATTCTAATCTAAAATATGTCCCATGTTGACATCACAGGTTAAAACCAAAGTCTTTTTTCCTTATCTGCATTTCTTCAGAATGTGCTAGGAAAATAACTTTTGCTTGAAAACACCCAGGAAGAGTACAGGAGGCACCAAGGAGAAATCTCAACTCCTTCCAGTTTTTTTTTTTTTTCTTTTAATACTCTGAAAGCTGAAATTAAGACAAAAAGCAAAGGGTTCAGGGACCACTTTTCACAGACAGGGTGACAATGATGAGAGGGGAAGAGGTGGACAGGTCTAACCTGAGGTCTCTCACTGTGTGGGACTGGTCTTGAGGATGGTGTTCGAACCACGAGGGTTAACTCTTTTTAGCCAGATGGAAGGCAATGAAGGTTCAAGCACACTTTAATTAGATCTGAAGTGGAAGTAAGGGAACCTCCAGACCAGATGTCTCTGCCTAGGCCTGCAGCTGCTCATCCTAAAACTACCAGGTTGGCCTGTATGAGGGGTCATGAGCTAATAGAATAGCCTAGAGAAAGTGTAGTTCCCATTAGCCATATGAACATGCCAAAATACCCATATTTTATTTTAATTATTGGTTTTTTTTCCCCACACCGCAAGGCATGTGGGATCTTAGTTCCCCAACCAGGGATCAAACCCTCGTCCCCTGCAATGGAAGCCTGGAGTCCTAAACACTGGGTTGGCTGCCAGACAAATTCCCCAAATATCCATATTTTAAACAAGTATTATAAAGAACATTCAGGAGACATAAGAGAAGTGGGTTTGATCCCTCAGTAGGGAAGATCCTCTGGAGGAGGCATGGCAACCCCCTCCAGTATTCTCGTCCGGGAAATCCTGGACAGGGTGGTTCACGGGGTCGCGAAGGGTCAGACTGAGGCGACTTAGCACTCACAGAGAATGTTAACACTGACTGCTTTGGAAGCTCTTGATTAGCTTGTCTATATCCAAATGACATTAAAAACATGGTCTGAGTCTCCACTTTTCTTAATCCACTTAGATACATGTACCTGTCAGTTTTGCAGTAGAAAAAGTCAGTACAGGAGACCCACAAGATACAATGAGTAAGTTTCTGAAGGTAAGAAAATGAAGTGAGGGACCTCCCTGGTGGTCCAGTGGCCAAGATTCCATACTCCCAATGCAGGGAGCCCAGGTCAGGGAACTAGATCCCACAGGCTGCAACTATGACCAGGTGCAGCTAAATAAATGCATATTTTAAAAAAAAGAAAAGAAAATGAAGTGAATCCATCATCCTCCAGACACACACAACTCCTAATTCAATCATTTTATAATTTTAAACCTATAATTAAAGTTGTCCTCTGTAATGTAGTGAATTAGAGAAAAAATGGTTCTGCCCTTTCCAAAAATAGCTACTATAAAGATAGCTATTACAGAAATAATATTAGCATCTTATCCCCAAATCTCCCAAGCTTTATTCTACAAAGGTCACGGCACAGTGGCCAAGATTGTCACCCAACGCTAATATCACTGTCCTCATGCTTCACCACCCTCAGCTCTGGAGGAGGTAAGAATCACAGAAACAGTAAGTGCAATGGTCCTGGCCTCACATTTTTTTTTCCAGTTTAAAAAAAAAATGAGAAAGGAAAAAGGTCACAAACTCGAGAATTGCTTTTCTTCACAACGGTTTTATCGTTTGGATACAGTTTGTCAATACCCAACTTTTCCTCTCCTGCTTGGACACACAAACCCACTCAATCAGCAGGGTCTTCTTCGCCCCAAACCTCATATATTGTAACGTTATGGTGTGGATCTGTACCCCCTAAGTTCTGAAGCCTCAAGTGACCGCTGGTTGCCATGGTGACTTTCAGATTTCGCACTTTGGACACAAATTTCACAAGGTCCATCTCGAGCTGGGTTAAGGTATTGAACGCATAGTCTTTGTTGGGGGAAGCATTTTTCCTTCCTGGAGGGCGCAGTGTACAGCCCCGAAGGGTGGGAGGAATCTGCACCTGTCAAGAAAGATATTCAGGGTGAATGATACCATTGACATTGCTGGTTTTGACAGAGTTCTAAGAGAGTTGGGCTCACCTGAGAGAAGTTGGCTCTACCATTGATCTAGTCAAGCGACTGGCAAATGATGGCCAAATCTGGCCTGCCAGCTGTTTTGTTAATCAAGTTTTATTGGAACACAGCCAGGCTCGTTCATTTGCCTATAGTCTACAACTGCTTTCATGCTCAAAGGGCAGAGGTGAATCCTTGTAACAGAGACCGAATGGGCTACCAAGCTGAAAATAGCAACTATCTGGCCTTTTGCAGAAAAGGTTAGCCAATCCCCTGCTCCCATCAGTTTGGACATAGTATCCTGGAACGTTGGGTCTGTCAAAGAGGGAACAAGCTACTGTGTTTCTCTCCCATCCCCTTCTCGGAGCTCTTCAGCCACTTCATGGACAGGCTGTTACTTCTTTACACCTCTGACCCTTTACGACAGATCTTTTCCTTTACTTGGAATAATACCACTTCCATTCAGTTCAACAACTGGTAATAATTCAGATGCCAGGGAAATGAAAAATCAGGGGCAGTCAATCTGGCTGTGTAAATGATTTTGACCTGAAACATGCCAAGTTCTTGACTCTATCCTCATTTGAAAAAAACTGATTTAACAAGATAAACATTGAGCCAAGGTTTTAGTTGCCTAATAAACAGAAGGTGGCCTTCAACTATGAGTCCCAACCTCTGTGAGTTCAGGTCTAGTTTTCTCTAAGGATATGTGGAGAAATGAGTTAGCCAGCACACTCAGGACTGGGAGTAGGTACTCCATATTCAAACTCGTTATACCTAACAGTCTTGCCTATAATAACAAGAGCATCTGTTTCTCTGAGTCTGAGGTTTCTAAGATGGAATCAACGTGGAGTAACAAACGGAGCCACCCTTACCTTATTCTTCTCACCATCTCGAAACTTCAGTATCATGTACAGCACAACAATAAAAATGAGCCAGAGCCACTTGCTCCCAAGCCAGCTTTGGGTATGCTCTGGCAGATTCTGCCGAATTCGAAAGTGCCCTCCACAGGGCACCTTCCCCTGGGTTTCTTTGGCTTTTTCTCTCAGAGAAGAAAACATAAAGGCATAGCTGCAGGAGAGACACAGAGGCAAGAACAAGAACCATTTCAGCGACTGCATGGTGAGCAGAGATGGGGCTGGTGTGCCCTTGCACCTGGAGACAGGGGACCAGGCAGGGTTGGACCATCAGTGATGTCACAGAGGCACCCCCAGCCAGAACCTGCTGGGGCCATTGTGATGACTTCAGGGCAGAGGATAAAGAGGCTTGAAGGGGTCACTTGGGAGTAGGATTTAAAGGGAAATGGCATCATTTCCAGTGAGCAGTCGAAAAAGAGGCGGGGAGTGACAGAATGCCATCTCCTTGCCAGTTTGTTCTTTCTGAGCCTGGTGCTCTACTGGGAGGGCGGATCCATCTCCTATTTGTATTTTTCCATTTGTTGAAGCCAGACACTGTGGCAAGCAGAGCAGACTCGAGGCATGTGCCCCTGTGGAGCAGAAAACCAAATGGGAAAGAAAGATATTAAACCAGAGGCTGCAAACTAGGAGCTACTGATGCGTTTTGTTTGGCCTACACTGTTCTGAAGAACGATTGTGCTCAGTCACTAAGTCATCTCTGACTCTTTGTGACCCCAGACTATAGCCCACCAGGCTCTTCTGTCCATGAAATTCTCCAGGAGAGAATACTGGAATGGGTTGCCATTTCTTCCTGCAGGGTATCTTCCCGACCCAGGGATCAAACCAAGTCTCCTGCATCTCTTGCTTTGGCTGGGGTATTTAAATGGGGGTAGGGGAGCTCCATTTACAAAGGTCAGATTTCTGATTTCCTTGAAAAGTATGGAAGATCTGATAACACAGGGCCCCTCTCTGCTGGAGCCAAGTAGGAACCACCCCTCTGGTGGCCATGTTCTACTGTCCCCACCACTTCCTATCACCTTATATCCACACTCACTGATGTCACTTGAGTGTACAATGCCTGGCTTAATTAAGAGTATCATTTATTTCATGAAAATTGTGATAAAGGAATTAGGAAAGACCTCTTTTGCTTTATTTTTACTATTTATAAACTGAAGACAAGTCAACATTTGAGAATAGTTTTACATGACCAGTTATCAAATGGTCACAGTATGCAGTGTGCAGTTGTTCATTAGCAAATTATGTTTGAATGTTAGACTAATAAGTACTAATAGTTGAGATGAAAACTGAAGAAAAATGCCAATGTGAAGTTTGTGGCTAGCTAGCCTTAAAAAAGCTCCATGCTTTTAGGTGATCTTTTTTCCTGTTAGTTCTCTGGAAAAACAATGGAAATTGGACATCTCCATTTCAAATGTAAATGAAAACTAATTTTTATTTTAATACTTAATATAACTGCTATTGCAAAAACAGAAAGTGTTAATCACTCAGTCATGTCTGACTCTTTGTGACCCCATGAACTGTAGCCTTCCAGGCTCCTCTGTTTATGGGAGTCTCCAGGCAAGAATCCTGGAGTGGGTAGCTATTCCTTTCTCCAGGGGATCTTCCAAACCCAGGGACTGAACTGTTATTACTGTGAAAAAACAAACTGTGAGGAGGGAACTTCCTTGGTGGTCCAGTGGTTAAAGATTTCAATGCAGGGGACACAGGTTCGATCCCTGATTGGGGAATGAAGATGCTGCAGGCTGAATGGCATGGCCAAAAAGCCAAAAAAATTATGGTAAGAAGTGAGAGCTTTAAGAGTGCAGGGGGGCAGCTGGAGGTTAGTTCAGGCAGGCAGGTTTTCCTGAAAGAGACATCCGGGCAGAGTGTGAGGGATGATCAGGAGTTGGCTGGATGAAGTAGGGGAAAGGCTGACATCCAGGCACGTGTGGGGACTGTGAGGTGAGAGGGGTGTGGTGGATAGAGGCCGCCGCCAGGAACACAATCAGGCCCACACAGCATTTGAAACCACCAGCTTCTAAAAGGGACACAAAACAAAAAAATTCTGATTAGCGGAACACAGGGCTTGCACCTCTTCTGCTGGGTCATCTGATTCACATGTTCCTTGGAAAGAAGACTTCTGCTACTACAACCCAGGGTCCACGGGCTGTCTGCACTCAGCCTCTGACTGTGTTGAGCCCAGGGAAGTTCTGAGAGGATGTGAAATCAAAAGAGGAGGCAGAGGAGAGTCAGACATACCACACAGGCTGACCTGGGGTTCACACTCCCCTTTAGCTTCAGGGGTGAGGGGCTCCAGGGCAGAGAGCTCACAGGAATGTGAGACCCCAGGGTTGATCAGAAATAGGCATGGAGATCATAACTCGATGTATCTGTATGTAAATGTACATAAACGGTAATCACGTTTCTTCTGGGAAAAGTCCGCAACAAAAATTCACTGATGTTAATATAATCTGATGAAAATGCATCTATATTCACATAGCCTCAGGTCCGACTCCCCAGACTGCTGAGGCAGTGGACAGGGTGACAGAGCAGGCTGGCTTAGGCTCTCCAGCCCCTTCCCCTCCCCAACCCCAGGCTGCTCCCTCCTGCTTCCAACCTCCTCTCCCAGCTCCTTTGCCTGCTTTTTAAAAAATTTTATTTTCCTGAAGTATACTTGATTTACAGTGTTGTGTTTCCTCTGCCCGCTTTTTATTGGAACCCCATTCCCCAGATTTCCTATAAAGAACTATCTCAGTAATATGCCCCCGTCTCCAGAAGGCAGGGCTCACAATTTTGATGCTCCTGCCTTCAGAGCAGAGTTTCGTTAATTATTGACCTCAACATACTTTATGCGTGCGACACACCAATTTTATGTCCAGTTTCCCTTTTCATAATCTGCCGAGAGAACGTGGAATTGACGTGACGTCACAGAGTTACTGTCACTAACAGTGCCATGGCTGCAAGTTTCTTACTCAAGTATTAGTGGAAGAAGGAAAACACAGAGAGGAGAGAAAAAGCAGACTGCAGACTTAATTTTTGTACCAAATCATCAGGTGTGCAACTAAATCTCCTCTCTCATCACAGCGATGGAGCAAGGAAACCCCCTAAGTCTCCCACTCTGATGCAAAATGCTTCCTCCCACAGCCCCACAGGCAGAATGTACTTGAAACCCAACTTGTCCCTTTGCAAGTTCAGTCTCATTCGGCTTATTTAATTAATTAACCGTTGGCAGCAAAACCATGAAAATTTTAGTCAAAATGAGCTGACCACACACCCAGGAGGAACCTGGAGTCTTTAATTATTTTGAGCATAAATATGCAGCCAACATGCTCTCAGGGCTGTGGGGAGGTCCAAGTGCACAGAGGGTGGAGGTGAGTGGGTGAGGGTGATGGGCGAGGCCGGCGGGGTCAGAGAGTCCCTACTGTGCCTTCCTACTCGAGTGGCTCCAGCTTTAAGGGGACGAGCAAGTGCACAGGGCCCAGCTGAGGCCGCACCGCTGGCCTCAGAAGCAGTAGGATGTGTGGGTGACCCAGTGGGCCGACTCTTCCTTGGAGCGCTTGGCGGAGCTGTGGGTGGTGAAAAGAGACTTGTAAGCTTCTGACTCTTCGCTGTCGGCGATGGACCTCTTCGTGGCTTTTCCAGAACTGATCCCGTGTGCTGCTGGAAAAACGAAAAGCTCTGAACTCTGAGGCTGGGACTGCAGACCATTCCAACCATCTCATTCTTGAGAGGCCACCAAGTCCAGGAATTTCCCTCCTCCTTTCTGGGGAGGAATGTTGAAATACAATATCTCAATCACCAAGCCCAGAAAACAAACGAAGCTACTGTATGTAAATCTGTCATTTAAAATCACCTTAATCACTACTTGCACTGGCCCCAGCTTCTGAGAATGACACACAGGAGCCCCTGAGGCCAGGTGGCTGGTCTGTGGAGGGGGATCTGGAACCCAGGAACACAGGATGACTCACTCGTTACCTCATCCAACCGTGCTTCTCTCCTTTGTGAAATAAATACTAGGGTCTCTAAATTCTGGACTACCGCCTGGTCGGGAGGCAGGTGGAGGGAGGCTGGCTCCAGTGCACGTCTGGTGCAGAGAACCCAGCCTTAAAACAGGGAATGGCCGTGTCAGGCCTTTGGTCCCTGCACCCCGTTCGCCGGGCCCCATGAGCAGGCTCCAGGAAAACTGGACAACGGCATGTGTGAACACCTCCTTCAATCCCGACAGGCCTTCTGGTGCATTCAAGGTGAATCAACTGCTTCTTAGTCACCCTGCAGGAGAGCTCAGTGAACCCCCAAGAGAGCTAGAGACACGATCAGGACAAGCTCGAGTCTTCAGAGTCATCCCCACAAACACTGACACAACCATGAGGGTCTCCAGCCTTCTGAGTAGCCCAGAGTCGTCTCAACCGGACCCACCTGCACTTTTGGGAGCCGAGTCGGTCTTCTTCGCTCGAGTGTCAAGGCTGGCTTCTTCAGGTTTCCCTGCTTTCATTTTTGATGATCCTGGGGTTTCTGAGAAAAAACAAAGCAAAACAAAACCACATCAGGAACTTATCTAGCAAAACAGGCCTAGGGTCTTATTTTGCTAAATAAGGACTTTTTTTAGCATCTTACCTTCACTGACATCTGATTCTGGGACGGACTCTGCAGCCTTGGGTCTCTTTGTTTTCTGTGAAAAGAGGGGGGAGGACGTGCGCCCCGATTCACTGATTTTAGTGTCCGGGTGGCTGCCACCGGCCTGGGAGCCCAACCTGAGGCCGACACAGGTCGCCTAGAGCAGGCCCCTCTGAAGACGACTCCGACCCTCAGCCCCGCGCCCCGGTCCTGCCTAGGCGTCTGTGGCCGCACGCTTACGCCTCGTGCAGCACACATCTGGAGAGGTCTGCTCAGCCGTACAGTCATATTCCAAAACCACGCCCTCAGACAATCTCAGCGAGGAGCGCAAGCCTCGGTGAGAGCAGCCTGTTGTAACGGTGACCACTGCACGCCTAGGAGCGGTTAGCTGAGTAATAACATACGGTCCAGACAGGGTGACTGTGGACCGGGTCCTAACCTTTTCAGGAGAGCTTCTTCAAAGGGGTCGGACTGCTCTGACATTTGTGTATTTAACTGTAAGGCCTTGAGGCCTGTATTAAAGAACACTGTAGCCAATTCTCAACCGTGGATTACTTCTGCTAGAATTCTGTCGCTCACAGTAGTTAAGCTGGTCAGCAAAACATTAAGAAATGAAACTATTCTAAAAACCACACAGCGGGGCTTCCCTGCGGGCTCAGTGGTAAAGAACCTACCTAACAATGCAAGAGACACAAGTTCGGTCCCTGAACTGAGAAGATCCCACAGGCCGAGAAGCAACTAAGCCTGTGTGTCAGAATTACTGAAGCCCGCACACCCTAGAGGCCATGCTCTGCAACAAGAAAAACCACCGCAATGAGAAGCCCACGCAGCAGTGAAGACCCAAAGCAGCCATCAATAAACACTAAGAGAAAAAGAATATTAAAAACCACACAGCTGATTCAATCATAGGACAAACAGGAAAGGACTCTGTTCACTGAGGGAACTTACTTCAATGCCATTCCCTTCAGTATGCAAAAGGGGGCGCTAAAGACATACAGCCTAATCCTTTCAGGAGGCTCCCGTATCTAGAAAACATCCCATCTCTAGAAAACATCAGAGACCCTGCTCAGGCAGTGGCCTCTTGGTCCTGTAATGCACGCAGGCCATGCGATTTGTAACACCTGCACAAAACAATGTCCTGTTCATTTCACACATGCAAGACATGCATTCAACTCTGAGGGTAACACCTCATGGTTCAAACATAGTACAGAAAACTGACTTCTAAGCCCGCTATTCACAGCTAAGGTTATGATGTTTGAGAAGCATAGGCAGTGGGGCATCAGAAAGGAAATGCTATGTCCTATTTCTAGCTGTGGGTATATTTGGGAAATATTTTGGTTTCCCAGCAGCCGTCTCTAAGAGGCATTCCCAGAAGCTCTGGGGAGGACCCTGCGGAGATGGGCAGGCTAGCTCCGCTGGGCTTTCAACAACTTGGCAGAACCCTGGGACACAGGAAACAACTAAGGTAAGAGGGCTATGACCACACCACCGTCTCTATGAGCTTCCTTCAAAATACAATCTTCCCCTTCTGTGCTTTTTAAAAACTGAACTTGATTGATTGTAGCAACCAAGAACAAGCAGATCCTTTTTAGTAAATGTCCTCTGTCAAAAACATCTCAAACTTTTTCCTTTGTTGCTCGTTTGATAATGAGATCACAGCTATTTAGAAAACCAACTTAAAATGAATGTTTTTATATATTTATTTGCTCCTAAACCTAAAGTCACCCCTTTAAAACACAGAGTGGCTCTTTATCCTCATGAACGTTGTAATAACCCCGTACAAGACACTTCAAGGAACACTTCTGTTGGCATCTGATCACATAAATTGGACACAATTTCCTGTACTACAGAATAATTCACGCACATATTTATTTTCTACCTAAGTGAGACAATAAGAGGAGTAAACTCAAATGGTTTAGCCCTTTCTGAGAATTCTGGACACATAATAACAACACCACATTCTCAAGCATCAGGCTTTTAAAGCCCCATGAGCATGAGAGAATTACATATTACTTGTAATAATGAGCATGAATTACATATTATTTGAGGGTGATACAGTTTTGCACTTTCCTCTATTATGTTTTCTAAAAAAGAAAAACCTGAAAAATCTTTAATTATTATATCACTGGTAGATGTACTCCAACTGCATAAAAACAGGCAGGCTATTTTTTCTTCCCCACAATTGTATGTCTTCAATTTTTTAGTATTTTAGGCATTCTTTTGCCTTAGTTCTGAAGACATGAAATTTCTCCCACATTTAACCTAAACCTAGCTTTTTTTTTTTTTAAGAATGAAAAAAGACCATAGCTATCACCTTAAGTACTCAAGAAATAACAAACTTTACTGCTGGATCCAGACTCGATGGTATATTGAAATTTCTTAGCTGATCAACTGTTTTGAGCCTGGGGCACAAAACAAAGCCTGCACCCCCACACCCCCACCCACAGTGTTGCCTGCCGTTGACCCTCACCGAGGCACCACTCAAAAACAGGTGGGCGGGAGGAGCGATCAAGCAGTGGCTCCCAAGGTGGGAAGGCTGTTCTCTACTCTCCTGTCTGTGCCCATTCCCTGTGGGTGGGTTGGCCACTCTTCCTTCCACACTGACGAGGAAGCTGAGTGCAGAGCAGACCCTGGAGCCCAAGCTGTGAGGAATCTTCCTAGAGCCCAGGTTCTTCTAGGTCATAAAAGCCACCTCCATCCCTGCAAACCCTGAGGGCGCTGTCAGCAGCGCAGCTGTGGGGTTGCAACCGGCTCCAGAGCAGGGGCTACAGCTGGGCAGGACCTGCTCTCGCCCAGACTCAGAGGCTGAGGGCAAAGCCCAGGATGCGGTACCTTCCCCAGCTTGGCTCGCAGCCGCCTCTCCTCCATCCTGCTCTTCAGCACTTCCACGTCTTCCTTGGTGCCATTGAGCACGATGACATCATCCTCCTGGAAGGCAGCCCCACACTGGAGGAGAGAGGAGAGAGGAGACAGGTCCCATGAGCACGCGGACAGCAGCGACCCAGGTCCTGGCTCTCAGCCCAGCCACTGGGCTTCCAGTTGTTTTCCCGCCTGCACCTTGGCTTGGTCAGCTGTGGAGGTCCTGCCCTGCTTGGGGAAGTTTCCGGGCATGGTTAGCCCAGCAGGCCTGCCTACAAGACTGGTCTTGGCTGGTGTCTGGGAACATGTATTTCTGGAGGATTCTTGCCATTTCCAAACTGTGCTGGGCTTCTGCTTACAGCCCCCACCCCCGCCACTGGACCCGACCTCTGGGTGCACAGACCCGAGCACAGGGTGGGCATTTAGGAGATGCCTGTTAGGGACTCACACTAGCAGTACTTACTGAGCACCTACTGCTGCCTCATCTCATGAGGACAGACTTAGTAAGAGCAGTGAGGCCTACCAAGGCTAAAAGGGAAGCGACCAGGGGATCTCACATTCCAGACAGAGGTCTGTGACCTTGACCTCAGAGCAGCACCTTCTAGGGGACCCCTGGGACCCGCCTCCAGTTTCCATTCAGGAGTTCTGGGGTGGGACTTGGGAATTTGCATTTCTAATGTGTTCTCAGGTCCTGAAGGTGCTGCCTGTGGGGGAACCAGGCTTTGAAAACCACGGTTCTGGAGTTTAGGAAGTTGGCGATTGAGGTAAATGGGCTGAATTGGAGCAGGACGGGGTGGGGACCATTCGAGAGACACAGCTGCATCTCAGCTCTGCCCTGGGCTGCCGTGCCACTGTCACCCCCACAGGGACCTGCATTTCCAGCTGCTTCCTGGGGAGCCTGCCCTGCTGAGGACACGGTGTGGGCCAGAGGGCATGGAGGACCTCTTCCTGTGGGCTCTCCAGAGTCCCTCCGCCTAGACCCTGGCCTCAGTTACCACCTATGTTAAATGGGAATAAACTGAACTCCCAGCAAGGGTGACACTGAAGGGATTAGAATGTCCAGTTGGGCTAAGAGCACTCAACCATCCTCAGCTACTGTTGCAGTTTTGCATTTTCCTGGAACAGAGCTTCCAGTATCACCACAGGTGGAGCTCTAAGACACAGCCCTCCGCACCATGCTCTAACCAGCTTCCTGAGGCAGAAGCACTGCCTACCCTGAGTTCCTCATCCATGGATTCAACCAATTTCTGACTGAAAATACTGTGGGAAGATTTTTTTTCACAAAGTTCCAGAAAGCAACACTTGAATACTATTTAAATAGTTACCACACATCTGTGCAGGGCAGTAACTATTTACACAGACTCGCAACTATTAACATAACATTTACACCATATTTACAAAGCATTTACATTCTATTAGTAGTAGTGTTAGTCACTCAGTTGTGCCCTACTCTTTGCCACCCCATGGACTGCAGCCCATCAGGCTCCTCTGTCCATGGGATTTTTCCAGGCAAGGACTGGTAACTGGAGTGGGTTGCCATTTCCTTCTCCAGGGGGTATTACCAACTCAGGAAGATCATTAGGTATTATTATTATTCTTAGGTACAGTCTACTAGGTATTCTATTAAGTAACCTGAAAATGACTTGGACTATATAGGAAGATGGATATCGGTCATATGCAAATACTACACCATGCTATATAACGGACTTCAGGCTCTTCAGATTCTGGTATGGGGGTCCAGGACCGCCCCCCGAGCTCCCTGCCCAATAAGAGCTGACAGTCACATGGTTGCATTCTCCCTGCTGGGAGGTGTGCCCCTGCGTGAGGGGAGAACGCAGAAGGAAGCCTCACAGGATTCCTCTAGACTCTGTCTGAGCCTCTGTTCCTCCCCATGAGGGCTGCACACCCCTGCTGGATCAATGGACAAAGCTAGGCCATAAGAACAGCTGTAGGGCGCATCAAGTTGGTCCTACTAGTCCACTCTGCCTGGAACGGTAAGAGACTCACTGTGCCCAGAATCTCTTTGACAGAGAACATTCTCAGCAAAGAAAAGACATGCAAGTGCTGTTCTTAGAAGTTGCTAAAGCTCACCCAGAACCTCCCAACTCTCCTCAGCCACTGCCTTAGCTGGGTTATTTATTGTGGTACTGAGTCCAAAAAGCATAGCTTCCTTCAGGTCAAAGTAAGCTCATGTTTGGGTAAGTTTTCTCAACTGAAAAGATATTCCTTTGACCCACCAAGTCCAAGGTTGGTGCCGTAGAGACAGTTCTGTGCACAATGAGAGAGGGGTGTCCCGCCAGGGCTGCCCCTGGAGAACAGTGAGGCTGGCAGGCCAGGGAAAAGGTAGAGCTTCTCTGCAGGGGGAAGAGTCTCCTTAACCCAGAAAGCCCCGGGTTGTGGGAGATTTGGGCAGAGCCTTCCCCTAGAGGTGCCCTTCTTGGAGACAAGGAGAGAGAATCTGTAGGAACAGAATCAAGTGGTAGATAAGGCCCAGTGGGGCTTGGGGCCAGGTTCCAGCGTCAGTAATCCTCCTGAGCGCACACCTTGAGGCGGAAGTGTGGCGTCTGCTCCCCCTGCTCCGTCACAGCCCTCGCCGTCCTCCTCTGGGGGCTTTCTGCGCCTCCTTCCGCCTTCCGCCATGCCTTGCTGCCCTGGTCCGAGCACGTCAGCGGCCTGCAGCCTCCTTCCCCTGCCATGACTGCTTAGCTGTCTGTGTATAATGCATACTGCTGTGGTGTGCTGCCCCCAGAGTTGTACTCATAGAGCTGACTCAGCTGCTACCACCACCAAGGCACGAACTGCTCACAGTAAAACTCGCGGTATCTTGCTCTTTGTCTCCAAAATTTAAAAGACCCACTCCTCCCTCAAGGCCTCAACGCCTGGACTTGACCTGGCAGCCCTTGGAGACGGCACCTGGCTCTCCCACCAGCTACAGGCCTGTCACCTGACCTCACTAGGCTTCTGTAGGACTCCAGGGCCCTGGGTGGAGCAACCCATCCCTGGAGGTGAGTGAAACCAGGGCAGGAATCAGGCTTCTGCCATGATGCCAGCCTCCAGACTGGGGCTCTTCTCTGTGGACTACAGGGCAGGAGTCACTTTAGAAAACGGGAGGTGAGGGGGCTGCTATAAAGACCCCAAAGGGACGGATCCTCTCTCTGCCTATAAAAGTAACATCCACACAAAGCAGAAAATACCCATATTTCCCTGTAAATGCATTTTTCTGTGTGTGCTGTTACCATACACTTGAAATCATATTCATTTTCAGTTTTGCTCCACTACTTAGACATCCAAAAAATGGGTGGGAGGGATAGCTAAATAAATCATAATACATTTCTAAAAAGGAAGAGTATATATAGCTATTTTAGAGTTTTTGACAACACAGAAAATGCTTATATGTTAAAAGGAAAAGTAGGCTGAAAGTTATATATTCATATGATCTCTGGATGTTAATTTCTTTTTAAATATTGAAAAAAAAGGCTAGTAGGAAAGTGCTAAAGGAGAAAGAATTAAGAGTAATATGCTTCTACATCTATATTTTTATATATGAGACAAATGGAGTAGTGGTTTCTCAATTTTTGTTCTTTCAAACAATACTGTGCTGAGCTGATTACATGGATCTCTGACCCAGAAATTTCACTTCTGAGACCTGGTTATTCTGTCATAGAACCCTGTCAATTTCCTGCATTCATGGCTTGTAATATTAATAAATGAATGTATGCCTATATGTGTGTGTGGACTTTTAAAACAGGGCTTCCCTCTGTCACACTATAAGCTCCAAATGAGAAGCTTTTTATCTTTTTTGGTTGTAGCCAAGTCTTAAGCCCAAGGTCCTGCACACAGTGGATGCTCAGTAAATAACTGCTGACTAAATGAATGAGAACATAATCTGAAGAAATATTTCAAACCAGGATGAAAGGGAGTGAAATTTTAAAGCCAAATAGCTCCCCTAAAAGGCCACATGAACCTTACACTCCCTAAAACATGTGGGAATGCCCATCACATCACAAAGGTAGGGGGAAAAAAAAAACTTATGGTAATCTAAAAAGGAGATCACCCCTCTTGGGCTTTAAGAAATACAAAAATACCCCACTGTATTCATAGCACCTCTTCTGTTATTTATATGGTTATGCTGTTTTATTAGGATTTTCATTAAAAACATTTTAGCTGAATCAATCTGTATAAAAAGCTGATACATTAAGCCTATCTTTCGTCACTTATTACAACAGCTCCTCCAACATGTTTGGTTTTTATTCTGTATTTCCCTCAGAGCTGTGGGAGTGTAAAGTGCATGCAGGCAACTCTCATTTTCTCAGCTGTTTTCTTCCACTGTTCTTTTCCCGCAGGTTAAGGATGTGAGATCCAGGTGAAATCCAGCACCAAACCTCTTTCCCCAGGGACAGACCTGCCAGGCCAGTTCAGCAGCACCCACAGGACATTTAAGACAAGCCCTCAGAGCCCCGGGGGCAGCACTGCAGCCACACTTCAGGAGCTGGCAGGGTGGCCTTTCTCTCGACTCAGGACATCTGAACACCTCCATACAAACGTACACAGGGTCTCCCCACTCAAAGGCTCACGGATCTGTTTTTATACAAAAAGCACGCATGTCACATGCACAGCAATGCTGCAGCCCCGTAAGATCAGAGACCAGGTTCTCTCTGCCTGATTAAGAAATCTTAAGCAACATCTGTTCTGCAGAAGAGCAACAGGTATCTCAAGTGACAGGTGAAGAAAAGCTGGACTCATCTGACTTAATAAAGAACCCAGGTGTCTGGACACCCACAAGGGTGAGAGTCTCTGCGGGCTCTGAGTCACATCTCTTGGCTTCACTATCCCCAGCAGACACACGTGGGGTAAACCTAAAGAGCGGACCAGCAAGTGGAGGACCTTTTAAGCCGAAAAAGGGAAGGATGTTAAGAGGAGAAGACCCATCAGAGGAGAGTAACGAAAGGGGGGAGCCACTATTGGACAGACTCCACCTCCGCCTCTGCACAGGCTAGCCGGTGGCCGCGGGAAGACGGCCCAGGGCCAGCACTCTGCCTGTGTCCCTGAAGTCAGGCCTCTGGAGAGCCGTGCTGAAGCACTCGACCGCTCCAATGCTACACAGGAAGCAAATGAGATTTTTAAGTGACTTTTATTTACTCTCCAAATGAAAAAGGCTCGATAATCAATTGTGGCCTCCTACTTTTAAAAACACTTAAGAAATCTGACCCAGGACTGCCAGGATTTCACCCAGCTTTTAGAATCCGAGAAGCACCCCACACTGCCCTTCACCTGGGCCAGGTGTTTGTTTTGTAAGGCAGGGAGCCAGCCCTGAAGAAATACTCAGGTTCTGTTCTTCAACCCCTGGGTCAGAATCAACAAGAATAAAATCCTCCAGGGATGAAAGGGTAACGAAACCTGCCAAGCGACTTGGTTCACGTGATTTCAGCAGGAACCCCGCAGCAAGAGAAGCAAAGGAGAAGAAAAGCCAGGCAGGATGCAGACACACCAGGACCTCCGACCCAAGTGAGGAGCGTGCCTTGGTAAGTGCTTCGTGAATGCCACTGGCTGAGCAGGTATTGTTACTACTAATAAAATGAAATTTAAGTTTTTCTGTGTCTCCTCCATGCCTTTAAAATAGAACTACTGGAATATCAGTAATATTTTAAAATTCAGAAGTATCGCGCATCTTTTCCTCTCAAAAAACAGCCCTCATTTTTTCATTCAAGCCAAGAAAATTTGAAGTGGAATGTTTTTAAGAATGAGACCAATTTTATTTTTAAATTTTAAATGCTGCCATTTATTGATTCCTCATGTGGGAAATAACTAAGTCAGCCTCAATAAGAACATTATATTTGCTGTGATTGTTCTGAGTGGATTATCCTGAAATGCAGTTTCCCTCTTCATATCAAAGTGGCTGAAGAAACAAATACCCACTTTAGGAATTAGCATGCTGCGATTAAGACATCTATTTTACTGGATTGCTAGACAGTATGAGTTCAAAATTAGTCTAATATGTTAAAGCTCAAACAGTTCAAGAAAAAAAAACATTAACTTGTAGGATGCTCTGGACATCATTCTGAGCCTAGAGATGACAGAAAAAAAAACCACAAAATTTTCATCACTGCAGCTACACTGACTTTTTTAGGACAAACCCACAGTAAAGGGAGACAGAGTCTGCATTCATGGTCCGAAGGTGTCACTACTCCAGGGGACTGGTGGGTATTAAGCACCCCCATTTGACTCAAGCTTTGCGCACCCTCGCAAGCCAGGCTTAGGAAGAAACACTCAATCCATCCACTCCCACACCCCTGGGTCCCCAGGCCTTACGAGACAGGTTCTATCATACACCCCCACCTGCAGTCCAGAAGACAAAAAGTACATTGGTTAATCCCTGTTAAGCTGACATTAACCAGCTGATATTAATGCGCTAAAACAGAAGTATACTAGAATATATGGCAAAATACTGTAAGTTCATCTTTAAAGATGCCCATGATCTATTCACTAACAGGAATAACCTTTAAAAAAGTGTTAAGTTTCAGCAAAATAATTAATTTATACAGGATGTCGCCAAATTGCCCTGAAAGGTCTATACAACAACTTAAATCCCATCATAATAAAATTCAAAACGACTGCCCTGTAGTGTTCAAGTGGCAATACCTGGTACCAAAGCCACATTACTGGCTTTGTTTTAGGCTGTTAAGGCTTGTTAGTGGGGTGGGAGAGGAGGACTACAGAAAGATAAAGAAGAAAGAAAAAAAGAAGGAAAATATACTCACTGGCTCTCACAGTTAGGATAGTAAGGTATTGTGAAATAACTTCTTGGAAATATTTTATGCTTGGACAAAAAACATAAAAGGTTAAATTATTCCATTCTGAGAACTATAATTGGAAATCATGTGTGATTGCTAATACCACAAAAAGGAAAAAATCTTAACACCATCCTTAACCATAGCCTTGGTAGTTACTTTTATTGAGGGATATTCTACAAAATCTTTTAGATGTCATGTCTTCAGTCTGACTGTAAAATCTTCAAAACATTATTCATTGTCTGGAAGCTATTTAATTCTACTGTATATTACACATATTTTATTATATTTTTTGTCCATTCCCCAACTGGGGACAGAACCTGTGCCCCACCCTCCTCCTGCCCCTCAGTGGAAGCAGAGTCTACACCACTGGACCACCAGGAAAGTTCCACTATATATTTTTTTAAAGATGTTTTTGCTGTGCTGAGTTGCTAGTCGTGTCTGACTCTTTGCGACCACATGGACTGTAGCCTGCCAGGCTCCTCTGTCGGTGGGGTTTTCCAGGCAAGAATACTGAGCAGGTTACCATTTCCCACTCCAGGGGATCTTCCCAATCCAGGGATTGAACTTGAGTCTCCTGCGGCTCCTGCATTGGCAGGCGATTCTTTATCACTGCCTTATTTTAATGAGGCTACTCATTAAAAAAAAAAAGTCTGAACAAAGAACTTCTATATCTGCTCCTCCTCCATGAAATACAATAACTGCAGCTATTTCTAAAGCCTTTAAAATACAGTTTAAATAAAACATTTTGCAAAAGAGAGAAAATGGCTCAAAAATAAAAGACTGCTTTTTTTTAATGGGATACATGTTCCCCTCACTTGAAAAATACTGCTTGTATTTCTTGGAAATTAGTGATAAAAAGTCACGTTTAACAATTATAGTTTCATGATGACTACAAAAGTTGATTTCATACTACAGAAACAAAACAACAACAAATCACCAAGAACAGAACATTGTGCAAAGCTGAAAATGGTGTTCATTACAACTTCAAAAGGAAAAATTGCCAGGCCCTAATCGGTTGATCCCTGTAGGAATTTTCATGTTATCCACCTCGTGGAGGATAAAGTGTAGAGCCTAGGTGACGCAGTCTTTGGAAAAAAAAAAAAAGGAGCCGCCATCTTGTAGTCAAGGGCAACTCCCAAGTTCCTAGAATAACCATAAAATAGTCCAGCCCCTTACCCCATGTCACTACCCTAGACACGACCAATCACCACACACCAGGGAGTGCCAAAAACACACCATTTAGGAGGTTGTTTGTGATGAAAAATACCTATCAGAAACTAACGCAGGAAAAGTCCACCAATTGCTGTTTTTTTAATTTTGAAAACCTCACCCCACCCCACAAACTATAAAAACGCCTATCTGCTGTTACTCGGGGCTCTCCTACCCAAGCCGCTGTGTTGGTGTGGGTGGAAGCCCCTGCTCGAGCTTGAATAAAAGACCCTCGTGTGTTTACGGCGGAATCGGCTCCTGAGGTGGTCTCTGGGGGATCTATAATCTGGGCACAACACAAGCAACAGCAAGAACTATTTACATTCAACAGCAGTGGAGTCTCCAAAGGCTTCGTTTCAAGGCCGCCCTTGAAAAGCTCGTGTTGAAGCAATGAAAATAAAGTTGGTGACCCTTGCCACAACCTGACGTTCTAGCACTCCCCAGTTTCTAAATTTCAAAGTGAACCTGAGCTTAAAAGAAGACTGGGCAACTGTGAACAATGCACCACAGAACAAGAGGTGGAAAGGCGGCTGATTAACCTTGACCACGCTCCACTGCCCACCTCTTTAAAAGGGAGGGAAGGGACGTAGCCCGTGTGTCGCCCTGAAGGACAACAGGCTACACATGGGAGTCGTCTTCATTTAATTATCATAAACCACTGAAAATGCCCAATCCCCTGGGCGCTGAATGAAGTGGAGTTTGTCAGTGAAGTGGAGTTTGTCAGTGAAGCGGGGCTAACATTTCTGTGATGAGGCCAGCAGGTTTTACTTTGACCATAAGCTTAAAAACATCAATCAAGACAACAAACTGAAAAATACTCCAAACTCCCTTCCCATGCTAAAGCCAAATGCAGGAGAAAATGGAATAAACTATGGTACATGGTTTACCTTTAACCAAAATTCTTAACAGAGAAGCATTTATTTTCATTTCAAGAAGGTATTTCCTTGCGACTGGATTTCTGTTTTCATGATAAAGATTGTGTCTATTTTAGAGACCAGATATGAAATGTGTCAATTATAATGACGACTCTGTACTTTATAAGAAACGTCTTTAAAATTGTGCCATAACGTTTTATGTTTGGGACCATCAACAAACATTTACTGAACTAGAGTAAAATGTAACCTGGCATATCTGGGCAGCAGTTGCTTTTTATTTTTGAAGCATAATGTGTAAAAAGAAAACTATACAATGAAAATGCATACATTTTTAAAATCTACAACCTTCAATCAGCATTTATAGTTTTTCCTGACTCACAGTTTTAAAAGCACAGAGATAACTCAAAAATGTTGCCTCATCCACACTTTACCCAAATGGCATTTGCAATAATGATGTGGAAAGGTAAGGGGCTAATGTCAAATTTGAGATTAACACTGGTCAAAAGTAAATGGGTTTTTAAAAACAGGAAGGAGGAATAGGCCAGGATATGACTTTTTTTTTTACAGAAACTTAGAAATAAGACTCATAAATAAGGAAAAAAATTACTAACAATACAGACATTTTACCTGATCAGTTTTCTTCCCTAAATTCCCAAGGATGGTATTTGCATGCTAATAATAATTAATTAAAACATCTATTCATGCATCTCAATAGAGTTCGAGAGGCAACTAAATTATCATCAAATAATCTTATTAAAGATATCTTGTTTTTAATCACTGAAGCCTTCTCGAAAAAAATTAAAATACATAAATTCATTTCAATAAATTGAATTATGTGATCACAAAATTTCTCTTGATTTGTTGTTTCTTTTATTGAAAAGATATATCCTCATAATATGATACAGGATAACAGCCTAAGAAATTCTCGATAATGCAAACCAGGACAGGATCTATGTCCAAAATAAATATTTGAGATTTTTTTTTTTCTGCCAAGATAAAGGCAATAACACATGAAAATATACTTACTCAACAACATCAGTCATTGGGGAAACGCATAGTAAAACCACAATGAATTACCATTACACACCTATTAGAATGGTAAAAAATTTTTTAAATTGACTATACTCTGTGTTGGTGAGGACGTGGAATAAACGGAACCCTCATACTTTGCTGGTGGGGATATAAAATGGCACACTCACTTTGGAAAACAATCTGGCGATTTCTTAAAAAGTTAAACATAAACACCTGTATGCGAGCCAGCTAGTTCACTCTTGGGTACTTACCTCAGGGATACAAAAACATAGGTCTACACAAATGCTTACAGCACCTTGTAGTACCCTAAAACTGGAAACAGCTTCAGTGTCCTCCAAGAGATGAACAAACAGACTGTGCCACATCCATTTGAGGGAATACTGCTCAGTAGTACAAAGGGAAAATGGTGATAAATGCAATGATGTGGATCAAATCTTAAAAGCATTATCCTAAGTGACAAAAAACCCAGGCAAAAGAATATACAAGTATAACTCCATGTACACAAAACTGCAGAATATACCAACGCATCTATAGTGACAAGAGCACATTAAGAGACTACCCAGAGACAAGGATGGGAGGAGGATAGAGTAAAAGGGGCCCAAGAAAACTCTTATGGGGTAAAAGAAATGCTTAACGTGACTGTGGTGTGGGTTTCACAAGCACTTTCACAACACCCTAAATTCTGTCTGTTGTTCCTTCAGGAAGCTGAGAGGAGAACGTTTCAAACCATGGTAATAAGAAAGCGACTGGAGCTCAAAGCATGAGCCAGCTGCGAGCCACAAAGCCTGGTCTTCTCGTGTGCACAGCCGTTTTTTGCATCTTCATTTTTATTTATTTAAGGAATCTGACTCCTGAGGAAGAAGAGGAGGAACCCACCCACCCAGCAGTGGTGGAATGCGGCTTCTATCCAGAAGAACTGTGCTCGGCTTTGTTTGAAGGGAAAGAGGCAGCTCCCCAGATTGCAAAGTTCTGTAGAAACCCTCATGGATCTGAAATACTTGCTCATTTACACCGACCAGGAAATTGCTCCAGGATCTCCCAGCAGTTGCATTTCATAACCAGACGCCTGTCTGCAGACGAGGACAGCTTCTCTTTGGCATATATTATAACTATTCATAAGGAGCTGGCTATGTTTGTGCAGCTACTCAGGGCTGTTTATGTGCCTCAGAATGTTTACTGTATTCATGTGGATGAAAAGGCCCCAAAGAAGTATAAGACTGCGGTGCAATCCCTGGTTAATTGTTTTGAGAATATTTTTATTTCATCAAAGAGAGAGAAAATGGCTTACACTGGCTTTAGAAGACTACAGGCAGACATTAACTGTATGAGAGATCTAGTCCATTCCAAATTTCAATGGAATTATGTCATTAATCTCTGTGGACAGGACTTTCCAATCAAAACCAACAAAGAAATCATACACTACATCAGAAGCAAATGGAAAGATAAAAATATCACTCCCGGAGTAATCCAGCCACCAAGCATTACATCTAAGACAAGTCAGAACCATCCTGAATTCAGCCCTGAAGGAGACATCTACGTGTCTCCAAATGCAGGATTCAAGGTTGAGCCACCCCATAACTTAACCATTTATTTTGGAAGTGCTTACTATGTACTAACAAGGAAGTTTGTGGAGTTTGTGCTGACTGACATCCGTGCAAAAGACATGCTCCAGTGGTCTCAAGACATCCGTGGCCCAGAGCGACACTACTGGGTGACTCTGAACCGACTGAAAGGTAAAAACAATCCAGCAGAGGGGTGTCTATGCAGGCCAGCGGCAGCAACAGCAGTCATGTATCCTTAAAGATTCTATTTCAGCTCTGTGACTTGACAAACAGCTCCACATATTCTATAAGACCTCCCACTTGGGTGGTTGTTGGTGGGGGTGGGGGTGCGGGGTGTCTCTGCTTTTAGGGATCTGGGGTTTGCCAGGCTCCCATACCAGGCTCGCTGCTTTGTTTCCTCTTCAGAAGGAAATGCCAGCATTCTGCATCTCCCCAAATAGAGCCCTTGGAAAATTCTGAGCACAGATCACTGGAAAATTCTTCCCTTCTTCATTTACTTATTAGATACTGCTGAATACCTCCTAGTACTAGGGGCTCTTAAAGAATGGAAAATATTAAAACTAGCCATTGTGTGTGGCTAGGTAGGTTTTCTGAGAGACAGAGGGAAATGTGATGCTTTCCTTTAAATGGGCTTGTTTGCTCTTTACACAAAGTTGACTGGCTCCTATTGGGGACGTGCCTTCAAGCTTGAATAGCTAAGTGAACAGGTCCAGGAAGACAGAGCAAACAATGAGTTCAGAAGAAATGGGTTAAGACCTTTTTAACCACTGAAAATCCTTTCAAATTACCCCAGAGAGCTGTCCTTTGTGCACACGTTCTGAGCGAGGTGGGGCTTTTTTTCCACCTGTTCACAGTATGCCCGCCCGTCTTCTCCCTTAGATGCTCCGGGCTCCACCCCAAACGCTGGCTGGGAAGGAAATATTCGAGCTGTTAAATGGAGAAACAAGGAGGGAACAGTTCACAAAGGCTGTAAAGGTAAAAACAAAACCCAAGGGAGCTCTCTGGTGGCCTAATGTGTTAGGACTCCAGGCTTTCAATTGCTGGGGCCCAGGTTCCATCCCTGGTCTGGAAACTAAGATTCTGCAAGCCAAGCAGCTCAGGAAAACAACAAAAAAAATGAAAACAAAGCAAAACACACACCACAGGATGCCTTCAAATTAAAAAAAAAATCGTACAACTGCTGCCTCGGTAACAGTAGGAAAAGGCTAATGGTCATGTTTGTGACGATCTAATTAGCATGGTGTCAATTTTTTTAAAAAAAACTTCTAACTACTCTCCAGACAGAAAAGTACACAAATTCTAAGAATCTGAGTCAATAAATTTTCACAAAGTGAACACACAACAGGACTTCAACTTCCAAAGTTTTCAGATAAAAACACATCAGCTATGTGGCTTTCCCTACTTGCTCCTAGAATTCAAACCCCAACATTTATTTAAAGTGAGCTCCCTGCCTCCCTGGGTCTATTAGAACAAAACGACTGAATAACACAAGTCTGTGCTCCTTGGTGGGATCAGTCAGCGATACCCCACACTTCCAACACAGTTCCTGCTGAAAAAAGGTCTCTTTGCTTTGCCCTCAGGAGGCTTTCCCCCCAGGAACTGTGAATTCTTTTGCCCCTTTGACTGGTGTCCCAGAGGTTTTAGTTACTGGGACAAAACACAGAAGCCAGATAGGGGGTGGCAGAGAGAGCGGTGTCTCTGTTCAGTGAACAGACTGGAAGAGAATTAGCAGGCTGCAGGGGAGTGCTCAGGCTCATCAGTTTGGGGAGATCACCTCCGTGTTGAAGAGCCAGAACCTGGCTCCTGGGGAGCGATTCGAGCCCACTCTCCTGGGCTGGCTCTCCCCACCCACCCAGACCCCTGATGTGAAGAAGGCTGAGGGAGGCAGACAGTCTCAGGAGGACAATTCACAACACAACACGGACGAGTCCAGTAGAAAGATGGCTAGTTCTCTGGTGCACACACGAAGGGAAAACAGAGCATGTGTGACCTCTGTGGGCCAGCAGCTCGTGGTGGACAGAGAATTTGCAGAGGCTGGAGCAAATCCCTGCGTGAGTTAGTTCTTCGCATCAGAGGGCCAGAGTGTTGGAGCTCATGATGAACTTGTGCTCATGACAAGCTAAAATTCTAAAGAATTCACCTAAAGTAGCCATTAAAGGCTTCAGAAATCACTAACCAAATGAATGGAAGTTTCCCTTCCATCACAAGTTCAAAGCTGAAAATAAAAGCCCCTTTCAAAGCAATTGTGGAAATCGTGTTTAATCTGAACTTGCAAGAAGCTGAGAGGCCTGAGAGAGGACCTTAGAAGTGTGTCACTTGTCCACGTAGATGTCAACTGACAACGAAACAAAAGCAGCAAAGTTTCTGTGTTCTCTTTGCAGGCCACTATGTCCAGGACACCTGTGTGTACGGACCAGGAGACTTGCCGTGGATCATTCAATCCCCTTCTCTGTTTGCCAACCAATTTGACTCGACCGAGCCTCTTGTGGTCTCGTGCCTGGAACGGTGGCACAGACTCAGAGTTCTAGGGCAGGCAGAGGGCCCTGTGGAGGCGCACTGGCATTTCCGACGGGCGAGCCATTTTAATATGGAATTGAACCGCTGAGGTGGAAGTTATAGAGTGTTTGCTTTCTTATTGGTATCATTCTGTTTTCTTGACTTGAAATCAGAGAACATTCGATCAAAAAAGAATGGAAAAATAATTCCTTGACAGAAGTTAGTCCTAAAATGAATTCAGAAACTTGCTACTGACAAGACTCTGCATTGATGATAAGCCACTTTCAGTCTAGAGAGAGACATCACAGAAGAGATAACTCAGAGTCCCACTGGTGACTGGGGTAAGTGACACAGAGGCCTGACAGCCTCGCTAAACAGGAAATCAAGATTCTCCAAACACTTAGATCCAGGCTCAAGTTAGAGTAAGAATGTATCTTGTCTTAACGATACTATTGTGTATGAGATTCTAATAAAGAACAAACTCCCACTGAAAATGAAAATATGCTTCTAGCAGTCCTCTTTGTCTAGAACAACGTAACTTTGTTCTAGAAATCCTAGAAAAACAAGAAAGAGTCTACTTCCTTTGGGTAAAAGGAAATTATGGAGTTGAAACACAACTTCTTACAAAGGCTGCCCCCAAGTTTCTGCGGGCTTGCAGCTGATGATGGGGTGGTCTATATCTAAGCTGCCTATAGTAGTCATAATCACAGAGAGTGCTAGGCATCTGAAATGTGGCTGCAGTGGCTGATCAAGTGAATCTTAACTTTAAAAACTTTAATTAATTAAAATTCCAATAGTCACACATAGGTGGTTACCATATAGAACATCACAGGTCAAAGGCATGGATGGTCTTACTTCTCTCTACTCACAGATTCGGGTCTTTCAAAAATCCACAAATCTTTGTTGTTTTGCCAAGGACTTTTTATAAACTCTCTTTCTAAGAGCCCATGGCATCATACAGGGCTGGAAACATACAACTATTAAACAGCACAACTTAAAACAACTAAAATAAAGGAAAAGCAGGAACCACAGGAGAGGAGGACACTAAAGAAATTAATGTATAATTCAAGGACAAAGCATACCCCTCAGTGAACTGACACTTCTCAAATGCAGAAACTAAATAAGATTCCACTTAAGAGAATGAAAACAGCCTTTGAAAAGCAAGGAACTACACAGAAGGAATAGAGGTTCTGAAAGCAGAACCCACAAATCAAACCTGAGCTAACCATAGCACATTAAAATTTTCATTGAAACAAATATTTCTTCCCCAAAGATATGAGATTCCAGGGAAAGTGCACAACAAAGACCCTCAGAGAACATGAGAACCCCAGACAGCCTGCTCACAGGCAGACACGGAGTTGATGGTCATGCTCTGAGTGGCTGTTCAGAAAGCTCAGGTTCACCACAATCGTGTCCCCTACATTTTATAACAACTCTTTGCAAGTAAGTGCAAACCCCAGTACACTTTTAAAATTAAATAAAATAAAAAATAAAAGAAGCTTACATTGTTTCAAGTTACTTAAAAGATAAGCTTCCCTTCATTTCAATGTCAATTCATAGAACAGAGATACACACAACTGCCCGCAAAAGGCTCAAATACTGCAATAAATCATTTCTGTAACAGCGAGATAAAAAATAAGAGTAACAAGATAACTAAAAGACAGGGACTTCCCTGGTGGTCCAGCAGCTAAGACTCTGCCCTCCCAACGCAGGGGGCCTGGGTTCTATCCCCGGTGAGGGAACTGGATCCTGCATGCTGCACTAAGACCTGGTGGGGCCAAATAAATACATAAAAAATAACTTAAAGGTACAAAGGAATGAAGGGGGCTTCCCTGGTGGCTCCGTTGGTAAAGAATCCCCCTGCTGTGCAGGAGACTTGCGTTTCATTCTTGAGTTGGGAAGATACCCTAGAGAAGCAAATAGCAACCCACTCCAGTATTCTTGGCTGGGAAATCCCATGGACAGAAGATCCTGGTGGGCTACAATCCATGGGGTTTCAAGAGTCGGACATGACTAAGTGGCTAAACCACCACTACAGTGGAATGAAGCAGCGTGAGATCTGGAAAGGCACAAGCTGGTGTTAGTGGGGCATCAGGGCACCTCCCTGGAGGCCAAGACAAAGCCACAGCCCCCATGGACGTCACAACCAGCAGGAAGCTGCCGCGCTCTCTACCTTGAGCCAGCCTCTGTGTTTATTCGCCACTTAAAAGAACAAAATTAAGTCACATGTAAAACAAAGTCTGAACAACATTTCTAAGGACTGTATCTTAAAGGTGATAGTGAGGCAGATAGGGATCTTGAGATAACTTCTCTAAGTTTCCAGAAACAGAACCTGCTTGCGAACATGTAGAGTCTACTGTTCACTTTTCCTATTGTGTCTTCCTTACATGTAGAAATTTAAGGCTGCCTGTGCTATATGCTATGTGATTTCCTAAGGCTTACTATTTACACAGACCATGAAGATGGCAGAAAGGAAACAACTGACAGAGGCTGGGCCCGAGAGCAGAATTTACCATCCACTTTTGAAGTGCCTCCTTCTTTATTTTCTCCCCTTTCCACTCTCCTCACTCCATGATAAAAACTAAAACAAAACAGAAAACCAGTGTACGAGTGTAAATTTTTGTTTCACTTCTGACGTTAAATCATCCATACGCTGCGCTCATTTGTCACAAAGCCTAACTAAATGAAGCCAGGTCAGCAAGCCAAATGCTACTGCCCACACTTCTATTGACTGATGCTTTCCAACTGTGATGCTGGAAAAGACTCTTGAGGGTCCCTTGGACAGCAAGGAGATCAAAACAGTCAATCCTAAAAGAAATCAACCTGGAATACTCATTGAAAGGACTGATGCTGAAGATGAAGATCTAATACTTTAGCCACCTGATGCAAAGAGCCGACTCACTGGACAAGACCCTGATGTTGGGAAAGACTGACGGCAGGAGAAGACGGTGACAGAGGATGAAATGATTGGATGGCAACATCGACTCAATGGATGAGTTTGAGCAAACTCTGGGAGATAGTGAAGGATGGGGAAGCCTGGTGTGCTGCATTCCATGAGGTGGCAAAGAGTCAGACATGACTGGGTGATGGAACACCATCACCACCTGACCTTTAACATCCAGGTCAGCTTCTCAAGGTTACCTGTGCATACAAATCCCCCCGGAGGCTCTTGTTAAAATGTAGTTTCTGATTCTGCAGGTCTGAGGGGCCTGGGAGTCTATATTTCTTAAAAAACAAAGGCAAAACCCTCCCAGGTGACACCAGCATTCACAGGACCACGGCTCATGTTTTGAGTAACAAGCACACCATTTATTTTGCAACCCGTGGTTACTCCAATGTGTTTCTTCTTATTACAAGCAGGGATGAACACAATGGGGAATACTATTAGTTTTGTGGCTAGTGCTTTGTTTACCATGAAAACAGAAAAACCTAGCAACTACATCTCTTTGGGCTGTTTCCTGAAGTCAAGCACTCAGCATGTGTTTAGAACACAGAACCAGGGCAGCTTCAAACCCTGGAGTCTCTTCTGGTGAACCAAAAAAACCCAATGTCCATGGAATTACAAAGGGAAAAGTAGAGAAAGTGCACACCCTCAGTATCACTCCTGACACTTTTTTTTTTTAAACATAGCATTCCATCATATTTGTTTACTTGTTTATTCCTTCCCGTTTCCAAGAAAGGTGTTCTTGTGCAGAGGGAACACAGTTCTAACCACTGGACTGCCAGAGAAGTCCCTGATACTGTTCTTACAACACTGGTTCCTCTGAATTTCAGACATTAGTTAAAACATGAAAATCCTTGCTTTAGATCTCCACACTGTGGCCTTATCTCCCTTCATTCACATTTTCATGATGCACCACAGCTCCTAAAACTGCACCATCATTCTTTCTCTGGGTACTTGGGCAGAAGTGGTTGGCGTTCACCTTTTCTTCCGGGGTATCCAGCTAGACCACAATCCCTAGGCTCCTGCAGATAGGTGTGGTCATGTGACTAAGTTCTGGCCAACGGCATGTGAGCAGAAGCAGTAAGTCTGGCCCATAAAATACAAGACTCCCAGTGTTGGCTGTGTGAGTGACTGAATGCATGACTCCTCCTAAGGGCACCACTGACTGTCCCAGGCTCTAATTTTCTAAACCTACGGTGCCATCAGTTGAATTATGCTCCCCCCTCCCCACAAATGTTGAGGTCCTAACCCCCAGGATGTTTGAATGTCACATTCTGCAGATGCAGTTAGTTAAGACGCAGTCACTGCATGGGCTGGTATCCTTATAAAAAGGGGGGAGTTGAGACACAAAGACATGTTCTACAAAGGGAAGACTGTGTGAACAGACACAGGGAGAGGCCGCCATGGACAAGCCAGGGAGAGAGGTCTGGAACAGATCCTCCCCTCGCTGCCCTCAGGAAGAACCAGCCCAACTAACACTGTGACTGCAGACTTCAAGCCTCCAGAGGGGTAAGAAACTAAATGTCTGTTAGGTCAGCCAGTCTGCAGTGCCTAGTTACGGACGCCCTAGCAAACTAATACAAAGAGTACTCAACCCACCTCTGTGTGTAAAGGCGATTTTTAAAGAGATGACCTAAGTGGAAAGAGTAAAATATTACTCTTCCGACAACTGACTGGTTTTTAAGGGAAGCTGGTCCCTAAGGTTGGTTCCTGGGTTATACAGCCAGCATCCCGTCTTGACTGTGGGCAGTCTCGGCCGCCCTGCGGCCCCTGTTAGGAGAGAGGAGGAGCTGGCACTCTGGTCCTCACCTGGTCTTGGCTGCCGCTTGTGCAATCCTGACGAGATCACTTCCCCTTTCCCCATGCTTCCTTCCCTTCCCTTGAAGTGCTGGACAGGGACTTTCAGAAGTTGATTAGCACTTTGTTTCAAGACACCAACAGAATGACTTCAAAGTTCCCGAGTGGCACTGCCTTTCCATGAAATAACATCAACGTCTCTGCAGAGCTGTGAGCACACACTCCTGTTCTGCTGCAGGTCTGTCACAACGGCTACCACCAAAGACATCCAAGATCAGCCAGTGAAGAAGACAACTGCACACCGATCTAAGAGACGGTCACCCCTGTGGGTCAGGGGGAAAAGCCTGATGCCTTTAGATCACTGAGCCTCCCAGCAGAAATCAAAAACAAAGGAAGAAAGAAAAGAAAAATGCAGGGGCTCCACACTAATCCTGAAATCCTGACGTGGGGAGTGGGGACTTAAAAAACCACTGCGGTGACTCTACAGCACAGCCTGGGCTGGGAACCACTCGTTTGGGGCATCTGACTGCTTTAACAGATTTCAGCTTAATTTCCCACCTTCTCATATTTACATTCTTTCAAGCAAGCTTCCAGAGTGCACCTGTGGATGTCTGACACAGACAATGCCTCACACACTACTTGTTAAAACACACACATACTCGAACACAGAGAGGTTCCTTTCCTGCTCATGGGAACCCCAGGCCAGCTGAGTTCCCTCTCCTTCACAATGCTTCTCTCACAGGCTCCTTTTTCTTACTTGCTCTGGTTTAGCCTTTTCTCTCTGTCCATCTTGCACAGACCTATACATTGTTGCCCCCAGGGCTCCCTACTGCTGCAAAGGCATCAACAGCCCCTGATGACAGCACTGCCCTCCCCCCGGCCCCTGGCGAGCAACTCCTCAGCCTGGTGTTCCTGGTTTCCACCAGGCAGTCTGACTCACATCCCTGGCTTCTCCCTGCTCCTAAGTGGCCCAGGCAGTAGTGGCACCTCGAGCCCTCACCTTCTCAGGCTGCCCGGGTACTTCCTCTCCTGAATCCGGCCGCTGCTCTTCCTCTCCCACCTATTTCCACCCTCACAGTGCACCCACCATCACTAACAGCATCTCTCAAACTTCAGGCCTTCCCTTGCCTAATGTACTGTCAGCACCTTAATATCTTTCTTTTAATCCACCCATCATTTTTACTTAAATTTATTTGAAACATTAACTTGATCTTGCTACATATAAAAATAGTGTATATGTATGCACATGCTAAGTTATGTCTGTCTCTTTGCGACCCTGTGGCCTGCAACCTGCCAGGTTTCTCTGACCATGGGATTTAGGAAGCATAAAAATGCAGAGAACAAATCTCTGGAGCCCCTGCCTGCCAAAGCTCTGAGTGTAAGGCCCATTCTCCTGGGAGCTCAGTGAGTGTTGGAGATGCATTAAAACCATCCCAGGACCTAATGGAGACTTTCTCTGCAGGGCAGGCACATGAAAGAAGGCAGGGGAAATGGGAGCTGCCATCCTGCCATGCAATATCTCGTAAGGATATCTGGGGTCCTTCCTGTGGTCCCCGCACCAGCACTCCTACACCAACAGTGATGTCCCAGTCTCTGGGAAAGCCTAACTGATGTGAATACACTCCGCCTCCAAGGTCTAGAACAAATGCCTCCTCCTTCATAAAGCCATTTCTCATCAGCACGGCCAGAAAGTTCTCTGGCCCCTCAACTTCAATAATGTCCTTACATTTACTTGGCAACTGGCCTCAAGAAACAAAGAAGGGAATGGCAACCCACTCCAGTACTCTTTCCTGGAGAATCCCTATGGACAGAGGAGCCTGGCGGGGAGTCCACAGGGTTACAAAGAGTTGAACACAACTTAGTGACTAAACAACAACTCAAGAAACAAAGTAGAATGTGATTTTTCATATAACTTGATTCCTATAGGACTGCAGTCTCCTTGAGCACAGGGACTGAGTCATCCACATCCCACTTTCCCCGGGAATCCCTGTAACATCTTCTTTAATACCGGAGACATAATCAATACTGGATGATAAACAACATGGATTGATTCCTAAACGCATTATTTAAATTTCTTTTTGGTAAAAGCTTAATGAGACAGATTCCAAATTTTGTGATGGGCCTGATCCATAATCATCCCAAAGTGGAAACAAATAGACGCTCCCCGACTTCACCAACCATCACCTTCTGTCTGCCTTTGAGCCTCAAATTAATGAAATCACATTTCAGTGAGTCCTCCTCTGCGTCTGGCTTCTTTGCAGAGAAGTCATTCTGAAACTAAAGTCATCGGCCTAGCTGGAAGCTGCCACCAGCTTCCCACTGCTCTGAGGATAAAATCCACAAGCCCCTATGTGGCCACCCAGGCCTGCAGAAGGTGACCCCTGCCTAGCCCTTCATCTCACCCACTTCTCCTCTCCTGTCCCCACCCTCCACCATACCTTCTGTTCCTTCAACTAGCAAAATCCTGTGCCACTTCTGAGCTTAGGTGCAAACCTTCCTCAGCGGGCTCCTTCCTGCCCTCAGGTCTTAACTCAAACTTGCAGAAGCGCCTCCATTGACCACTGGGAGGCCTCGCTCCCTCTGGTACCTCAGCCTTTGCGTTTCCTTCCCAGCTGCTGTCATAATCAGCATTACCTTGCTCAGTCACCTGAGTGTCTCTCCAACTGGAATGTGGGCTCCATGGAGGCAGGGACTAGATCAATCTTACCCACCATGTACCCCATTCCACAGTCCCCAGGACAGGGCTGGCCCAAGACAGCTGTTTTATGAAAGCTGCTGAATCAAAGAATAACTCAAGACAGGGAAAAACCATCCTGGGAAGAAGCTTAAGGAAACCCAAGCAGAGCGAATGTGGGTGAAAATGCAGTCAGTTGTTGGCATCCATGACTTTACAATAAATGCCAGATTCTCCAGTGACAGGCGGAACATCAAGACACCGAGGTCCCAGGCTGCACAGCAACCCTGGAGAGCAAAGTCCTCTCATGCAGGCACTCTTACATCACGTGTGTGCTCACGGGTGTGAGCGTCTACTGAGGACGTGCAACATGCGTGGACAGAACAAGTCAAGGGTGAAGGGACAGATGAGCCCTGCACCTGCTTTCAAACATGTACCAGTGGAGCACAGGGGATGGTGAGGGCAGTGACGACACTGTGTGAGCCTAGAGTGACAGACACACACTGTTACATACCTGTCCCAGCTCAAGGAATGCTCACTGCCAAGCATGAACCCTAACGTAAAGGGGACTCGGGTGACAGTGAGGGAGCAACACAGGTTCATTAACTGGAACGAATACACCACTGGTGTGGATGTGGATACAGGTGGAGGCCATGCACATGTTGGGGCACACGGTCTGTGAGAAACCCTTTGCTTTCCTCTTAATTCTGCTATGCACCTCAAATTGCTCTAAAAATAAAGTCTTATTTATAAAAATAAAAAAGAAAATGAGAAAGAAGAAAGTCTCATAGTCCAGTGGGAAAAGTACCACACAACCAGCAAGGACATTCTGATGAGATCCATGGGATAACCAGGTGCCCAGGGAATGGGGAAGGAAGCTGGGTTCACACAGGAAGCAACAGCTCTGAACTAAGGTTCTGGGAGCAGGCCTCTGCCCGCTAGAGGGAATGAAGGCATCAGAGAGGACAGGTGGGCAGGGACACAGCATCAGAGGTGGTCTGAGTCTCTACCTCCAAGGAGGGGATAGAAGATGGATTCAAAGCAAGGATAGGGATAGAAGGGTTTTATGCAGAGAAGCAACTGATGAGATCCATGTCTCAGAAAGAATGGAAAGATGCTGAAATAACACGCGGAGGGAGGGAGCCCAAACCATTTGATGTCTTCAGCTACTGAGAAGGAACAAATGATGTCAACAACTCACCGTGTGACAAACTTCTGCTTTGATCTCTTTTAGGGCTCGCTCAGAAAACACGCAACCACAGCACCGGAGGAAGCAAAACCTGGAGAGAGAATCCAACATGGATTCCAACATGAATGACTTAAATAACAACTTAAAAAATTATTACCCACATTATTAATATTTACTCTGTTTACACAAATGTCAAGAACCACAAACAGAAAAATGGTTATATCTGATTCCCTTAAGAAAAAAAAAAATCAGTGTGTCCTAAATAAATAAATAAGTACAGACCCACACATGAGATATCCCCTACTTTTTGAAAGTCTGCTTTAGGCTACTTCATTCTTTTTTTTTTTTAATTGTTTATTTATTTTTTAAATTTTCTTTACATTATCGTGTTGGTTTTGCCATACATTGACATGAATCTGCCATGTGTATACATGTGTTCCCCTTCCAGAACCCCCCTCCCAACTCCCTCCCAATTCCCTCTCTCCGGGTCATCCCGGTGCACCAGCCCTAAGCATCAAACCTGGGCTGGCGATTAATTTCACCTATGATAGTTAACATGTTTCAATGCCGTTCTCCCATATCATCCCACCCTTGCCCTCTCCCATAGAGTCCAAAAGACTGTTCTATACATCTGCGTTTCTTTTGCTGTCTCCCATACAGGGTTCTCGTTACCATCTTTCTAAATTCCATATATATGCGTTAGTATACTGTATTTTTGTTTTTCTCTGGCTTACTTCACTCTGTATAATAGGCTCCAGTTTCATCCACCTGAGTAGAACTGATTCAAATGAATTCTTTTTAATGGCTGAGTAATATTCCATTGTGTATATGTACCACAGCTTTCTTATCCATTCCTCTGTTGATGGACATCTAGGTTGCTTCCATGTCCTGGCTATTGTAACCAATGCGGCGATGAACATTGGGGTACACGTGTCTCTTTCAATTCTGGTTTCCTCGGTGTGTATGCCCAGCAGTGGGATTATTGGGTTATATGGCAGTTCTATTTCCAGTTTTTTAAGGAATCTCCACACTGTTTTCCATAGTGGCTGTACTAGTTTGCATTCCCACTAGGCTACTTCATTCTTTATGAAAGACCTACATTTCATTTTTTCTTTTCTTTTCTAACACTTCGTTTTTTCAAAAGACCTACATGAGCACCTATTTTCACTAACAGAAAGAAAGTCAAAGTGAATTTTTTGCTTTCATGAAACAAGGCAAATAAGTAGAAAAGAGCATTCAGTGTTTGTTTTGCAGAGAGCTATTACACAGGTAGCTTGCACTCCAAACTTCTTCCAGCTAGCTACATTCACCATCTCAGCATCAAACTGCCACAGCTCTGAATTATGTCCATGAGCACTGGGGCTTTATCCCTATTTATTTTGTGCATATGTAAGCAAGGTGTGTCCTAAGGTAACTGCTTCTTCATTTTATAAGAAAAATTATTACAAAAATCCACACAAATTTAGGGAAAGCTCTACTTTTCAGATAGAGGAGAAACTTGTATACTGAAATTAAAACCACAAACACAGGCCACAGTTCCACTCCCACTTCCTTGCAATAATCCTTTGGAAAAAACACTCTATCAATAAAAATAAATAAATGTGTTTTTTAAAAACTCCGCAAAAGTCAAAAGACAGAATAGGAACTCAGGGAGAAAATATTTTAAATATATATGAGATTCAGAGTTTTTTTTGTGTGTGTGGCAATTACACGCAGCATGTGGGATCTCAGTTCCTCAACCAGACTGAACTTAGGTTCCCTGTATTGGAAGCACAGAGTCATAACCACTGGACCATTAGGGAAGTCCCAAGATTCAGAGTTTATGAATATTCAAAATGGTCTTTAAAAGCAATATTAAACAATACAGAAAAATGGCCAAAGGGCATTAACATGTGGTTGACAAGAGAAACATAAACGGTCAGAACACATAAAACATGTTTAACTCCCATCTATTAATTACAGAAATGAATTTCAAAGACAGACACATACTGTTTTACTGATTAGGCAGTAATGAAAGAGTCTGGAGGTGACCAGTTGGAAACTATCTGAGGAAACAGGCACATTTGTGGGTGGAGGGGTACGACACAGTACAACATTTCAGGAGGACAACTGGCAGCATCGGGTAAAGCATCACTCTTCTGAATTTCTCCTACAGAAACATTCCCTATGGAAACAAGTGTTCAGTTCAGTCTCTCAGTCATGTCTGACTCTCTCCAACCCCATGGACTGCAGCACGTCAGGCTTCCCTGTCCATCACCAACTCCCAGAGCTCAAACTCTTGTCCATCAACTTGGTGATGCCATCCAACCATATCATCCTCTATCCTTCTCCTCCTGCCTTCAATCTTTCCCAGCATCAGCATCTTTTCAAATGAGTCAGTTCTTCCCATCAGGTGGCCAAAGTATTGGAGTTTCAGCTTTAACATCAGTCCTTCCAATGAATATTCAGGACTGATTCCTTGAGGATGGACTCGTTCGATCTCCTTGCATTACAAGGGACTCTCAAGACTCTTCTGCAACAACACAGTTCAAAAGCATCAATTCTTCGGCACTCAGCTTTCTTTATAGTCCAACTCTCACATCCATACATGACTACTGGAAAAACTATAGCTTTGACTAGGTGGACCTTTGTTGGCAAAGTAATGTCTCTGCTTTTTAGTATGCTTTCTAGGTTGGTCATAACTTTTCTTCCAAGGAGCAAGAGTCTTAATTTCATGGCTGCAGTCACCATCTGCACTGATTGTGGAGCCCAAGAAAATAAAGTCTGTCACTGTTCCCATTGTTTCCCCATCTATTTGCCATGAAGTGATGGGATCAGATGCCATGATTTTAGTTTTCTGAATGTTGAGTTTTAAGCCAACTTTTTCACTCTCCTCTTTCAGTCTCCTCAGGAGGCTCTTTAGTTCTTCTTCGCCTTCTGCCATAAGGGTGGTGTCATCTGCATATCTGAGGTTATTGATATTTCTCCCAGCAATCTTGATTCCAGCTTGTGCTTCATCCAGTCCAACATTTCTCAGGATGTATTCTGCATATAAGTTAAATAAGCAGGGTGACAATATACAGCCTTGACGTACTCCTTTTCCTATTTGGAACCAGTCTGCTGTTCCATGTCCAGTTCTAACTGTTGCTTCCTGACCTGCATACAGGTTCCTCAAGAGGCAGGTCAGGTGGTCTGGTATTCCCATCTCTTTCAGAATTTTCCACAGTTTGTGGTGATCCACACAGTCAAAGGCTTTGGCGTAGGCAATAAAACAGAAGTAGATGGTTTCTGGAACTCTCTTGCTTTTTAGATGATCCAGCGGATGTTGGCAATTTGATCTGTGATTCCTCTGCCTTTTCAAAAACCAGCTTGAACATATCGAAGTTCGCGGTTCATGTACTGTTGAAGTGTGGTTTGGAGAATTTTGAGCATTACTTTGCCAGTGTGTGAGATGAGTGCAATTTTGCGGTAGTTTGACATTCTTTGGCATTGCCTTTCTTTGGGATTGGAATGAAAACTGACCTTTTCCAGTCCTGTGGCCATTGTTGAGTTTTCCAAATTTGCTGGCATATTGAGTGTAGCACTTTCCCAGCATCATCTTTTAGGATTTGAAATAGCTCTACTGGAATTCCATCACCTCCACTAGCTTTGTTCGTAGTGATGCTTCCTAAGGCCCACTTGACTTCACATTCCAGGATGTCTGGCTCTAGGTGAGTGATCACACCATCGTGATTATCTGGGTCATGAAGATCTTTTCTGTGTAGTTCTTCTGTGTATTCTTGCCACCTCTTCTTAATATCTTCTGCTTCTGTTAGGTCCATACCACTTCTGTCCTTTATTGTGCCCATCTTTGCATGAAATGTTCCCTTGGTATCTCTAATTTTCTTGAAGAGATCTCTAGTCTTTCCCATTCTATTGTTTTCCTCTATTTCTTTGCATTGACCACTGAGGAAGGCTTTCTTGTCTCTCCTTGCTAGTCTTTGGAACTCTGCATTCAAATGGGTATATCTTTCCTTTTCTCCTTTGCCTTTCGCTTCTCTTCTTTTCACAGCTATTTGTAAGGCCTCCTCAGACAACCATTTTGCCTTTCTTTTTCTTGGGGATGGTCTTAATCCCTGCTTCCTGTACAATGTCAGGAACATCCATCCATAGTTCTTCAGGCACTCTGTCTATCAGATTTAATCCCTTGAATCTATTTCTCGCTTCCACTATAAAATCGCAAGGGATTTCATTTGGGTCATACCTGAATGGTATAGTAGTTTTCCCTACTTTCTTCAATTTAAGTCTGAATTTGGCAGTAAAGAGTTGATGATCTGAGCCATAGTCAGCTCCTGGTCTTGTTTTTGCTGACTATGTAGAGCTTCTTCATCTTTGGCTGCAAAGAATATAATCAATCTGATTTCGGTATTGACCATCTGGTGATGTCCATGTTTAGAATCTTCTCTTGTGTTGTTGGAAGAGGGTGTTTGCTATGACCAGTGCATTCTCTTGGCAAAACTCTTGTTAGCCTTTGACCTGCTTCGTTTTGTATATTAAACATACAAACTAACCCCCAAATCAATTTTGTAGTGTGGAGGTCCTACAAATAGCACCAGGGCAAAGCCAAAACAGGCAAAGCTCAATGAACTGAGAAGAGAAAAAGGAGAAGAGATTAACTAGCAAGTGAAAAGAAAATCTAGGGGAAACCACAATCGGAACAATATACTGCAGGTAACCCTGCTCAAGACCCCAGAGCTGAGACTGTTTCTGCTAAGTTCCTCTTTTGGGGTGAACCATGGTTTTCTTAAAAAGAAGTGGGAAGTCAGATATAAAAGGTCACATAGTGTGTAATTCTATGGGGCCAGGGGGAGGAATGGGGAGGGATTGCTTAATGGGTAGGGGGTTTTTTAACTAGATGGAGGTGACAGATGCACCCTGACAGATCCACTCTGACTGGATCAATACTAAATGCCACTGAAACATACACCTTAAAGTGATCAATTTTACGTTATGAACTTCACCTCAAAATACTGTGTATGTACACAACACACACACACAGAACAAAGTTAGTTACAAGTCTCATTCCTCAGAATATCTCTCGTGAACTTTAGCCTTCCATTTTATTTATTTTCTTCTTTTCAGCTTTATTTAGGTATAAGTGACAAACAGGAATTGTATGTATTTGTGTACAACTTAATGATCTGTTATATGTATAAACTGTTAAGGTAAGCTTGTTAACATACCCATACATCAAGCTTGTTAACATACCCATCACCTCACAGGGTCACCACTAAATGTAAACTTTGAGAGGCCTAAATGATTTCCATTCAGTCAATGCGAAGAATATGATCTTTACAAGCAGAAAATCCGTGGGACTTAAGTTTTCCTCCACAAACCCATGAAGCCTCAGGTTATTCCATCTCAGAGCTCGGTGGTCAGTTCCTCTGGTGTAGTTTGCACATACAATGTACACGTGTCTCTCAGATGACTGTGTACAGATGCACCAGAACACCCTGGATTAGCTGGAGCACTTCCCTAACCAAAAGACACCTTAGAGAACCCAGTGTGAGTATGAAGCTACAGCACCGTTCACAGCAGCCCTGGGATTACTCACCCAGAGTCCATAGCACCTGCCCACATCGACTACCCACCTGTGTCGGCCGTTCATTTCCAAGCCCACAACAGGGCAGATGAAACGTGCCCGCTGGAGGTCGTCATGCTTGTCACCCTTAGTGTTCCCTTTATCGCCTTCCCAGGCGGGGTTGTCAGAGAGCCTCAGTTCTGTCACATTCTGTGAAAAAACATCAACAATTCCTTTGACAAACGCATCATCCCTAGCCTTAATTATTGTTCTAGTCCCTTCCCATCCAAACCTTTTCCTACTTTCCTTTTGCACCAATTAACACAGAAATGAAATTAAACCATAAGTTTTGACAGAAAACAAGATTTTTTTAAATGTACTGTCTAGCAAATTATTAATTTCTGTTTTACAAGCATTTTGCTATATAAGGCAAAGGAACTTTGGACATGAAAATTTATCCCACTAAGAGAAGAAAGCTTTGTATTGGTATCCTCTGGAAAGGAACACCTTCTTTCCTGGCTAATGAAGCCTCAGTCAGGCTGTTCATAATACTGACCTGCCATGTTAATTTAATAGCTGAAGAGACAGTTAAAATCTCTGAGGCCACAGTCTAATGAGTCCAAGGCAGGCTATCAGCTGGGGATTACTATCATACTCCAAGACCCAGTTATTTGGATTTTCAAAATTCAATTTTACAAGGAGTGACTTAACAGCCTCACTTTAGCATCTGAAACATTTCTTCATAATTAACTGCACCAATTTGACTTCAACACTCCAGGGAGCAGCTGAGCACGTGGGAAGGAAAGCCACCACACAAACAGTCAGCTTCTTGCTTGAGAGCAGGTGTGTGTTCATTGGGTTCTTTGCTCAGAGTATTTGTGGACTATTAATTACAGTAATAATAACTTTTGCACTGTTCTATTTGAATTCTTCTGTCTTTATAGAGTTATAAGTTCTTAGAAAAAAATATTTTGCATTAAAATTAAAAGTTCAACCACATACATTATATATTGCAGGTATAGACTTGTGTAAGTTAATTTCAGTGGTCATCACATTTTTGAGATAAGGTAATTCTGCTACTGTGGGTTTTTAAGGAATGAATTTTCTTCTCAAGGAAATGATGACAAAAATCAGCATGGATATCTCCACAGCATGACCATCAGCCACAACTCAAAATTACTAATTTGTCTGAAATGAACTGTTTCAAATCCCTGTATCCTTCAATTACCCCCCAAAACTCAAACAAAATGCCTATTATAGTAATAGGCTAAAAACTTAAAAAAGAGGAGGAGGAAAATACTCAAAGCCTCAGCCTGGGAGTCAGGGACTCTGGATCTGATTTAAGCAACCCTCTGACAAGCCATGAGGTCTCAACACGTCACACACACAGTTAGATGAAGTGTCTGACAAGCTTTGCAGTTCTCAGATTCTTCACTACTTTTTTGATTTTTCTCCCACTGACCAGATTCAAAAGATTTTGTCTTCTCAACAAAGTTCCTTTACTAAAAAACTTGTTTTCCCACTTCTGTGATAGAAATGTGTCAATCAGAACATCTAATCAGCAGGAGATAACCACAATGACTGAAAAGTGATCTATCTATAAAAATCTCTAATTCTATAAAACTGTCTTCTAAATAAAAAAATTCAAGTAGCTGAGTTTTAACTTCAAAAGTTATGCCTCTTAACATTTATATAGCACACTGAGAATTTCTGAAGCTCTTTCACACACATTAAGTCACCAGAGATTTATAATCCAGTAAGTACATTCTGGCTTGAACTTTGAGTGACCTGTCCTCAATCACACCTTTATTAGATGGCTGGATGGGACTGGAATTCCAATTTTCAAGTTCAGTCTAAAACATACACAAGTTTTATACAATAAACCTTAACCACTGAGAACCCCAGAACACTTCAGAATCACCTGTCTTACCTTGATGCTTTTAATGTGAGAGGCTGCCTTTCCAAGAGCCTTTTCAGAAGATTTGTCCAATAAAAACTCAATGACGGCATCTTTGTTGTAAAGTCTGCAACAATAAAGATCAGTCAAGACATTCTGGCAACAATCAACCTTCATCCAAGGGAAGAAGACTGAGTACAATCCAAAGTCATTTACGTCTGATAACAGAAATGTCCTTGCACTCCTAAAAAAGTAAATTTAATCCTGTCTCAACCATTTCCAAAGCATACAAAGAAAGAAACCAGTTTAAATCAAGGGCCATGTCGACTGGCAGTCAGAGGACTGAATGTGACCCAAATCAAGACTTTTTAAATCGGGAAATTTAACATAAATCACTTTCTGGCTTCCCTGGTGGTTCCGTGGTAAAGAATCTGACTGCCAGTGCAGAAGACACAGGTTCGGTCCCCAATCCAGGAAGATCCCACCTGCCAAGGGCCAACTAAGCCAGTGCACCACAACTATTGAGCCTGTGCTCTGGGTCCTGGGAACCGCAACTCCTGAGCCCTGTGCCACAAACTCTGAAGCCTGAGCGTCCTAGAGCCTTGCACCAAAACAAGAGAAGCCACCACGATGAGAAGCCTATGCACTGGAACTAGAGAGTAGCCCCCTGTTGCTGGAACCAGAGAAGAGCCTATTCAGCAACAAAGATCCAGCATAGCCATAAATAAATAAATAAAATTGTTAAAAAAAAAAGTACACATTTTCAACTTTCCCTGGGGAAAAAAAAATCAGATGTTCTGGAATCAGTCTAATGTAACAACAAGCTGGAATTGAACAGCAGCTGCCTTTTATTTTATTATTATTATTTCTTTTTTGCTATGCAGCCTGTGGGATCTTAGTTCCCCAACCAGGAACTGAACCTGGGCACTCAGCACTGAGAACAAGTCTTAACCACTGGAACACCAGGGAACATGAACTCTCCAGTTCACCCAGTCCTCACCATGTCCTACTGATCCCACACGGGTCCTTCATGCATTTATGTTTATTACTTAGCTCCCTCCTATTGGCCCCTGAGTTTTCAACCCATGGATTAAACAAACCAAACTGAATAGAAAAGTACAGAAGTATGTTCTGAGACAGGGAATGACAACCCAGGCTTCACAAATTTGCTTGAGATCACTCACGTCTGATGAATTAAGAACTGCATTTACATGTTAAAATTCTTTTTAACACCATGTAATAAAAACTTGTCTCCATTAAGTGAAGGAACTATACCTGCCAAGTTCACAGGCAACTATCGGTCGTCTTAATATTTCCTGACTTAAAGTACAATAGTTCCACTGGGCCACTAATTCAGCATCCTTGTCAACCTGAGAAGAGGAAAAAAAAAAAAATCCTTTCAGTTAATTTTCTCCTCTGAAAGACACATGCTCCACAGAATTCTACATATAAAGGCTTATTCAGTAATACCACACTGTGATGATTTTTGTTTTTTAAATCAAAATTACTGACACACAAAGCTGGGATTTAAAGTCACAAGTAATCAATAGTATGTCAAATAAAGACCTCTCTATATATGATGTGTACAAAGAAACAGTTTACATCAAGTCACTAAATTGCTTATGTCAATTACATATAAATATGAATATTTATATCCTAATAGTAAACTAGGAAGCTCATACAGAAAAAACAAGCAGTACAAGTTGATTCCTAACAGTGGGAACAGCTCCAAAGTTGTAGCAGAATTTAAGGGCAAAGAATTGAGAAGATAGGCGTTTAAAAAAAAAAAAAGTTCAGCACAAAGACTGTTTAATTCCTTACAAAAATCACCCATTTAACAGAAATGTTTTTTGCAAAGTACTCACTACAAGGCATATCAAGTCATTATCCACACTTTAAAGATTCAAATCTGAGACCCTCCAAAGCCCACAAATGATACTTCCACCTATTTAATATCCCATGTCCCACTCTTTACTGTTCCTAAAATGTCAAACCTGAATAATGTAACAAGATGGCACACTTGGGGGAAAAAGGAAGAAAAAATAAAGAATTTAAATTCCCTCAAATTTAATTTTTGCAGGAACTATTTAAGGGTTTACTGTGTGCCAGGTACTGTGCTAGATAGCTTCTGTGACTTAAGTCTTTTCAGTTCAGTCGCTCAGTCATGTCTAAGTCTTCGCAACCTCATGGGTTGCAGCACGCCAGGCTTCCCTGTTCATCAACTCCCGATGCTTGCTCAAACTCACATCCATCGAGTTGGTGATGCCATCCAAGCATCTCATCCTGTCATCCCCTTCTCCTCCTGCCCTCAATCCTTCCCGGCACCAGGATCTTTTCCAGTGAGTCAGTTCTTTGCATCAGGTGACCAAAGTATTGGAGCTTCAGCTTCAGCATCTTTTAGCCTTCATAAAAACTTATGAGTTAGGATTATCTTTGTAGCTGAGGAAACTGAGGTACCAAGAAGTTAAGTTGCGTGTCAAGGTCACACACTCAAGCAGAGGAGCGAAGATAAAAAGTCAGGCAGGCGGGCTCTAAAGACCATGCTTTTAATCACTACTCTCTATTACATTTCTATTATTTTGCATAACTTTTATATTATTTATTTTTATTGAAGTATAGTTTATTTACAATATTGTGTTAGCTTCAGGTGTATGGCGTAATTATTTGAGGGTTTTGCAGATTATGTTCAATTATAGACTGTTACAAGATATTAGATTTAATTCTTTGTGCTATACAGTAAATCCTTGTTGCTTATCTATTTTATGTATTTGTTGTTTAGTCACTCAGTCACATCCGACTCTTTGTGACCCCATGGACTGCAGCACGCCAAGCTTCCCTGTTCTTCACTATCTCCCAGAGTTGGCTCAAACTCATGTCCATTGAGTCGATGATGCTATCCAGCCATCTCATCCTGATTTTTATGTATAGTAGTTAGTATCTGTTAATCCCGATAAATGTGTCCTTCCCCTCTATAGTTTAAAACAAAACCAAACACACAAACAACAAAAACCCCACCACACTACTGCCGATGTTGTCCTATTTGGTCCCAAGATCCAGCAGCCACATTTCGGCATCTTAAATAGCTCTTATCATCAGCCAAGCTGTAGAAGAGCCCCAAGAGGGACTTGTCACCAGTGAAGCTGATGTATTATACTTTTTGTGGATTTAAAAAGCTATATCAGCCAAGTTTAGGATCTACTTTCTAGATCCCCCACCTATTCACCACAGTCCTTCACTGCTTCAAAAAAACCACCTGGGAGAGTTGGGGACAGGGAAGCAATTACTCCTTCCCAATTTAAAAGTTGGTCCACCCAAGGTCTTAAACCTGAGGAATGCACTGGGCCAAACCAAATATACTGTATGTGATCAACAAATGTTATTAAATATCTATCTGAAATTCGAGCTCTACAAGGGCTGGACTCTGTTCACTGCTATAACCCCAGGGCCTAGCATGGTGTATATCGTAAGCACTTAACACGTATCTGTTGAGTGAATAAGGATAATAAAAATCCACCCTGCCTGGGCAGTACTCTAGTTGTTTCAGATCACCCTTTCTTCTTTTCTTTCCCCTTCTGATATCTATTCTTAGCCAAGCCTGTCATTAAGCTACTCCTCTCTTCAATTCTGGGCTCAAGGTCACAAAACTGAGCTAAATACTATTTGAGTAAAAGCTCACTCAGACAAGTGGTAGCTACCTAGCATTAATCTCTGCACATATAGCTGTGATCAGAGGGCACACGCCATCACCTTGGGTGTTCACTCACTCTCAAATTCTATGTTGGGAGTTGACTGTGTGGCACACACATCACAGGGGTCACAAAAGTGACACATACATAGTCCCTGTCCACATAAGAAATAGACAAAGAATAAATAAATATTGTGATAAGCACTATAAAGTAAAGCAGCAGAAGAGGATAGAGTGATCAGAAGAGAGATGTATTTTGGCAAGTGGGCTGGGATAACATTTCAGTAAATAATTAATTGAGGTTTTTTTAAAAAAAAAAACACCAAATGATATGATTATCTCAGTGAAGAACATATCAGGTGGAGGAAATTACACTCCAGGTTGAGGAACAAAGCCTATGAACTGGAACAGAATAAAAGAACTGGAGAAGGGCAGAAGACGAGGTAAACAGATCACATCCTGTCTGATCACACAGGGTCTTAAGGGACTTTTTTTCTAAATATAATGGGAAATGAGTGGAGGAGTTTAAATACAGTAGTGATTTAAACACAGTAGTGATACATGGAATTTATTTTTAAAAAGAGACTTCTCTGGCTACGGACTGGAGACTCATATGGACCACCCAGTGCGGCAGTCGCTTGTATTAATATTAGGCACTTTAAACACCTTGTATTATTAAAAAAAAGTAATCACTGGTGCTAACTTTGAAACCCTGAATAACTGGATGGGAATCCTGGCTTCATTACCTAACAGTTGTGTGATCTCGGTCATGTTATTGACTCAATTTCCCTGTTAGTAGCCTATGACTTAGCGACTGAACAAAAGCAGGAAATTATAATATGTAATTTGCTCAATCACTGGTGAGAATTACGGATTATTCCATCACGCGTTTATTTACTGTATTTACAGTGCTAGTTGAGGAGGGGGAACAGGTGCGGCCTCAGCCCCCAGGAGCTTACCACCCTCTGAAAGTGGAGCAGTCCTGTCCCACGCTTTGCAACCCCATGGACTATACAGTCCATGGAATTCTCCAGGCCAGAACACTGGAGTGGGTAGCCTTTCCCTTCTCCAGGGGATCTTCCCAATCCAGGGATCGAAGCCAGGTCTCTTGCATTGCAGGCGGATTCTTTACAGGCTGAGCCACAAGGGAAGCCCAAGAATATGAAGTGTGTAGCCTAGCTCTTCGCCAGTGGATCTTCCCGACCCAAGAATCGAACCGCGGTCTCCAGCAGGCGGATTCTTTACCAACTAAGCTATCAGGGAAGCCCAACCACCCTCTGAGACCAACAGTAATCAACTTGAACGCAGTGTACACGGTGGTTACTTTTTTTTTTTTTTTACGGTGGTTACTTTTTAAGTGGAGGCCCTGACCTCAAACGTAACGGTTTGAGAAGACTTCACTGAGAAAACGAAATTAGTGTGTACAGAACTCAATAAACAGCGACCATCTGTATCACTGTTATTAGCACCAGGCAAACTTCAAATCCTGGTTCTGCCACTTACTAGCTTTGCAACTTTCTCCTCCTGAGCTTCAATTTCCAAGTCTCAAAAGTGAGGCTTCTGAAAGTATATACCCGTAAGGCTGTTTTGAAAATTACATGAGACACCCTATATTATGCGTACTGTCGGATGAATGGCAACAGCCCGCAGTCCATAAAGGTCGCTTATTAACACTGTGGTTAATTCTGAGTTCTCTGAAAGGGTTAAATAAACACGGTTGTATGTGGAAACCCGCTAGCTCCTCCTCCCACCTCCCTTCGCTTCTAGGGAGCGTTCGCAGGCCGCACCACCCCTAGGCCCCACTGGGCCCATGTAACTCACCTTCTCAACCTTCTTCGGCCCCTTCACCAGTTCATGCCTCTTAGGGATTGTTCCTCCGTCGCAACCCATCCCAAGCCTACAGAGTCCACACCAATCACCTACAACAGCAACTTCCGGAGTCCCTGGCGACTGTAGGACTCACTTCCGGCGCGCCGCAATGACGCAATACGCCAGTCTCCACGCGGAGGGGCGGGGCGGGGCTTGTTGCTATGGAGAACGTCGCTAGGCTCTGGGCGTGGCCCCGCAGCGGGGGCAGCTGCAAAGCGAAGGCTGGGTCTTGCGTGCAAGCAGCGCGCAGAGCGTTCTCCCACTCTCCGGCTGCAGCCAGCCCCTTCATCTTTCCGGTGGACGTGGGATTTCTGCTGCACCCGCCTAATCTTTCTTCCACCCTTCAGGGGCGGGGTCCAGGGGACGGCTCGGGTAGGGACGACTCAGGAGCAGCAGCCGTTTTTTGGGCCCCATCCCACCCCAGCCTTTCTGACTGTGGGCAGACATCCGTAGACTGGGACTGAGTGGAGGAGAAGACTGAAGTTTGTTAGTGCAATTAGCGATGAATAGGGATGGGTCCGTCATTTCAGTTAGCGTTTATGTGTCGAAAAAGAACGTATCTTTTTCCTGGGCGTCAATTGTGATCTAAGCACTCACAACAAAGAAGTGATGTTAACTGAGGTTGTGCGGGAGTAAGATTCTATATGGCCTGAAACTTTATGATACTGCCATGCATATTGTATATACATGAAATAGTGCACACAGTTTGTACATGTATATATTTCATTCACAGCATCCTGAAGCCCAGGCTAAATTTTTTTTTATTTATTGAAAGTTTCCCCAGTGGCTCAGTGGAAAAGAATCTCCCTGCAATGCAGGAGATGCAGGTTCATGAAGATCCCTGGGTCAGGAAGAATCCGTGGAGAAGGAAATGACACCCTTCTCCAGTATTCTTGCCTGTAAAATTCCATGGGCAGAGGAGCCTGGCAGGCTACAGTTCAAAGAATCGCAAAAAGTTGGACACGACTGAAGCGACTGAACACACATGTAAAAAATTAAAAACAAAGGAAAAGGCAGGTATAATTAACAGACACAGATATAATTCTAAAATATGCACTGATGTTTTCATGCCTTTTCCAAGGGACAGGCTGCATCATATCTATGAGAACGCAAAACCCTTGCAAAACCTGTTAAAATCCATGATTGTCTGCCTTCATGCTCTTGACCATCTTTCCATTTGTTCCTTTAATTATTATAAATATTAGAGGAAAGCTTATCCACTGCTAGTAAAGCAGACTTTTTATGACTGGGTGTTACCACCTTGATCAAAGTGAAACAAAAAGACTAAAAATACTCCCAATTTGGGAACAGAAAATACAGTGTATGTGGGTTGGAAAGCTTCAAGGGCTGGATGATTGAGTTATCTGATACCGCAGTTAATGAGAATTAAAAGAAAATAAACCCTTTAATCAGTTGGTCTCTAATTGGTGCCTGATTTATTTTTATTCACATCTCAAGAACTGTATACTCCCTAGGGGCTTTGTTTTACTCCCTCTTGAATTCTCAGTGCCTGCAAGACTCTTCAGTCCTGCATAAACCAAAAAGTACAGATTCGTTCTGAGAGGGTTGACCAGCAGACCCTAAAAAAGTTTCATGCAATTAGAATCTCATATCTAGGGTAGGGAAATAGAAGGCTGGAAGGGGTCAAAAGCACTGGTCCAAGGTTAAACAGCTAGTGATAGCTGGGGGTGGGTTCTAAGATTAGTTTTCTCTTAAGCAATGGACAGAAAATCAGAGAATAGCAAAAAACCCAAGGATCTTTAGACAGACTCTCAAACCAGTGTTCTTTTCGGACAAGTACAACTACATTTCACCAAATTCATTTGGGGCAGAATAAACAAAAACAGCTGCTCTTTATAAAACCGTAATTCTATGCTGGGAGAACTGGAAGCATTCTTGCCTTCTGTCCTCTCAACCTTAGTAGGGGGTTTGGTGCCTTCTGTTATCCAAGTGACAACCGTGAGGCTCAGATGTGCCAGATGTCTTGGGTCTTTGGGACACATCAAGGAAGTAGAAGGGGAAGGAGGTGAGGGAGGGGCTTTCTCAAATGAGGCCCATCTAACCACAGATGCCAGGATCCTTCACCTCCTTCCCACAAAGCTGCTGATGACACCCAGTGGTAATGACTACACGGGCGCTAAAGTTCAGGCAGCTGGATGCTTTTTCTCTTCCCCCTTGGTTTCCTCTTTTAGAATATTGGTTTCTAAGCTACTCTGTGTTGCAGACTATACACAGCCAAAATGTACAGGTTTATTTTTATCATCAGTAGCAAATAGTTTGTGTTGAGAGCTGTCAGGCATTGTATTCTGCCTTTATTTCATTAAGAGTATTTCATTTCCAGGCACACTGTGAAGTAGGTCTGTCATCTGCTGCTTCTTTCCACTGCCTTTGTTGAATGAGCCAGTAAAGGATATTCCCTTATGAGGATCCTTGGTGACAAGTTTGACCCCTGGATCAAGTTGTGAACTTGAAGGGCAGGAGAGGAGTGAAATCATGATAGAGAAAACCATTACCTTCTACCAAAATCAGTATTCCTTAGAGACATCCCTGGTGGCCCAGTAGTTAAGACTCTGCTCTTCCAATGCAGAGAGCATGGTTCCATTCCTGATCAGGCAACTAAGATCTCAAGTGCTGTTCAGCCAATTAAAAAACATCAATATTCCTTAACCTTTCTGGGGTCATTGGACCTTTTGGAGAATTTGGTGAAAACTTTGGACTTATTGCCCAGAAAAATTATCTGTAACACTCAGGAAAATTTGCTGCAGTTTGTTTGTTATTTTAGTTACTTTGGTTGCTAAGTCGTCTCTGACTCTTTGTGACCCATGAACTGTAGCCCGCCAGGCTCCTCTGTCAATGGCATTTCCCAGGCAAGAATACTGGAGTGGGTAGCCATTTCCTTCTCCAGGGGATCTTCCTGACCTAGGGTTTGAAACTTTGTCTCCTTCATTGGCAGGTGGATTCTTTACCACTGAGCCACCTGGGGAGTCCAGCTGTAGTTTATGTATATATGCATTTAATTCATGGCTTCCTGAAGCCCAGGCTAAGAACCAGTATTTTAAGTGCTTCTACTCCCTGTTACAATAGTTCCCAAATACTTCCGACTTCTAAACCATTGAGGGTTTTATTTCCTGTTAGCTCTGCCCATATGCTCTTCCAAACCTGCAGTTTTAAAATCTGTCTGGAAAAAGCTGATATGTAGAATAATTCGTTTTAAGAATCAGCATGAAAAAACAAAAACGCAAAACTACGTGTTAGGATTCTTTAAGAATTTCACAGCCTGGGGACTTCCCTAGTGGTCCCTTCCAATGCAGGTGGCGCGGGTTCATTTCCGCTGGGGAATTAAGATCCCACATGCCTCTTGGCATGGCCAAAAAATAAAAAGAATTTCACAGCCTCATTTAAGGTTACACTTGGGAGGGTGTCCCAAAGACAGTTAAAATAAGATAAAGTAGAAAATGGAAGTGATTGCCGCAGTAATTCAAGACAAAAATTACTTTTTGTTTGTAGTTTTAGTGAAATATTAAAACTATTCCAGGACTCTACAGGACCTTACATGAAATGGGCTCCTAACTACACCTCCCAGCTCATGTCATGCATTTTTCTTTCCTACACTGGCATCTGCTCCGCTTGGTAGAACTCTCCAGGTATATGTTTACTCTCTAGGTGTACATGTATTCTCCAGGTGTACGTCTGCTCTGCACACTCCCCTTGCTGTTCCCTTTGCAGAACACGCTTCCCCCACATTTGCCAAGCTGACTCTCTTCAGTGATGCATCATCACTTGGCTCCTGGTCCCCTCTTCAGAGAAACCTTTCCAGACCTCTCCATTTGAAAAGGCCCATCTTGGTACTTCTCTGGCGGGCCAGTAGTTGAGGCTCTGTGTTCCCAAAGCAGAGGGCATGGGTTTGCTCCCTGGTCGGGGGAGTGAGCTCCCCCATGCTGCAGGGTGCGATTAAAAACAAAACAAACAAAAAACTCAGGCTTCCCTGATGGTCCAGTGGTTAAGAATCTGCCTTGCAATGCAAGGGACACCAGTTCAATCCCTGGTTCAGGAAGATCCCACATAGTACAGAGCAGTTAAGCCCACACACCACAACTACTGAGCCCACCTGCCCTAGAGCCCGCGCTCCTCTACAAGAGAAGCCAGCACACTGAGAAGCCCACCTACTGTGACGAAGGGTAGCCCCCACTTGCAGCAACTAGAGAAAGCCTGAGTGCAGCAGTGAACACCCACCACAGCCAAAAAATAAATAAATCTTTAAAAAAATGCTCATCTCCCCCATCATCCTACCCACTATCCTGATTTAATTTCTTCCTTGCATTTACCACCACTGATTAGTTCAGTTCAGTTCAGTTGCTCAGTCGTGTCTCACTCTTTGTGACCCCATGAACTGCAGCACGCCAGGCCTCCCTGTCCTTCACCAACTCCCAGAGTTTACCGAAACTCATGTCCATCAAGTCGGCAATGCCATCCAGCCATCTCATCCTCTGTCGTCCCCTTCTCTTCCTGCCCCCAATCCTTCCCAGCATTTGGGTCTTTTCCAGTGAGTCAACTCTTCGCATCAGGTGGCCAAAGTATTGGAGTTTCAGCTTTAACATCAGTCCTTCCAGTGAACACCTAGGACTGATCTCCTTTAGGATGGACTGGTTAGATGGTAACCTGTTATAAATGTAAATTTTGACGTCTTGTTCACCATGGAGTTTTTGCATTAATTTAGATTTTTTTTAATGTTGTAACAAAATATAATTTATCTTGATTACCAAGTGTTGGGTGTGCCCTCCTGCATTTTGCATCCAAAGAGAGTGCCTCACTGGCCTTCACCCTCCCTCTGGCCCCCGTATCCCATCTCCCTCAGCTGAGAAGAAAGCTGCGTGATGAGACTCTTTGTTTTGTCTACTGCAGCACATCTAGTGATCAGAAGAGGCCTGGGCAGATAGGAGGTGCTCAATAAATGATTGTTAAATGAATGAAGGAAAGGAAAAGGACATTAGCAAATAACCTACAAATATGGGCAACTTGCAAAGGGAAAGCTTCAGGAGAACTGAGGTGCCTACTTGGGGAGAACATAACATTTTTAAAAGATGCCTTTGTTAAGAAAAATAGTTGCCACCCAACTGGGTTCTTGACTCCCCAGTGCCTATCACATTGAAAGATCTCTAAACGAGGCTTCTCACCACTTCCATCTTCCTGAGGAAATTTAACTTAATTGAGGTCAGGTTGCTACCACCACCACCACTATACACCCACCATTTCCTCTTCCTACCTTGAAAGGAAACACTACAGAATTCTGAACATTAAAGAAAGAGACTTAGCAAAAAGCTGCTGAAAGCTAAAAAATGTGATTTTATCTTACTTTACAACTTTTTCAGAAGTCATTCTTCTATTAAATCAATCAGTGGAAACTCATCCCGTAACTGCTCTCTTTCAAAAAAAAAGGGAAGGAAACCCATTTAGCTAGGAGCAGCAGTTTTCAATATTTTGAACCCAGTGGTTTTGGTTTTATATTTTTGTTGCCAAAGTTCCCTGGTTTAAACTCATCTCAAAAAAAGAAATGCATAGATAGATAGATAGGGCTCCAGATGTCTGTCTCTTTGCGGTGTCTCTGTCTCTCTTTTTGGCTCTGTCTCTCGATTATTCTCTCTCTGTGTGTATGTATAGGTACACACATACATAGTGTTCTGAAACCATGTGAGACCTGTTCATTACCTAGTGGAGACTACGTCACTTACAAAGGACTAAATGAGTTGCAACATCTCAAGCATTAGAACAGTATCTAGAATGTAGTGGTCACTTAGTAGAGACATCCCGTTGCTGTCACTAGTGTGTAACACATGACTTTGCCTCCTGGAGGAAACACTGACTGGTGTCTTCCTGGAGCAACCCTTCCTTTTTCACGGTGCCATTTCTCACTTGGCTAGGGGCTCTGGCTGGGACACGGTGCTCAGGGGTCTCTCATGTTTCTGCATGTCTTCTGAACAGAGGCATTGGCTTGACATTTTGTTCCAGACTATCTTGTCAAGGATGCATGTAGCAAACCCTCTTGGAAGACAGAGACAACGTCTCCCTCCAGAGCAGAAGGGCAGGATTATTTGCTGTCCAGTGTCATAAAGTCTCCCTCTGAGACAAAGCTTGGTCAGGTTTATACAGAGACTACTATAAAAGATTGGGAGCTTCCTAGGTTCAAGGGCTTTTTGTGGCTTTGATACAAACCCTTTGTGTGCACAGCATCACATACACATACCTTTGCAGTGCCCCAGGACTTGAGGGGTATGGGGAAAGGATGTAAAAATGAAGCATTAGCAGACTTCCCTGGTGGTAGAGTGGCTAAGAATCGTCTTGCCGATGCAGGGGAGATGGGTCCTAACTCTGGTCTGGAAAGATCGCATGTGCCACGGAGCAATTGAACTTGTTTGCCACAATCAAGAGCCCTGGAGTTACAACTACTGAGCTTGCATGCTCCAGGGCCCGAGAGCCACAACTGTGAGCCCCTGTGCCACAACTACTGAAGCCCATGAGCACTAGAGTTTGTGCTCTGCAATAAGAGAAGCCACTACAAATAAGAAGCCCATGCACTGCAACAAAAGTAGCCCATGCTCACTGCAACTAGAGCAGCAACGAAGACTCAGCACAACCAAAAATAAGAATAAATAAATAATTTTTTTATTTAAAAAAAATGAATCAGTAACCGCTTGTGAGGCTGTAAGAGGAGCCCTTTGACTGTGCAGGAGAGGTGACATAATAACAGGTCTGATTAATATCCTTAGAAAGGCCTGCTGGCAAGATTGGCTTTGGCGGTTGTATAGGAACTTGGTTTCAGGGAGGGTTTCCACCATCCCTGAGTTGATAAGAATGGAGGAGGACCTAAACTGTTTGTAGAAACAATGTGGTTCACACAGGACACCTGCTTCCCTTTAAAGAGTCTAGAACTTTGGTCCACACCACACAGAGGCTCACACATGGTCAACCCTAGTGAAAACCCTGGAGGCCAGGCTGTCACGAGTTTCTCTGGCTGTCAACACTCCCTGTATATTGTCATGGTTCCCAGCTGGGGGAGTTAAGGGGGTCCTAGGTAACCCCTGGGAGGGGACTCTTGGCAGCCGGAGCCTGCCCTGGCGCTTCATTCCCACATGACCTTTCCCTTTGTAGATTTTGCTCTGTCTCCTTTCATTGTGATAAATCACAGTGGTGAGACACTATACATGGGAACCTGCGAAGCTTCCTACCGAATCAGGGGGCCTCAGGGTGGTCTTGGGTACTCCCGATATGGTCTCTGACCCTGGAATCTCATGTCTTCTCTCAGCATCCATGAGATTACAGCAGGCTGACTTGTTACTTTGAAGTAAGGGAAGACATTTCACAGCTCTTGCTAGAGTCATCTCCTTATCCGTCTAAGAACACGTGGCTGTGTCTCTTTGTAGGGGTGAATCCCAGGTCTAGAATATCTTGGGTATTATATACCCATCTCATCATGGAGTTGTTAGGGGCAGACATCTGATCTAAACTAGTCCAAGCAGAAAACAAGACTCTTTCTTCCCCTCTGGCCATAGACCAAGAAAGAACATAACTCATGGCAGATACCTTAAAACCATGAGAGTTAACACAGAGAAAGTGGAACTCAGAAATTGGGCCTTGATGATTCTGCTGGGGGTACCCAAAGCAGCTGTTTTTGAAGCCAGCTTGCCCCTGGATTATGTTAAGATATTTGAGTCAATAAATTCCTTTTATTGCTTGAGAGAGATGGTATCAGAAGGAGTCCTAACTGACCCAGATCACTGCTGCTCCCAGAATATGTCTCCATTCTAGTGCAGAAAACCAAGCCTCACCAGGACAGGATCCTTCTTTAGGGACCCTGAGACTAACTCGATGTATACAATCAGTCTTTTGGTAGTCAGCAATTTTAAAGTGCAGAGTAGCAGATAGGAACTGCAGCTGGTGCCATTTCAGGTAATTTCCAGCCTAGAGATGTCTCATGGCAGAGGGGCACATAGAAGACAGGGACCTCCACTTGAAGTGATGAAGTAACCACAGAAACATGAGCTAAAGCCCCAGCTGCGAGGACAGGAAGAGGAGGTGTTTGACTTGGTGCGAGGGTGGGGTTCGGGGAGCTCTGGGCCACTTTCAGATCTGTGCCCAGTGATAGGGATGCTGTTTGTACCAAACTTTCCAGAGCTAGCCTTGCATGTGCAAACTTGGCCTCTACTTCTTCTCCTTGCACACTTTGGGGAGAAGCATTTGCATGACACAAATAAACATTTTGCTTTGGCACCAGAACCCAAGTGACACAGATCAAACATCTTTCTAAAGAAAAGATTGGTGCAAAAGATGTTTCAGTTCATGATTGTATTGACATAATATTATAATAAATGGTAACACATTTGAGACTATTGAGGTATAAACCTTTTCTGATTAAACATACTAAATGTTCGATCCATGTATTGAATTTATCAACGCAGAATCTATAATGTACAAAATACATAGGGAACCCAACAGAACATGTTATGTTGCAAATTTACTGCTACTTGTAAAATGTCTGTTTAACTCTGTTCAGATAAAACAGCAAATATATTTATATATCCATATTTGGTGTAAGTCATAGATGCAGAACTTGTACCCGTCTCACAGAATTAATTCTATCCAAACTGAAAATTTTACTGCATTTTCTAGCAGATGCAACAGAAATCAATCACTTGAAAATAATCTCTATCCCCGTTCTCATATTCTATTTTTCCCTGTTGTTGTTTAGTCTCTCAGTCATGTCCGACTCTCTTTCCAACCCATGGACTGTAGTCTGCCAAACTCCTCTGTCCTTGGGATTTCCCAGGAAAGAATACTGGGTTGGGTTGCCATTTCCTTCTCCAAGGGATCTTCCCAATCCAGGGATTGAACTACATTTCCTGCATTGGCAGGTGGGTTCTTTACCACTGAGCCCCCAAGGAAGCCCAAAAGTAGGCTTCTCCCTAGCACCTAATATATTGTGTATGTATTTCTTCACCATTTGTCTGTTTCCTTACTAGCTTGTAAGCGCCCTGAGGGCAAAGCCTTGGTCTGATTCAGTGCTACATGCCCAGCACCTGGAATTTAGCATACAATAGGTACCCAGTAAATAAGTACTGAATAAATGAATGAACTTAAAACAGGCACACACTGAGCTAATATAAAAAACTGGATTCCACAACCTCATTTCATACACTGGCCCTACACAATAGGTCCTTTCTTCACACCCGACTCCTCCCTGACTCTGTGGGGTAAGCCAATATCCTGGAGTTGCCCAGACCCTCGGTAATACTGGGTTTGGGCACCACGACGGTCAACATCCACTGTACACCCCCAGGTTGGTTTTTCCCAGAGGACAGACTTGCACAGGTTGTGCAAGTGAAGTGAAGTGAAGAGTTTAACAGGGAGGAGCAGGCTTACTCCAACGTCTCCCTGAACTGCTGTGCGTGCTGCTCCAGCTTCTTGGCTTCCGCCCGGAGGTGCTGCAGGGCAGCGGGGCTGGGGTGCTGGAGCACGGCGTGCTTGGTGGCCAGCGCTAGGTCCTTGAGCAGGCTGCAGAGGCAGTTGCTGCCCCGCAGGATCTCATTGCGCAAATCCCGCTCCTGGGTCTCCTGGCACAGCCTGTCCACCAGCTTCTGCCCGACTGTGATGACCAGCTTGCTCTGCGTGATGAAGGTCTCGGGGGGTTGGCTGTTCTGGAGGCTACTGTTCAGCATGCCGATGGCTTTGAAGAGTGCCCCAAAATAGAGGCGGCAATGTTCAGAAAGGAGGGTTTTCTTCTCAGGATTCTGCTGACTCAAAGGCTGGGGGACGAGGGAGCTAGGATTCTAGAGAAGGGGAAGAAGATGACAGATCAGAGAGAGAGACGCGAGCGACAGGCTATGGTTGTCTCCCTTCTGTTTGTGCTTAATTTGCAGACTTTTTATAAGAAAAAGTATAGTTTTGTTTGGGAAGCCCCATGTACAGGTGCAACATTCTGTGTAACAAATTAATGTTAATTCATTTTTTTTAATTTATGAATTTGATTTTATTTTTAGCCTCCAGGTTATGATTTACTAGTGACATATTTCAAGTATTTGCTAAGTAGTAAAAATTGTGAATAGATCTAAGTATATCCCTTTAATTATATCGCTCACTGGTTTACATTTCTGTCTTGATTCTTTTTTAATACACAAAAGACACATTAATCAAAACATAAATTGAATATTATTGTATTTGACTCTTTACATACATTCTTTTTTAAAATTAATTTTTAGTAGAGTATAGTTGCTTTACAATGTTGTGTTAGTTTCTGCTATACAGCAAAGTGGATCAGCTATACATATACATATATGAAAGAAGGGATATATATATATATACACACACACACCTAAATGGGAAGGATAGATTTCCTTCCCATTTAGGTCACCATAGAACACTGGTAGAGTTTTCTGTGCTATACAGTAGATTCTTATTAGTTATCTATTTTTTATATAACAGTGTATATATGTCAATCCCAATCTCGCAAATCACCCCACCTCCTTCCCACATTGATGTTCGTGTGTTTGTTCTTTCCATCTGTGTCTCTATTTCTACTTTGCAAATAGCAAAGCATGTTGTATTGTTTAGTCGCTAAATCCTGTCCAACTCTTTTGTGACCCAATGGCCTGTAGCCCACCAGGCTCCTCTGTCCATGGGATTCTCCAGGCAAGAATGCTGGAGTAGGTTGCCATTTCCTCTTCCAGGAAATCTTCCCAACCCAGGGATCAAATTCTGGGTCCTTGCCACCTCCTACATTAACAGGAAGGTTCTTTACTGCTAAGCCACCAGGGAAACCCTTTTTAAAGCTTCCTTATAAGTATAAGCTTATATATTGTGTTATATACAATCATTCATATTAGATATACATAAAATTATATTCAGTCCTCTCAACAAACCATTAGAAACCCATTCTAAGAAACCTACTGGCAATGACTAAATTTATACCTTTTTTAAAAAAAAAAGTTTTTTCTTTTTATGCGGATCCTTTTTTAATGTTTTTATTGAATTTGTTACAATATTGCTTCTGCTTTGCATTTTGTTGTTTTTTTTTTTTTTACTTTGAGGCATGTGGGAACTTAGTTCCCAATCCATACCCCTTGCACTGGAAGGCAAAGTCTTAATCACTGGACCACAGCTAAGTCCCTTAAATTTATAAATTTTGAAAAATGCAGGAAAGTTGATGGTGAGATTTTAAAATTTACTCAAAGAACAGGTTTTAAAGCATTTTTAAAAAATCCTTCCTAATTCCAATATCAGAGGTAAACTTGAATCCCCAAAATTTCCAGAAGAAATCAAAATATACTGACCTGTTTGCTCTAAGATTAAAATATTTATCTTACTTGCTAGTCAAAGTTTCATTTAGAATTTTACTTTTGTGAATTTTATTTTCTGCAATGTGGCGCCAAAGCCTATTCACTAGTGAAAGATTCTCAGCTTCAAATTTAGTGGCAGCCACCCCCGGTAACAATCAAAATCCCCTTTGTTAGGTGATAGGTGAGGAGACTGAGTATCCCAGAAGAGAAGAGGTCAGCTAGGGTCACTCAATAAGCAAAATAAAGATTGCAGGGCTGGACTTCCCTGGCAGTCCAGTGGTTAAGACTCACATTCCCAATGAAGGGGACCCGGGCTTCAGTCCCTGGTCAGGGAGCTAGATCCCACATGCCACAACTAAAAGTCCCACATGCCACAGCTAAGCCCTGGTGCAGCCAAATACATACATAAATATTGAAAAAAACCTTCTGGAGCTCTAAGCCGAGTCAGTAAGTGTGAAATTCTCATTCTTTGTTAAACTGCACCCTTTTATCAATCTAAGATCTCAAAACTCACAGCTCAGAAGCACTCAGACTGCATTATGGTCTGACTGTGTCTCCCGAAAATTCGTATCATGAAACTCTAGCCCCTCAAAGTAAAGGTATTGGGAGATGGAGCCTTTGGGAGGTGGTGACTAGAATTAGGGCTTCCGCAGTGGTTCACGGCCCCCAGGGTCGGGGATTAGTGCTCTTGTAAGAGCCATGTGAGAGCTTGCTTCCTGCCTGTGTCCTCTGCCAGGTCCGAAGCCTGAGCGGGATCTCTCACCAGAAGCTGACCATGCTGGCTGGCACCACAGGTTACCGGCTGTCAGGGGACTAGGGATGCTCAATGGTTCATCTCACATGATGGAGAATTGTCTGCCCAATGGTCAGTGGTCCCTCTACCCACACTAAGAAGCAGTCAGTCTAAAGCAGAGTATTTCCAAGTGTGGTCCTTGGACCACCGCATCAGTAGCACCTGAGAACTTATTAGAAAAAAAAATTCTCAGGCCTTACCCTAGACTTACTGCACCCTGAACACTGGGGTGGGACCCAGTTCTTTGGGTTTTAGCAAGCCCTATAGGAAACTGTGACACACTCTCAAATTTGAGAACCGCTAGTCCAAGACAGACTTCATGTTGAATAAATTAGCATGACTTTTAGCAATGTGACAGGCCACTAAGTTTGGGGTTTGGAGTTTGCGGAACTAAGCATCAGGAAGCCTGGGTTATCATCCTAGCTGGCCTCTGAAAAGGCAACGATCTTATCCACATCACTGAATAACTATCCCTTCTTGTCCACCCTGATTCCCCAGCCAGAAAGTTGAGTGGGTTCACTGGTTCTCAGGCTTCAGTTATGCAAAGAAAACCTTCACATGCTATGAAGTTTCTACTTTCCTCTTGATTTCAATTGGCTTCATCTTTGTCTTTAAACAATCCACTGTTTTTACTTAAGTTAAAGCTGTTTAAATTGGTAAATGGAAAGCTAGTATCATTTGCCAGCAATAGGAGGTAACTGATTAAAATTAAGCACAATGATAACATCTTTGATTTTAAAAATAAGAACATCACATGTCATAGAGGTGCTGAAGGTTCACAAGCCTCAAACCAAAATGGTTTTTCTGTCGTAATCAGAAACATTAAAAGAGAGTGTCTGACAGATACATGGATAGAGGGTAGATCAAGTGAAGACACAATGAGAAGATGATCACATACAAGCCAGGGAAAGAGATGCCTCAGAAGAAACGAACCTTGATTTTGGATTTCTAGCCTCCAGAATTGTGAGAAAATAAATTTCTATTGTTTAAGCCAAAGGCAGGGGTAGGAAAAAATAAAGGATGTTGAAAAGAATGTTAGGCCATTTGACTTAATGCCAGGTCATCGATAAACTTGCAGAGGACCTAGAATTATTTCACTAATGGTCAAAGGACTATGTTCCACTCTTGGGGGCTCACTGGGCTGGTTCATCTCCAAGGTTTCTTCTACTGTAAATAAGGAAGAACTATCACAAAACCAAGTCTCCTCCCATGTGAGTCAGGGCTGTGATGTTGAATTATTCACAGCAGGAGATGTCTCTGGGGATAAGGCGTTTCAGTCAATCAGAAGGGTGGAGAGTTAGTCAGCATCATCACTTACCTGTGTTTCTAAGTCGCTGTTTTCATCCAACCTTTGTTCCAAGATGGGCTTTTCTCTCTCTTCCAGGCAAGGCAACTTCTGAAACAAAATCCTTTTGAATTACCAACCAGAATGGTCTTTACCTACTGTATAGCTGTTTAATCCACTTTAAAGCTTGAGCATTTCTCTTTATGCTTTTGTTGAGATTCTGCCTATGATAATTTTTGCCAACAAAGGAGATTTTAGCAGCTCAAGAGCTGAATTTTGCTTATCAACATAGCCTAATATAAAGATACAGGGTTTAACCAGGAAATGAAAAATATCTAAATGTCCAGCGTCTCTGGAGTATGTTAAAGCTGTTGCACCCCTAGGCATGTCAGCAGAAAACCCCAAGACTGGGGCTGAAAGCACCAAGTTATCCTGTGACACAATCCCTGTTATCTGCTGCATCTCCTGCAACTTGCAATTCTTGAACTAAAGGTGTCTTACTATAGTGTCTCATCTCATGGAGGAAAGTATTTCTAAGAGTAACTAGAGTCTGGAGGCTGCTAGGACCATGAACAATTTGGAAGAATGTTTATACTTCCTCTTCTGTTCCTAAGAACCACACTGACAATGACTCAGTTTATAACTTTCCAAAGTGCAAGGAAACTTGATGGTAAGATTAAAAATTTTGCTCAAAGAACAGGTTTCAAAAGGTTTTAAGAATCCTTTCTTATCAGAAAGTAAGCACCAAGCCCTAAAATGTCCAGAAGACATCTTGTTTGTCTTAATATTAAAACACTTATCTTTCTTCTTACTAAGATCTCATACAGAATTTTACTTTCATGAATTTTATTTTCTGGAAATGGAACTCATACCTCCCCAAAGACGAAACAATAGATTCTCAGCATCTAACTTATGAGTGACCACTTCAGGTAAAAATGGAAAGTCCCTTTATATTTTATTAATACCACGTGGAACTCTGAACTCACCTGTTCACAAACATTTGTCCCATTCTTCTCTAATAGTTCAGGAGAGTGTTTACTTTCTTTTTGCTTATGAAAAAGAGTGTTCCTTTGATAGGATTCAATCTCCCTTTGGGGAAGCTGGATGGATTTGGCAAGCTTAAACTCTGCCTTTGGGGTCAGTTGCACGGGCTCTTCCTTTTCACAGTTTGGCTTGAAAAGGAGCTTCCCATTGGCAATGATGATGGAGGCAAACCTCTTGATATCTTCTGGAACCATCCGTGCCACCTGGACAAATCTCTCCAGATCATCTGGGCTGTTCTGGATTTTGTCAGTCACAAGGACTTCCAGGGACCAATCACAGCTCTCCAGACTTTCCTTCGTTTCGAGCAGGATTTGGTAGGAGTTGGAGATTGTCTGTAGCTGATCCCTAATTCTGGCCTGAAGGTTACTGTGGGTGAGGTTGCAGGTGGTCCCACAGACTCCTCGGGCAAAATCCAGGAATTCTCTCAAGGATTCCTCTGTGCGGTCAACGGCCCTGCGGATTGCATCGATGTTGGCCTCCAGAGAGTCCCTGAACCTCCACTTCCTACTGACAAAGAGCATCAGGCCCCCGACTGAGTTGACCACCTTGTGCTGCAGAGATGTGACCGTCTCTCTGGCCAAGTCCAGGTCCAAGGGGAGCTCTCTGGCTGACTCCTCTGAGAAGGAGCTGGACGAAGAGTCAGTGGATGTGGAGGAGCAGGAGGAAAGAATGCTGGCTCTACTGTCAGAGCTGGACACAGACGAGCTGTCTAGTTCAGGGAACAGCGATGCTGCCCGGCTGGGAAACCACGAGGAGTTATAGTCCGAGGAGTTCTCTGAAGGCACGTTGGCTTTCCCCAGCTCTTTCCCAGCCTGGGGGTCCCTCGGCCTTGCTTTAGGGATGTCGTAAATGTTCGGCTTGGTGTTCTGCTGCTCCACTCGGGGGATCAGAAAACTTGAAGGAACCTTGTAGCTGACACCTTCATCCAAAGGGAATGCACCTTTGGCTGGTGGAAAGCTATAAGAAGGAATTTCTGGAAGGCTGAGTTTTTTCTGCATGGGCATGTTTTTCTGTGGGTGTGGACTGAGAGTCCCTACTCCACTGCTCGGAGGGCTGTGGAAGCTGGACATACACCTGGGAAGGGCATGGTGCCCTGATTTTTCCACAGAGCTACTTGGAGATGCATTTCTTACACCAGCCTTTTCCAGAGACACTGGTGTGTCATAAATCCATTCTGATTTCTGAGGGCTTGGCAATGTATTGCAGCCACTCCTCCTTAAGGCGATGCTTGATGTCGGGGGAATATTCTGCCTCTGTGAAGAACCACACAAAGTCACCCGTTATTTAGTTTAAGAAAAAAAACAGTGTCAGTGACTCGGGGGAGACTTGTGTATTACACTGAGGAGCCACCAAGCACTGGGCATAGTGCATCTTAAAAGCCTGATGGTCACTCCTTTGCTTAAGCTTCTGCAGTGGCTTTTCATCTCACCACCTCTCAAGCCCTTCACAGTCTGGCTCCAGCCTGCTTTTGAATCTCCTCGCTCTCTGCCTCTGCCACCACGCCTGGCACTCCCCTCCTTCAAGGTCCAGCAATTCAGGCTGCTCACCTTTCTCTGAACCCAAAATGCTCTCCTGCATGGCTATATTTAATTATGTCCAAGCTGGTTCCTCTGCTCTCAGTGTCCACTCAACCCCTTACTTCCCACCTAACAAACTCCTGTGCATCCCTCATGACACTGCTGAGAGGCCACCTTGGGCATGAGTGCATGTTTGCTGAGTCCCTTCAGTCATGTCCCACTCTCTGCAACCCCATGGACTGTAGACTCTGTCCATGGGACTGTCCAGGCAAGAATACTGGAGTGGGATCCTCCTCCAGGGATCGATCTTCCTGACCCAGGGAGAGAATGTCTCCCTCATTGGCAGGTGGGTTCTTTATCACTAGCACCACCTGGAGAGCCCACCTTGGGCATAGGCGTATTTATCGTATGCATGTGACAGAATCCATTGATAAGCATGGATTACAGATTTCAAGTTAAGTCACCTCCCCTCCATACAAATAAAAACTTACCTCAACACAACACATCTCCAAGGTAGATTGCAAGAAGTATTTATCTCAAGTCTCCTGAGCTCTTGCTCTGCGCCAAGCACTGTACTAGGTCCTTTGCAGGAATTATGTCAATTCTCACAGTAAGTTTGTAAAGAGAAATGGAGGATTTATCTAGACCACATGACTTGTCTGGTTCCTGAACACCATTGCAGTTACAAGTTTTGCCTCCAGTGAAGTAAATTCTGCTATGAGGGATTTGCGTTCCTGATTTTGACCAAGCAAACAACCTTTCCCAGAGGCAGTTCAGGTTTGCACAGTCTCAGATCTCAGTACCAATCATACTTACGTTTGTTTGGCTGGCTGGGGGACCCAGTGCTGCCTTTTGGGGGCTGGGGGGGATATCATATAGCTGCCGCATGCCTGGCTCCTGGGGAAAGACCATGAAGAAGGTCAACTTGGAATTTTCCTTCCTGATGGCTGCACATCACAAACCGTCTCAACACTGGTGTTTTGTTTGTTTTTTTTTCCCAAGTGAAAACACAAATCACTGAAGACTTTGGGGCTTTCAGTCATGATGGTTTTATGGCACAAGTGTGTACTGTTCTGAGTTTATTTTCAACAATGGGCTCTGTGTTTTAAAAAAAAGACACCTTCTCAATCGAAGGTGGGGACAAACTATAGAGAGAATTAGCTGCAGTTGTCGGAGTTAAAAACAGCAGTTCATTTCCTTCTGTAAGTTCACCTTAAGATTGAATTAAAGAAGACTAAATATAAGGTTGGAATTTACTGTCTTTTTTCTTTCTTGCTTTTCCCAGTAGAAACTTTCCTGTGCTTATGACTCATGTATTAATCCTTCAAATATTTATTAAGTGCCTACTAATGATTAGCCACTGAACTAAGTGACATATGTGCACCCAGTAATGAGCAAAAGACATGGCGCCTCTAGAGATAGTAGACATTTGTGGGGGAAGTGCAACAATTAGGAAATACATATATTAGGACATGAAAAATAGGTTCCATATTGCAAGGTAAGGTGAAAGAGCACCAGAACAGGTTTTGCAAAGAAAGAGAAAAGAAGCTGGAATTCGGAGAACGTTTTTGTGTTGGGTTTTTGTTGTTGTTTTTTTTTTAGCCGCACATCCTGACTTGTGGTATCTTATTTCCTTGACTAGGGATTGAACCTGGGCCCTTGGCAGTGAGAGTCCTAATCACTGGGCCACCAGGGAATTCCCACGAGCGGTTTCTTTGGAGAGAGTCAGGCTGTGAGTCTCCTCCGAGTCGCCTCCTTTAACTTTATAGGCAGGGGGACGTTTGGTACTGCCTGCTCTGAACATTTAGGGCAGCAATTAGAACTGGATATGGAACAGCAGACTGATTCTAAATAGGAAAAGGAGTACGTCAAGGCTGTATATTGTCACCCTGCTTATTTAACTTATATGCAGAGTACATCATGAGAAACGCTGGGCTGGAAGAAGCACAAGCTGGAATCAAGATTGCCAGGAGAAACATCAATAACCTCAGATATGCAGACGACACCACCCTTATGGCAGAAAGTGAAGAGGAACTAAAAAGCTTCTTGATGAAAGTGAAAGAGGAGAGTGAAAGAGTTGGCTTAAGGCTCAACATTCAGAAAACTAAGATCATGGCATCTGGTCCCATCACTTCATAGGAAATAGATGGGGAAACAGTGGAAACAGTGTCAGACTTTATTTTTTTGAGCTCCAAAATCACTGCAGATGGTAACTGCAGCCATGAAATTAAAAAGACGCTTGCCCTTGGAAGGAAAGTTATGACCAACCTAGATAGTATACTAAAAAGCAGAGACATTACTTTGCCAACAAAAGTCTGTCTAGTAGAGGCTATGGTTTTTCCAGTGGTCATGTAGGGATGTGAGAGTTGGACTGTGAAGGAAGCTGAGTGCCGAAGAACTGATGCTTTTGAACTGTGGTGTTGGAGAAGACTCTTGAGAGTCCCTTGGACTGCAAGGGGATCCAACAAGTCCATCCTAAAGGAGATCAGTCCTGGGTGCTCATTGGATGGACTGATGTTGAAACTGAACTCCAATACTTTGGCCACCTCATTCGAAGAGTTGACTCATTGGAAAAGACCCTGATGCTGGGAAGGACTGGGGGCAGGAGGAGAAGGGGAAGACAGAGGATGAGATGGTTGGATGGCATCACTGACTTGATGGACATGAGTTGGGGTAAACTCTGGGAGTTGGTGATGGACAAGGAGGCCTGGCCTGTTTCAATTCATGGGGTTGCAAAGAGTTGGACACGACTGAGCGACTGAGCTGAGCTCTAAACATAAAATTCCTCCACGGAGATTTCTTACTACCTGTGAGTGACCAGGAAGTCACTGAACCACCCTAAATTTTTATTTTAACTGGAGCTGTGGCTCTCAGCCCTGGCTGAGCTTGAGAACCAACTGGGAGCTTTAAAATTCCTACTGCCCAGGTCCTGCCCAGGTCCCACCCCAGATAGCAAACCTCAGAGTCTCTGGGCGTGGTTCCAGGAAGCAGGCATGGCTGAAGCACCCAGGCCATTCCCTTGTGCTTGGTGGGCAGGGGAGAGCATGGCCATGGGGCAGTTCTGATAGGCTAAGAAGTGAGTGTTTTCTGATTATAGGAAGTATGTCTTACAAAACTGATGTACCAGTTACATTCAAATAAGGTAAAAACAAAAACAAAAAAACTCTGAAATTCCCTCCCCAAGAGATAATCAGTGTTAAGATAACCAACAATAATGTTCAGACTATGATGTATATCCTTCGCGATACTATTACTTTTAAAAAAGTGCAGATATGTGTATATAGGTGTGTGTACATATTGTTGTGTTAGTCACTCAATTGTGTCCAACTCTTTGTGACCCTATGGACTGTAGCTGACCAGGCTTCTCTCTCCATGGGATTCTCCAGGCCAGAAAACTGGAGTGGGTTGCCAATCCTTTTTCCAGTGTGTATATAAGCATGGATATACAGTATTACAAATAGAAGTAAAAAAATTTTAAATATTCAGAATTCAAATAGTAGTAATATTCTTCTGAACTTGTCTGGGTTCCCTGGGCACAAAGCTGGTTTCTGAGTGGTGGTGGGTCCCTTGGAGTCAGAACTGAAGCTCCAAGGATGTCTTAATGCTAAAACTGAAATGCAAGTTCAGCCTGATGCTGAGTGCCCACAATTTGGATGGAGAAATTGGGGAGGAGCAGGGCCATGGATGGGGCTCACCTTCAGGGTTGGTGGGCACCGGCTCTGGGCAGGCACGTCATACACCTGGCAAGCCAGAGCTGGTAATGAGGTCCGAGCAGTTCTGGGAACCATGAAGACAGCCTTGGGGAGAAAAAGAAGAACATAGGGAAAGAAATGTTACTACTGCATCCATGGACCACGAAGCAGCAAAGGCAGCACTAACATGCTAGAACATTCTCTGGGCACCTCTCATTGGAGACCCTTTGCTCTGAGACTGAGGACAGCAGGACACTGGTGGGAAGGTCCGCGATGGAGGGCAGTCTTCATCACCATGTGGATCAGCCTCATCTGGGAAGTGGGTTGGAAATGCAGATTCCTGGGCCCCGTGTGCATTGCACAGAATCTCTGAGTCTTGATGGAGAGCCTGGGAAACTGCAGTATTGTCAGGGCCCCTAGGTGATTCTGATGTTCTCAGAATTTTATTTATGGAGCTGACTTGGTGGTTCACACTTGCCCAAGAGACAACCTACAGCCTATGATGGGATTTTCCTTGGTTTGGAATTGTAGGTGGGAAGAAGCCAGTTCAGAAATGCCCAGTGTTTCTTGGAAAACGTAGATAGGAACTAAGGAACATGTTTTTGAGAAACGTGGTTTTGAAAGGTTTAGGGGACAGAAGGAAACTCTAGCTCAAGAACTAGAGGGTCTGAAAACAATTTAAACCTAAAAGCAGATTTCATCAGGAAATCTGATCTTTTGACTTGAAATACAAAAGATTACCCTTTCTGAATTTAAACCAAAATCAAATACCTTCTCTGTACGGTCTTTTTTTTTTTTTTTTTTTCTTAAGAGAGGCCAACATATTACAATAAGGAAGTTGGAATAAAAAGTAAAACAAAGCTCAAGATCGTGGTTAACCTGGGGGGAAGTGGCTGAGAGAGGTGGGAGGGGGCTTCTGGGGTGCTGGTTTCGTTGTGTTTCTGGATTCGAATACTAGTGACTGAACTATGTACTCTGAGGATCTAGAGGTTAAACGTCAATAAAACATTAATAGATAGTATCAGCCACAGAGCCAGGTGAACTAATCAAGAGCATGCCAAGGGCTCTGTCTTGGGTGTTGGCAGGCCAGCGGTGCGGACAGACACAGACACGACAAATAAACTTGAGTCTCTGGTGTTCATCAGGATGTGACCTTGGATGGGCCTTTCGCCTCCCAGGGAATCAATTTCCTCATTTGTGAAATAAAGAGTTATTCTCATCTAAAGAGGTCTCCTTTTCTCTCAGATCTACAGAGGCCTCTTCCAGCTAGAAATATGCAGAGTCCCTGATGAGGACAGCTTGAGACAAGGGACATATTTTCACCTTCTTGGTTTTTAATTTTTGGCTAGCCTTAAATCTAGTGATGTTCAACCTGAGTATAAAGGGAATCTCTGAAACGGGTCCCCCAGGCCATGTGCCAACCCTGTAAACTGCCCATTGGAAAACAGCTCAAAGCTAGTGGCTGGGCTTGCTTAGTTTTACCAACATCTGCTGCTGCTCAGAATGTTATTTTCTCAGCGGTCTCAGACTCAAACCTCACCACTAGATTACCCAAGTTGGGAGGAGATGCCTGCCTTTTCTGTGGATCAGAAGATTCTTAAGTTATTATAATCTTGCATCCTTCTAGCTCCTTCTTGTAGTAGAGGAAGAAGCAAGAGTACTCAGAATCACCAAAAGCTACAGTTTGAGGTAAACTCAGAAATGATAAGATGGTTGGATGGCATCACCGACTCAATGGACATGAGTTTGAGCAAGCTCCAGGAGTTGGTGATGGACAGGGAAGCCTGGCAAGCTGCATTCCATGGGGTCGCAAAGAGTCAGACATGACTGCGTGACTGAGCTAAACTGAACCCTCTCTTGATACAGAGCCAGAAAGAGAAGTCTAGAGGGGTGCTGTGATGTCTCCAGCCACCCAGCATGGTTGTGGCTGCCGCAGAAACCAAATGAACCTGGATTCCTGATTTCTAAGCCACAGATGATGTTGCCTGCTTTAAAAGACCCTCAAGCACAGAAAAAGTGATGAAAAAGGGAATGGGGAGAAGGCCTAAATATAGATAGGGCAGCGATGGAGGGAACTTAGGCAGGAATAAAAGGCAGGAAAGTTCCCCAAGTGTTTTACTGGAGCCACCTCAAGACCTGCTCGAGTGGTGAGGAGATCCTGGCTTCTGAAATCCCCTGCCGTGGCCGTGGTCTCTGTCCATGGCCATAGCCTGCACCAGTGAGGTCTCCACACTTCATGTCAAGGACAAATCTTACAGCTAATGCCCTGACCCTTTTCTGAGTTAGGATGGTCAACTCATCTCTCTTTTATACCAACATCTGTCTAGAAGTTGACAGTGAGCCCATGGTTATGTTGGATCTGGTCATTTCATTCATTCCACAAATGTCTATGGAGCATCTTGCGGGAGTCTGGCACAGTCCTGGGGGTTCGGAATCCCCAGTGAACTGCAGCCTTTGCACCTGCTGTGCTTTTAGGGGATGGGGAAAATGACCTTAGATTTAAAAACATTTTTTTAATTGGAGTATAATTGTTTTACAATGTTGTGTTAATTTCTGCTGTACAACAACATGTATCAGCTATATATATACAAATATCCCCTCCCTCTTGAGCTTCCGTCTCACCCCCATCCCCATCCCAGCCCTCTAGGTCATCATAGAGCACTGAGCTGAGTTCCCTGTGCTATACAGTAGCTTCCCACTAGCTATTTGTTTTACACATGGTAGTGTATACACATCAGTGCTACTCTCTCAGTTCGTCCCACTCGGCCTTTGATTTTTTTTTTTTCTTTCCTTTGAAAGTGTAGCTGTGTCCAACTCTTTGTGACCCTATGGACTACACAGTCCATGGAATTCTCCAGGCCAGAATATTGGAGTGGGTCACCTTTCCCTTCTCCAAGGGATCTTCCCAACCCAGGGATTGAACCCAGGTCTCCCAGTTTGCAGGCAGATTCTTTACCAGCTGAGCCACAAAGGAAGCCCAAGAATACTGGAGTGGGTCGCCTTTCCCTTCTCCAGGGGATCTTCCCAACCCAAGGGATTGAACCCAGGTCTCCCAATTTGCAGGCAGATTCTTTACCAGCTGAGCCACAAAGGAAGCCCAAGAATACTAGAGTGGGTCGCCTTTCCCTTCTCCAGGGGATCTTCCCAACCCAAGGGATTGAACCCAGGTCTCCCAATTTGTAGGCAGATTCTTTACCAGCTGAGCCACAAAGGAAGCCCAAGAATACTGGAGTGGGTAGCCTTTCCCTTCTCCAGTGGATCTTCCTGACCCAGGAATCAAACCGGGGTCTCCTGCATTGCAGGTGGATTTTTTTTTTTTTACCAATTGAGCTATTAGGGAGCAACTCAATTAACTTCAGCCCAGGCCACTCACTCTCAGAGGAGCCAGCACCCAGGCCCCACTCTGGGTCAGCTGCTCGGATGACAGCTGAGCGTGCCAGGCCTAGATTTGGGCCAGCTGTTGCAGAAAAGGGACTTCACGGATGGCTGCAGGACAATCAGCCGCCTCCTTCTGGTGTTTGCAGTCCGTGCCTAGAGGGGCAGCTGTTCTGTGTAACACGGGTTGTCTGGCTGGCAGCCCCGGGGGGCAGGCACTCTGAAGTATTCAGAATCTCTTAGGGACTTCTCTGATGGTCCAGAGGTTAAGACTTCACCTTCCAGTGCAGGGTGAGCAGGTTCCATCCCTGGTCAGGGAGCTAAGATCCCACATGCCCCACCCCCTCAACTCCCCAAAACATAAAACAGAAGCAATATCGTAACAAATTCAATAAAGACTTTAAAAAAATCTCATAAGGAATCAGGGAAGAAGCTGGTATGGAGGAGGCCTGCAGGCTAAGTGGGACATTGCTGGGAGGAGGGGCAGCACATACATGGGAGGAGTGGCCTCTCCCGGCCTGGGGCCTCATCAGGACCTCTGTGCAGAGCTGAGGCCTGGTGGGATGTGTCATCTGAGCTGAAAGCAAAGTGTGTGATGGCAGGAAATGCTTGCAGTGACTGAAGACCATACAAGACTGTGCTGCATTCTTAACACCTCATGAAGGCCAGGGCTTAGAGGAAAACAGTGCATTAATTTTTTTTTTTTCCTTTTTTAAATTCCTGCTTCTTTCTTCTTTTGTGGACCATTTTTAAAGTCTTTATTGAATTTGATACAATATTGCTTCTATTTTACATTTTGGGCTCTTAGCCCCAAGGCATGTAGGATCTTAGCTCCCCAACCAGGGATTGAACCTGTACTCTCTGCATTGGGAGGTGAAATCTTAACCACTTGACCACCAGGGAAGTCTCTTCCTCTCCTACTTTAAAAAAATGTTTCATTCTGCATTTACGAAATGCTTCTTTTCCTCTGCTTTAAAAAGAATGTTACTTTTAAAAAATTACGGATGTAATACATGTTCTGTATAACACACAAATCAACCTCCTAGTCTCTTTGTTCATCAAATATTTATCAAGTACCCACCCCAGGCTGGGCACGGTCCAAGGTGCAGGGGATACAGAAGCCAATAAAGTATAGACTTTGAAGCCAATAAAGTATGGAAGTATGACTTCTTTCACTTTCTGCTTAACCAGGTCCACTTCCTAAGGGTGACCACTGCTGGTGTATGTTCTTTTCAATGCACACATATAGACACACATATTTTAAAGTATTTTTTTGGCTTGCTTGTTAGGTTTTTGTTTAAATGGCCCTTTCTCCCTCCCTTATAAATACCTTATAGAACTAATTTCATTTTTTCCCCCACAACTGCATCACACTCACACACACACACACACACGTGTGCACACACATACATAGTGGCTTGTCATAGGATATTGCCAAAACGTATGTAACCAATACCCCATGAGTATTCCTTTAGGCAACTAGAAGTTTTCCCTATAGCAAATAATATTGTAATGGTTATGACTTCCTCATTCAGATATATTTCTGCCTTCTTGTATATTTTTGCAACAATTCTGGAAATCTTTTCTAGGTTGAAAGGAACACATATTTAAAATCTGACGAATGATTTCTTTCCTCTGACCCGTGGAAATTCAACCCCTCCATTTAACTAATGTTTCTTCCTAGTGTAAAAAGAGACCACTGTGAATGCTGTCATTCTTTCAGACTCAGCTCAACTAAGCATTCAGTTTCCTGCAAAGTGGGGGTGTCTTGGCAAGCCAGGAACCACCAGGGTACCCAGAGTGTTAATGACAACCCAGTCACCCCAACTGTCTGGTTCCCATCCTGTACGTTTGCTCTCCTGATGGACACCCACAATTCAGGGGTATTTAGGCCCTGGGTGCTGCCTACCTTTTGACCTATTTCTTCTGTCTGGAAATGCACTTACCTGTTTTGGAAAGCTTAGGGTCTTTTCACAGACAATTCTGGCACAGGCTGGTGGGTCAGGGACTTCGTAGACTTGGACTGTGGGAGGCGGGGGCCCCTCCACCCAACTCTTCATCGGCTCGTACACAGGGCCAGGAGATGAGGGGTCGAGCAGGGTGGGCACCTCGTAGGTCTCCTGGGAGCTGGTGGGAGCATTGTCCAGGCCTTTCAGGAAAGGGGGACGAGGCCTGTCTGCGGGGGCCTCAGCTAGGATTTGGAGGCGGTTGGCAGGGGCCAGGCCTTGCCTCCCGTGGAGCAGACACTTCCACCAGCCTTCACTTTCCGGCACATTTTGTTGCAGAATGGTCAGGATGTCTCCTCTGCAGAAAGCCAGCTCATCGGTGCAGTCAGGGTGGTTGTCATAAAGTGCCTTGGCCAAGAGGGTCTGGAGATGCGAGAGGAAGAATTCACAGTCACTGTTATTGCCAAGGACCAAGACTGCCACACGACTCGCTTAGAACACAGTCACAGCTGCTCCTTTATCTCATTTCCTCCCAGCCCCCCACCACCCCACCCCCAGAGGCCCTCGTCCCTGCCGTTTGCCCGATTTATTTCTAGCCATACGTGGGGAGGTGGGGAGAGTTTCAGGTGAAATGTCAGAACCTCCAGGTAGTCTTATCTATCACTGACTCAATGGACATGAGTTTGAGCAAGATCCGGGAGATGATGCTGCAGGTCATGGGTCACAAAGATTTGGACACCACTGAGTGACTGAACAAATGACTCCCCTGAATTATATGGTAGAGGGCAGCCTAGCGCAGAACTAGGTTGAAATCCTGGCTCTGACTTCCTAGCTCTATGCCCTTAAGTATATTAGCCACTATTTTGGGGCCTCAGTTTCCTTGTGTGTAAAATGGGAATAATAGCACTATCTACTCCATGTGGGTGTGCTCAGTCACACAGTCATGTCAGACTCTTTCCTACCCTTTGGACTGTAGCCTGTCAGGCTCCTCGGACCATGGGATTCTCCAGGCAAGAATATTAGAGTGGGTTGCCATTTCTTCCTCCAGGAGATCTTCCCTATCCTGGGATTGAATCCAGGTCTCTTGAATCTCCTGCACTGCAGGCAGATTCTTTACCACTAGCACCACCTCTGCCTCACAAAGTTATTAATTAAATGGGTCGATATGTATAAGAAAGCTCACTGAACAGCACCTGGCATTTCCTAAGTGCTCAGTAAAGCTTGGCTGGAAACTGTCAACATGATTCTATTGCTGTTTGTCTGGTTGTTGCTTTCCTCCTGGCTGGCCTTGGAAGCTCATGACTTTTGGGACCACATCTTGCTCGATTTGCTGCTCTCTCACAGCACTGAGCATGGACGCAGGCTCAGAGCAGAGGCTCCATTAATGCTCATTTATTCACGTGAAGTGAAACAAATATACAGAGGGTGAATGACTAGTCCACACAGCCAGTATCAAAACACAAACAATCTGCTAATTCTCTGACCCCCGCTCTTTCTATAAGCTACATGGTTCTCAAAAAATCCCAAACAACAACAAAAAAACCCTGTTATAGTGACAGCAATGGTACTGTACTGTCTACAAATACCTAGCTCCTCAAATGCCCCTTGACCAGATTTTTACCTTTTTCCGGTTCCCTCATTAATTAATCAATTTAATAACATCCTTGATGTGAGTTCATTTCCTATTTGCATGAGAGTTATGATTTTACCTTTTTGAAAATGAGACTTTGTTCACACTGGGGAGAAAACGGAAAGCAAAACACAGTTTCCAATCTATCATCACAATTCCCACAAAATACACCTAAATGCAGTCTGAGAAGAAAAAACCCTGCATCTGAAATGCGCTTGCATTTGTCTGGGAATAAGAGAGTGGGTGTGTTTAGGCAGAGCAGTTGCTTCAACATGGCAGTTGCTTGGAAGCGCCCAGATTGGCAGCAGCTTAGCTGGTGGACCTGCCTGTTGCAAAAGGAGATACTTGTTTGGAGAACAGTTGCCTTGTGTGATCATCCACCTGATTGGGCCCCAACAACTGTCCAAAATGGACATCGACAGTCTTGCTCTGGAGACATGGTTTACTTTCCATGGACAGTCTGCTATCTTCAAAGCAGCAGCCCACACCCAAAAGGGCATATAGTCACAGCAAAGGAAAACCCTAACTATGTTGCTAGAACAGGATTCCCCTCAGAATAGTATTTTGTTATAACTGGTCCAGAGACACGTCCTGCAGTCAATTAATGTCTCAAAGTTTTGATAACAAAGACTATCAATATTTGTGTTATAAAAAACTTACATACATGTAAGAAACCTTGGAGAATTCCTCTTCCAGAAAAGGGAGCTAACAGTAGACTATACTGAATGGGGAATTATTTTGCGTTGGGGACACTGAAGCTTAATCAGTGTCCCCAATTATCAGTTAATTCTCAGTTAATTCTCAGGTGCCTCAGAGGTAGGTTTTCTTCTTCCCATTTTACAGATGAGGAAGTTGAGGGTCAAAGAGATCAGATGACTTGTCTGAGGTCCCATGGACTCGAAGTTTTCTCCTCATATCCACTATTGCACCCTTCTCCTTCCAATTCATTCTCCAGACACCAATCAGACTGACATCTTATATGATATTTCTCCTTCTCTGTCTGGTTTACTTCAATTAGTATGATAATCTCTAGGTCCACCCACGTTGCTGCAAACGATGTTATTTCACTCTTTTAGTGGCGGAGTAATATTCCATTGTACATATGTACCACATCTTCTTTATCCATTCCTCTGTCAATGGACATTTAGGTTGCATCCATGTCTTGGCTATTGTGAATAATGGTGCAATGAACACTGAGGTGCATGTGTCCTTTCGAATTACTGGTTTTCTCCAGATATATGCCAGGTGTGGGATTGCAAGGTCATATAGTAGCTCTATTTTTAGTTTTTTTAAGGAACCTCCACAGTGTTCTCCTTTGGCTGTACTAATTTATTAATACCTTCTCCCCAACAGAAAAAGGTAAGAGGCTTCCCTTTTTCTCCACAACCTTGCCAGCATTTATTGTTTTGTAGAGTTTCTAATGACGGCCAATCTGACTGGTGTGACGTGATACCTCACTGTAGTTTTGATTTGTATAGAATGATATTTTTTACACATAAATCAGACTGTTGGTCTGTTGTTTAAAAATGTCCAATTGCTTAGAACCACCTTTAGAACAAAACCTAAACTCTCTGCCTGATTGCCCAGCTTGAGTGACTTCCTCCTGTTAATTTTAGTGCTTTTCTCATGTTAATTTTCCTCCTGCTGCCTTGCTTTCTTTCTCTGATGCACTAAGATGACTTCCACCTCAGGACCTTCGCCCTGTGAGTCCTCCAGCCCTGAACACTCTTCAGCCAAATATTTGCAGAACGGACTCCTCATCCTTCAGATCTCAGCTCAAGTCACTTCCTGTAGAGGTTGTCTCTGACCACACGGGAGGGCTGGGCTCCTACTCCACGTGCTTCCATGGGACTTGGAGACAAGGGCCCTTTGGGTATGTTAAGAAAGAGCCCAGTTGGGACCAAGTCAGACTTTTATGGACAGGCCGGCAGTGAGGGGAGAATGAGAAATAGCAGCCTTGGGTTTCCCTGGTGGCTGAGGGGTGACGAATGTGCCTGCCAGTGCAGGAGACACGGCTCTGTCCCTTGTCCGGGAAGATCCCACATGCAACTGAGCCCAAGCGCTGCAACTAGAGAGCCCATGCTGTAGAGGCTGGGAGCCACAACTCCCGACGCCCACATGCCCTAGCACCTGTGCTCTGCAACAAGAGAAGCCACTGCAACGAGAAGCCCTCGAACTGCGCCTAAAGAGTAGCCCCTGCTCGCCTCAACTAGAGAAAAGCAACGAAGACCCAGCACAGTCAAAAACAAAAATAAATTAATCTAGTTAAACAAAAAAAATAAATAGCAGCCTCAGCAAACAGGTGTCAAACTCTTATGTCCCTGATACTGTGCTGAACGCTTTACAGACAACAGACCGAAGGGACTGATGGGCTACTGCATCAGTTCTGATTACAACCATGATCGTCACTGAGGCCACCCCAAGTTATTCTTTGTGTGTGAATGTTCAGTGGTGTCCTACTCTTTGAGAATCCATGGACTGTAGCCTGCCTGGCTCCTCTGTCCATGGGATTTCCCAGGCAAAAATACTGGAGTGGGTTGCCATTTCCTCCTCCAGGGGATCTTCCCAACTCAGGGATCATACCTGCATCTCTTGCGTCTCCTGCATTGCAAGAAGATTCTTTACCCCCTGAACCACTGGGGAAGCCCAAAAGACCTACAGCACCTGGTGTGCCCATGGTCTCTCACGCAAGTACTAACCAGGCCCAACTCTGCTTAGCTTCCAAGATCAGGTGAGGTCAGGGGCTTTCAGGGTAGTATAAATTTGGGAACATTTGTGCAGACACTTAAGAGATGAAGGAAGACATGTATTCATATTTTTATTCTCTTTGGGCACAAGGACAGTTAGGTCCTAGGTACAACAGAAGAAACCTTCCTTGTCAGTTTCCAAAAAGGGCCTTTCCCCCAGATGCCCATCTTCATACAACAGTTGGGAGAAGGGAAAGGAGACTTGGGAAACAGAGGCAAAGAATAAGAGTTTCTCTCTCTAGGGAGACGTTCACTCGATGGCCAAATGCGAAGTGCTAATCCATACTGAACCGGCAATGAGCCACGGGAGTAATTAGCTAGCTTTATTTATTCATACATCAAGTTTGAGCATCAACTATGTGCCTGGTGCTCTGGAGAGATAGGAGAAGGCAATGGCAACCCACCCCAGTACTCTTGCCTGGAAAATCCCATGGAAGGAGGAGCCTGGTAGGCTGCAGTCCATGAGGTCGCTAGGAGTCGGACACGACTGAGCGACTTCCCTTTCACTTTTCACTTTCATGCATTGGAGAAGGAAATGGCAACCCACTCCAGTGTTCTTGCCTGGAGAATCCCAGGGACGGTGGAGCCTGGTGAGCTGCTGTCTATGGGGTCGCACAGAGTCAGACATGTATGAAGCAACTTAGCAGCAGCAGCTGGGGAGATAAAGTGGTGAAGGAAACAGTTCCTGATCTCATGTCAGTATATATCCTAGCAGAGGAGACACACTCCAATCACAACAGAAATAAACATAGAGTTTCTACTTCTCGTAAGTGCAGCAAAATAAAATACAGAAAGTTATGAGGAATTCTGAGTGCAGTTGGGAAGTTGGGATGGATAAGGGCTTAGGGAACATTTTCCTGAGAACTGGTCATGGAAGTTGCAATCTGGAAGTGAGTAGAAATTAGTCAGATTGAGAAAGAGGGAGAAATCATCCAGGCAGAGGAAGAGAAATGGGTGAGGGAGGGAGTGAGTTTGTGTGTTTGTGTGAAGTGTATGGTGAATCAGGGAAACTGAAAGATGTCCAGGTTGTCTTGTTGTTGCTATTGAGTAGCTAAGTTGTGTTTGCGACCTCATGGACTGTAGCCCACCAGGCTCCTCCATCCATAGGATTTCCCAGGCAAGAAAACTGGAGCAGGTTGCCATTTCTTTCTCCAGGGGGATCTTCCCAACCCAGGGATCAAACCTGTGTCTCCTGCATTGGCAGGTGGATTCTTTACTGCTAAGTTATCATGGAAGCCCTGACCAGGTTGTCTGGGGACAAGTAAACAAAAACCTAGGGCTTCCTTCCATATTGGCTGATGTTTCTCTCTAATTTCTGGATGGGAAGGGGATTAGATGGAGCTGGTGTGAAGCCAAAGAAGCTCATCAAAGCCAGTGGTGGTCCAATCCAGCTGGGAGAGGCCTGAGGCTCAGAGGACGGCGGTGGTTGACTGTAGGAGCACAGCTGGGAGCAGCTGCTGAGGGATAGTGTGTGACCCTGAGGTGAGTCTTGAAAGAAGGGCAGGGTTACAACTGCTGAGAAGGGAAGAGAGTTGCGCTGTGGATCAGGGGAAGTAAGATGCAGAGAGAGAGATCTGGTCCCATACTTTGTCTTCTGCAGTGATGTAAAAGCTAGCAGAAGCAGCTACAGTTCTAAGCAGAGGTCGGTTGGAGGAGCCTGTAGAAATGCCACCTGCTGAAGCTACCGACTTTTTGTTTCTGCATCACCCCCACTGCCAGGGTGGGCATCTCTCTAGACCAGGAGGGTGTGCACAGCTCCTGGGTGACTGCCCCACGCTGGCTCTCCGAGAGCCCAGCTTGCCTTCCTGCTTGCCTTTCCACTTTTCTTCAGTTCACTTGAAAAAGCAAAGTGGCAGAAACTCAGAGTGTTCGAGCTGGGTCTCATCTATTGTTTTTGCCACATTTCAGAGCTTTAGGGTGCCTACGTCTAGGAGAGTTTAAGATCACAAGGCAGCAGGCAGAAGGGTAGGGATCCAAATGCAAGTTTCTCTGACTCTGAAGCCTGCTATTGCCAATTCACCGTACAGCCTCCCAAAGTCCAAGTCAATTCCTATTCTAATCTGCTAGAGTCTCTGTGCATGTGTGTGCTTAGTCTCTCAGTTATTGTCTGACTCTTGGCGGCCTCATGGACTTTGCAACCCTCCAGGCTCCTCTGCCCATGGAAGTTTCCAGGTAAAAATATTGGAGTGGGTTTCCATTTCCTCCTCCAGGGGATCTTCCCAACCCAGGGATCAAACCTGGTTCTCTTGTATCTCCTGCATTGGCAAGCAGATTCTTTACCACTGAGCCACCTGGGAAGCAATAGGCAGGAGAGGCAAACTCAAATGATCTTAAGAATCAGGCAAGAATTATGTGTATGTCACGGAGTAAGGCCAGGTGTCAGATATTTGAGAGTGGTGGGGACTTTGGCATGCTCAGACAGATTTCGAAAGATAACTATTAATACTGGGGTCAAATGAAGTACTCTACTGCTGAGCCCAGCCCACTGCTGGGGTCTTAGAGGCCTCACCCTGGTTTCCTTTGCAAACTAGGGGTTTAAAACTAGGCATTAAAACCAAGGGTCGCTGGAGCATTTATGCCCAATGCAGGACTCCTCTAATGGACATTCTGTTCTGAAGCCCCCCACCCATCCTGTTATGTTATCCATGACTATGTGCAAATTGCTCCCTGTCTGAGGCTCTCTCTATCCGCTCCTGCTGGCTCCCCTCTCTCCTTCCACAAGGGTCCAATCAGCAGCATCACAGCCCAATCCTGCTCCCTCCTCACTTTATCCTTCACAAGTCTCCCCCCAACTCCCAGACTTTTGTACACCTGAAATTACAGAGTTAGTGGCAGGGGATAGGAGAGTAAGGATCCTGGGATGTTTCCATTAAAGTAGCTAGAAAATAATCTTTTCCTTGGGGAGGTAATTATACCATGAGGGCATCAGCACACAGCAGGAAGTAGTGAATAAATAAACGCCGCGAACAAGGAGATACAGAGATCATAAATGTGCAAGGAACTCTGAGTAGCAAGTGGTTGCTGGGTCCCTGCTCTGTACAATGTCATGGAATCCCATTAACAAGATGAGTGTTTTTCTTCTACTAAAATCCTTCTTTGAAAAGTGTCCATGTTTAGCATGTTAGCTTCCTTCTCACAGATTCCATGACTTACTTCCAAGAATTCTTGGTTAGTTTTAGGGGAAGGTGATGGAATGGTTCATACTTCCCTTCTGAGGGCCATGAGAGAGAACAGTTATACAGAAGTCACAGTTTTTAAAGCCACATATACTGTAAATATTTCAAATCCTGTGGTGTATGGGAAATGTGAACCCCTGAGGTTCACGAAAGTTTTCCCTGGATGTAGGAACTTCTTTGAGATCCATGCAGTGTTCTCTCATCCATCTTTATGAGGCTGCTGAGTCCAGACTCAGAACATCAGGAGTAAATGCAGAATGGAGAAAGCTCTTTGATCATCTTTAAAGACAAAAGTCTCCCCTTCAATGTACTTGGAAGTATTTCAAATCATGTAAATACATAGATAGGCTTAGAATGATCAAAGCAGAGACAATGGTGCTATCTTTTGGCTTGTGACTGTTTATTTTCCATCATATTTTAAAGCATAATATTTCTTTTTTAAAAAAGGAAAGAGAGAGAAATAAAAGTTTCCAAAAGCTTAATAAAAATCCCCTTACCACCTCCATTTTTCTTTTCCCACCCACATTCTCCAAAAAGAGAAGAAAGAGAGAGGAAGAAGGAAAACCCTGAGGAAGAAGCACAGTATCCACATGACATCTTTTCATGGAAGATGCTGATGAGTGACAACATTCTGCGAGGTAACCTCAGGAGAGATGAGGGAGGGGCAGACAGGCTTTCAAGGAGTCACTACAAAGACTCTCTGGGGAGGCTCCTCACTTTGCAAAGTCCATATTACAATGCAGATTTCTTACACACTCTGTGTCAGCTAATATTGAGTTCCTGTAATTAATCAAAGAGAAAAAAAATCCTCTCTAGTCTTCCGGAGATATATTGAGTCATGTTCATGCTGTTGTTTACTAATTTAGCCAATACCTCATTCATAAGGCTTGCTCATAGCTTTTCAACTAGGTTCCAGGCACTAGGATAAGTAATTAGTATTGATTATCTCAGTTGGTAGTGACAATTCCATAAAGCAGGGACTGTCAATAATGTCCCATTTAAGATATGCAAAAGTTAAGGCACAGAGAGGGTGAGTGAGTAACCTAAAGCCACTCAGAGAGGCAAGGAATAGGACCAAGATTGGCACACAAGCAAATCTGATCCTGGAATCTTTCCTGTTAGCCCACAAGTCATAGTGGTTAGCACACTGTCCATCACACAATGTCATGTGCATTTCGCTGGGTGAGGAAATGACCAAGGGTACCTCAGGAGAGAGGGATGGCAAGCTGATAAAAAACATTTTAACACAGTTGGATAAGTTACATGGTTAGAGCATCAGAATTAGATACTGCATTAAGAATTCAGACAATGGCTTCAATGTAATTACTGACAAATAATGACACATTTGTCTAATGGAATACTATACAGTCATTAAAAAGAATGAGGTAGAGTTTATATGAGCTGAAGTGGAACAGTCTCAAAAACAGTATTACTATTTGACTGTGTCATGCAGCTTGTGGGATCTTAGCTCCCCAACCAAGGGTTGAACTTGGACCTGGGCAGCAAAAGTTCAGAGTCCTAACCACTTAACCACCAGGGAATCCCTGAATGCCAATATTTTTAAATGCAAGATGAGAAACTGTGCAGATGGTATGCTTGTATGAGGACAGCATCTTTCTGGAAGAAGACATAAGTCATTGGAGCTTCCCCTCTGGCTTGGGGAACTGGAGACCAGGAAACCCTAGAGATCTGGAATTAAAGGAAAACATGCTTTCCGTCCATGTTCACTGGTACAGTTTCAGTTTTTAAAATCACATGTGCATGTTTTGATTGTTCAATTCAAGAATCTAGGTTCTGTTCTGTTGGAAGAAAATGGCTTCTGTGTTGGTGAACTTGCGCTCCTGCTTGTCATGATCACTGTCCTATTTCCAGATTTGCTAGATGAGAACCTTGACCAAGTCAGTCTTCATCTCAGCCAAAAGCATTTTGTCTCATAAAAGCATCTCGCACCTTTGGGAGACCCTTCCTGAACTTCTGGGATAACTCACACCATCTATGGCACTCTCATTGTCCATCCATTCAGAGGACCATTTACAGCATGAGAGATGCTGAGAAATGTTTGGACCATTATCGAGAACCAGCTGATTTTGTCAGTGTTTTTTTCTCCCCAGCTCCTTGAGAATAGGACTATAGTGTGAAGATCCCCAGAGAAGGCAACAAAGACCTACCACTTAGATGCAACAGGGTCAGGGACTTCCCTGCTGGTCCACTGGTTAAGAATCTGCCTTCCAATGCAGGAGATATGGGTTCGATCCCTGGTTAGGGAATAAGATCCCACATGTCACTGGGCAAATAAGCCGGTGTGCCCGAGCTAGAGAAGACTCTGTGTGCCACAATGAAAGCTCCTGCGTGCTGCAACTAAGACGCGATGGAGCCAAAAGAATCAATAAATAATGTTAAAAATAAATGCAACAGAGTCTAACTGAAGGTGTGTTAAGAATCACAGAAGTTGGGACTTCCCTGGTGGTCTGTTGGAGAAGAATCCACATGCCAATGCAGGGAACACAGGTTCCATCCTTGGTCCAGGAAGATTCCACATGCTGCAGGGCAACTAAGCCTGTGGGCCACAACTACTGAAGCCTGTGTGCCCTAGAACCCATGCTCTGCAACAAGAGAAGCCACTGCAATGAGAAACCCACACACCGCAACTAGAAGATAGCTGTGCTCGCCACAACTAGAGAAAGCCCCCGGGCAGCAACGAAGACCCAGCACAGCCATAGATAAACAAATAAAATTTGGAAAAAAAAAATCACAGAAGTTTAGTCTGGAAGAAGCTTTAAGGGTTTTTTCTGAGCTGGCCCAGGCAAGTGAGAGAGGCATGGAATGAGTCTCCAGGCAAACGGGGGAGGTGGGCTGCCTTTGTCCCCATCACGCCCCTTCCCCTGTGGTCAACTGCAGAATGACATGAGTCCTGGGCATAAACACTGGGACCTGCTGGGAGGCCTCCTTTGAGGGGACTGTTCCCAAGACCAGAAATGAAGGACGAGCAGCTGCAGGACACCGCAGCTGTGCATTTCATGCGTCTAACAGTGGGGAAGGTGTTAGTTTAACCATTTGTTACTTTCCCTGTGTGTGGAGTTGTATTATGAGGCCATCAGATCTCCTCTTCTTTCTCTTCTTTAAGTTATCTTAACTTTTCTTTCCTTTCATGAATTTCAGTAGCTCTCTGTAGCCACAGTTACATTGAAAAGTAAAATTCCACAAGTTACAGGGAACTGAGAGTCACTTAACATAGCAAGATGGTACATTTTGCAACCAGAACTTGTCTGGAGATTGGCAACTCTATTATTTCCTTTGAATGTGTCATGCCTAAACATGGGTGCTGCAGAACTTGAGACACCGTGGCTGCAACGATCTGCATTTCATTTTCAGAAGTATTTAGATTTGTTTTTAATGAAGTGAGAGCTAAGTAATATCTTGCATCATCCCCACAGTGTAAAGAAGAGTAGTTTCTCTTGGAGTTTTTTTTTTTTTTAAACTTTGGAAAGTAGTTAAATGAGAGATGCTGAGGGAAAAACTGCTGTCTTTCCTGTGCTTAATATTAATTTGCTTGGATAGGCTAGGAAAATAACTGGCTTCCACTCCACTTTGAGGAAAAAGTTGAAAAGTTCTGGATGGAAACGCTCCAGAATGCAGAGAAAGTCACCTGAAGTTATTTAACTGGGATATTGAAATACCCTTTTCCAAATTAAGAGAAACAGGACTTTCCTGGTGGGTCAATGGTAAAGAATCCACCTGCCAGTGCAGGGGACATGGATTTGATCCTTGGTCTAGGAAGATCCTACATGTTACAGAGCAACTAAGCCTGTGAGCCACAACTACCAAGCCCAGGCTCTAGGGCCCGAGAGCCGCAACTACTGAAGCCCACTTGCCCTAGTGCCCACGCCCTGCAACAAGAGAAGGCATCGCAATGAGAAGCCCGTGAATCGCAACAAATAACCCCACTCGCCTCAGTTAGAGAAAGCCTGAGAGCAGCAATGAAGACTCAGTGCAACCAAATTAAAAAAAAAAACAACGAAAGAGCATGATAAAAATGCATCAAAAATATTAAAAGGAAAAAAAAGAGAGAGAAACAAATAAAAGAAAGTTTCCTTGTTTTCTCAACATCTCTAAAATTGATTCTGGCTATGTGAACAGGCACAAACCTTAACTGATTTCTCCATCATAACGTTGAACTCTGATCTTTTCAGCTTTGAATTCTTCCTGATGGTTCAGATGTAAAAGTCTGTCACACGGGGACTTCCGTAGCCACAGAAGGCATTGTTGACTAATAAGAGTTTGAGGAAGAGACAGTGGCCAGAAAAAAATTCCAAAGCCACTGAGTGGAAATGAGGCATTTTCTTCCCTGATGCCTGAATACTGTGGTTATCCAATAGATTTGGGTCTTCATCAGACCCAAATGTTTGAATATACTTCCTCTATGCATGGGAACTTTGCTAAAATATGCTTTCCCTGCTTCACTGATTTGACATTTATTAAGCACCAACTGTATGTCTGATGTATATTAGGGGGAGCGAGGTGAACAAATTCCTTTAGTCTAAGCTCAGGGTTGAAATGATGCAACAGTGAAGATCTCCCAGGTCTTCTAAGTAATTGATCTTTTTGGATGTTGCACCAAACTGTTTTTGTAGCCTGTAGTGCTCTAGAGACACAGCATATTTGTTCATCCATTCCCCAAAGCCCCTCCCCACCTCCAAGTTTATTCCTTGCTAGACAAGTCCCTGAATTTTTGTTTAAGATACTTGGTTTGGGGAAAAGAGTTGTTGAGAGCAAAGGTGGGCCAAGGTAAGTGGTTGGGATTCAGCCCTCTCTTGTGAGAAACTTGTGGAGGGAGGAGGGCAAGTAGCTGAGAATTTCCTGGATCTCAGGACAGGACCCTCATCTGAAAGTGGAGGGTTCCCGTCCATCTGCAACCACCCCGCCCCCTGCATTTTGCACAGTTTCTTCTCTTATTATCTCCTATTTCGTGCAAGTCATTAGAGGAATTAAAGAAAGTGACAGGTGGGATCTTTTCCTATCTGATCTTTTCCTTCCTTTCTTTTTTCTTGCTTTGAAAGGTAAAGGGGAGGAATGGCATGGAGACCAAAGAAGGTGTTTCGAGGCCTTTGAGAAGTCTGAAGCAATTACCCCACCCCTATTAGGGTAAAGCTTTGTCTAAGACTGTGTTTCTTAAACTTCAGTGTCTATTAACTGCATAGGAAAGGAAAAAAGGAAAGTGAAGTCACTCAGTTGTGTCCGACTCTTTGGAACCCCATGGACTGTAGCCGACCGGGCTCCTCTGTCCATGGAATTCTCCAGGCAGGGGTACTGGAGTGGGTTGCCATTTTCTTCTCTAGGGGAATCTTCCTGACTCAGGGATCGAACCCAGGTCTCACACATTATAGGCAGATGCTTTACCGTCTGAGCCACCAGGAAGGGTGACTATTAACTGCATGCTTCCTGTCATATCTGTGTGCTGTTTGTATACTTTCTAACTTAAAGAACAATATTAAATTAAGCCAATTAAAAAAAATACTTTCCCAAAGCAATATGACCTATGAAATTAAAAATTTGATGAACTAGCTTTAGTTTTTTTCCCAATGCACATTAGAATACATAGCTCACATTAACAAACGCCCCATCTATGGACCACACCTAAACTAATCTTGTGTGACAGAGGTCAAAGTCCCTGCAGGGTGTGGTTTTTCCATTTGATTGATCAGGAAGAATTCAAAACCGGTCCAAGCTATTTAATAGATTGCAGAGAAATAAGTGAAGGTTCATACTTGTTCAAGGAATTCTCCATTGCCTAGGGTGATTTTTAGGGTTGTTAGGAAAGCAACAAGCCACCTATTCTTAAGGTTCTTCTCCCATTCTGTGGGCAGGAATTTATTACAGGTTACTAGGTTTATTCATTTTGTTGTCAGTAATGAGCCACAGGCAAACCAATTGCTAGCCTTATAAGAGACACCACAAGGAAGGTTATAGACCCGTGTGCTCTGCAACTGTCCCTGCTGATTACTTGATCCTTTCATTTTGGTGTTTCCCAAAGTATAGAAGCCACTTGATGTTTCTGCTGTTAGTAATTGACTCTCATGCTCTTTCAACCTGTGAATTTAAATTCTGAACCCAAGTGAGCATTCTTTTTAAAAATATTTATTTATTTATTTATCTGGCTGCAAAGGGTCTTAGTTGTGGTGTACAGAATCTAGTTCCCTGGCCAAAGATTGAACCAGGGTCTGCTGGGAACTTGGAGTCTTAGCCACTGGACCACCAAGCGCCTGTCACCTTTTGTTAACCAGATGTCAAATATCTCCAAGAGAGAAGCACCCTACTTCTTCCCAACTCCAAGCTCCAAAGATAGGCTGCTGTAACAAATGTGTGACAAACAAAACTGCTGTGGCTCTTGTGAAGCAAAGGTTAGTTCCCTGACCAGGAATCAAACCCATGACCCCTGCCCTGGCAGCCTGGAGTCTTAACCACTGGACCACCAGAGAAGTCTTGAGAAGCAATGCTTTAAAAAGGAAAAAGAACAGTCAGTTCACTAATTTATAAACTCATGGCAAACCACTCTGAATGGGCAAACGGGTCGCCTGGACTTGCCCAGGATTAACACTTCCTTGAGGCGCCTTAAGAACCTGCCAAGCCGCCCTGCGAGGAGCCGCCCTCTCCAGCGCAGGCGCATATGCTGCACTCTGGATCCTAACGCTATCCTGGCCGTGGGCACACAAGAGCCCTCTCCCGTTCTGCTAAACACATGGCTCATGAGCACTGCATTTGGAAATGGTTCCTAACAGATGACTTCCCCTTTTTGCAAGTCATGTTGAAGTCTTGGCGTATCAGTTGTAGGGGCATTTTTTTTTGTTACCAGCCTCCCACCTTCCTCCTTTGAAGTTATTTCCCCTCTTGTCATTTCCTCCGTGAGTCATCACGGTTCCAAGATGACCACACATGTTTCTCCAGCCGCTTCCCCATTCCATTATCATGCAGGCCACTTTCCTTTGAAAAGTCTCCTAGCAGACGTTTTTAACTTTAGGGGTAAGCGATGGTGCTCTGTTTTGCTTCCTTCCCACCCTCCACCCCCCCAGCAAAGTGAGCTCTTCAGTAAATACCTTGTTAAGGGAATTAAAGGTTATCTAAACAGGGGAAAGAATAATATTCTGTACTGGATTTTTAATGCTAATGATGATTTATTAAGTATTGAGAAAGGGGACTAAATCTTTTTTCTCTGTGGCATTTAGAGCAGCATCTGGCTTAATATTTGTGGAATGAAGGGAAGGATTTTCAACAGAAAATGGAAATAAAGTTAGTGAAAATAAACATCAATTTCTTGGGACTTTACTGGTGGTCCAGTGGTTAAGATTCTGAGCTTCCACTACAGGGGGCAAGGATTGAATCCCTATTCTGGGTACTTATCTCTCAGGCCACTCAGTGTGGCAAAAAAAAAAAAAAAATCAAGGGGGGTGGGAGGGAGGTTCAAGAGGAAGGGGATATATGGGATAAATGTCTACTTAAGGTTGATTCACATTGTTCTATGGCAGAAACCAACACAGCACTGTAAAGCAATTATCCTCCAAATAAAAAATTTAAAAAAAAATCAGTTCCTTAAAAAAGAAAACTAGTTATCACATGCAGTTCACTAAAAGCTATTTATACCTTTATTTACTCTTCATTCTGTTCACATCTCCTGACATTTTCCAACACCAAATATCTTATTTTTTTCAAAAGGCAGAGCGAATGATGCTTCTCCGTGTGCACTGAGAACAGCAGGGTACCATCCGAGATGGAAAAGGAAGCCCTGCTCAGTCTCCTGACTCACCTCCTGCTTCTGCTCTCTCCTACTGACTGTCCGTGGGCACCCAGAAGCCTGAGTGATCTTTGAAAAGGTAAGACAGCCCGTGTCACCTTCTGCTTTAAACAAGCTACTGGTTTCTGCTGCAGTTCAAGTTCTCAGTCCAAGTTCTTACAGTGTGCACGAGACCCAGGGTACACAGGACGCTGCTGACCCCTCAAATGTCGCTTCTGACACGTTCTCCCCTCGTGACTCTTCTCTAACATCACTGGCCTTTTCACCGACACTCTGCTCTGCTGAGTTCATTCCTGCCCTTGCATTTGCTGTTCCCTCTGCCTGGAATACCTTCCCCATCATTCCAGTTTCCACAGAGGCCCTTTCTGTCTATCGCCTCTGTCAGGTAACCCTCTTTTGTTTTCTTTAGGACAATTAGCAGAATCTGAAATCACTGTGTCCCTTTACTGACTTACTGACCTTCTGACCCAACGGGAATGTTGGCTCTCTGTTGATCACCCTGATCCCCAGAGCTCTATAACTATGTATTGGGTGAAAGGATGACAGTGAACCATGAACTGTATTTTCCACTGGGTGCTGTGTCGGCCTGTCCTGCCTTGGGAGGCAGGTGAAGGGGTCAAACTGCTGGATAAGGTCAGAGGGAGGCCATCGGTCCCTCTGGCCATGACATCGGTTGCAAAGGCTCAGAGCTAAGGCGACATCCGATCACGGGAGAAGGAGCGGGTGATTCTCAAGTGTCTAGGTTGAGAGGTGGGTCAGGTTGGGGCCAGGGAGTGGTTAGGAGAGCTGAGAGTCAGGGATGACCTCTGTTCCCAGACATCTGGTAAGCAGGAAGTACTGTTCCTGTCCTCAAGGCTGTGTTGCAAGGGCTCTGCACGCCTGTTAAACTCCCATTCATTCACACACACATACACCTAAGTGTTTCTTGAATGCCTACTGTGTGTAGGCACTAAAGACGCAGCACTGAGAGTGGTAAAGAATCCACCAGCCAATGCAGGAAACACAGGTTCCGCCCCTGATTGGGAAGATCCCACATGCCATGGACAGTGTAGCTTGTGCACCACACCTGCTGAGCCTAGAGCCCAGGAGCCACAACTCCTGCAGCGCATGCACCTAGAGGCCATGCTCTGCAACAAGAGAAGGCACCGTAATGAGAAACCTGCACTCCACACTAGAGAGTACCCCCGCCACTCTCTGCATCTAGAGGAAGTCCTTGTGCAGCAAAGACGATCCAGCACAGCTAGAAATAAATACATAAAGTTGCAGCGCTGAATGAGAAAGCCCAGATCTGTCCCTGATGGAGCTGACTTTCCAGAGCGGGAAACAATTTCCCGTTTTGATAAGAGAGGCTGAGATGGATGGTGAGATGATGCAGTGGGTGTGTAAAGGGAGGTGGTTTAGATAGGGTGGTGCAGAGAGGCCTCTGGCTGGCCAGATGCTTGAGAGGAGTACCCAGTGGTCCAGCCACAGGAAGAGAGAAGCATGCCATGCCAGGAACGGCAGGGGAGAAGGGGAAGGAATTCGGTGAGGGAGGAATTCAGCTCCAGTGGCAGAGCTGGTGGGAGTGGATCAGGTAAGGTCTTGCGGGCCATAGCGAGCTCTCTGCACGTGATCCCACTTGCTTTTCTTCAACAAATACTGGGTTTCAAGTGTCTCACTTATGACTTCAGAGCTTCTCAAGGTACAAGAAGAGCCTGAAATTGCTCCCCACTCACAAACAAAGCCTCAGTGAGCATTCTTGCCCAGAAGCACCAGAGCAGGAGAGTCTCAGTGACTGGTGAAAGCTCTGATGCCACCTTAGCCTATCAGGGTCTAAACAAACCCTGGGAATGATGGTGGTTTTTTTTTTTTTTAAAAAAAAACAAAACAAAACAATTCAAAGTCTTCACTATAGATCCTCGTTGACTGAATCTGGAACCATTCCACTCAGAGGTGCGATGGAGCAGGACCATTTGCTTTTCAACTGAAGCTGAAATCTGAAATGCTGAGAACATCTCAAGACGTTTAACAGTTCTTAAAACATAAATATGATTTCAATCAGTTCTCTGGACCATCCACCTTTCAGTAACACAATGAAGACACTTGTCTGAAAATTCCCTTCAGAAAACCAAGTGAGCAAACAGCCTGCTCTCTGCTCATAAGAGAGAAAGAACATCTAGACTGTAGAGAAAATACTACAGAAAGTAGGTTTTCAAATAGTCAAGATTCTCAGAAAGTGATGGAAAATAACCACCGTGTTTATCTGACCCAGGATTCCTCTTTCAATTCCTGGACATTCAATCCAAGGAGACAAAGATGCTATTTTCAGTATCACTTCCAAGTATGTGGACGTGTGCATGCATGCACACACACACACACTCAGAAGTAAACACAATTGGCATTACATTTAATAAAACCACTTATTCATCTTATCCTTTAGACCTAATTTTCTAGCTTTTCTTGAATGAGTTGACCATGGAGCCAGTCAACTACCGTCCACTAAGAGTCTGGATCTACCAACTTGTCAATGCACCGTGGTCTTTATTTTCGTTGCAGTCATGCTGTTTGAGGTCAGGGTTTCCTAGCTCTAATTTTATCACGTTTATTTTTCAGTTTTTCTCTTCATTTTATAAGACAGTTTGGGGAAACTTAGTAACAGTCAATTACACAGAGTCTGCTGTGCACACGGGTGAAGTCCTACTGACGAGGAACTCCAGGTTGGCTGTTAAGCAGCAACACTGGGGACAGCCTGAGAGGTCAGGCTCTGCTCCCCTCCCAACGTGCATAGGCAGACAGCGGGGTGTGAGAGGTGCTGGGGTGACCTGGGTGAAAAGCAGGATTGCTTTAAAATCAGATGCCCCTCCCATGGCATGACTCCTTCAAGTACTGTGTTACCATCTAATCAGAAGCACCTAAACAACAATGTACGCATTAAAAATACTGAGGTAGATCAACAGTGCTAAAACAGACGGCATTCTAATACATAATTTTCACTGTGAAAGACAAGAAGCCCCACAGATATTCAGTTACTGCTCCTGCTCTTGTAAAGCCATTTTTAAAAGTATATTATTTTATTTGTGTGTTGGTGGCTTTGTAGGAATGCTGGGGAAACCGTGAGGTGAGGCTGCCTTAGGACTAGGAGTGGAAGACTTGGGTTCTTGCCCAGGGACTGCCCTTACCAGGTGGGGGCATTTGAACAAGTTCACATGTCATTCATCTAAGACTTGGGTTGGCAAACTAGGGCCTTTGGACCAAATCCGCATGACCAGTCCAAGAGCTAAGGATGATTTCACATTTTTAAACAAACAAGAATATGCACTGGAGATCAGAGGTGGCCCAGAGAGCATAAAACACTATCTGGCTCTTTATGAAAAGAGTGTGAACCTCTCGCCTAAGGATGTAGTGAGGTGGTTAAGAGGTGGGGCTTGGGTCAGTCTGCCTGGTTGGTTCCTGGCATTCTACTTACTAGCGAATGACCTTGTCAAGTCATTCCAAGGTCATCTGTCCTCATCTGGTCTACTTTCCTCATCTGTAAAATGAGGATAAGAGTAACACACCTACCTCATGAAGATGGCGAGAGAATATAATAAGAAAAAGCAAGCAGAAAACTCAGCACCAGGCCTGGCAGATGGACAGTCAGTAAGGGTCAGCTGTTACTATCTGTATAATATCAATAATAGAATTTTATGAGGATGCTGAGACTATCAAATATATGTTATGTGCATATATATATATATATATATATATATATATATATATGGTAATCACATGCAGCTAAGTGCTATAGAAACTGGGCAGATTTAGTGGCCCATAAGTAAAAAGAAGTCTAAATCATAAAAAAAAAAGCTGGATATTCATAGAAAATGTCAACATTATGAAAGAAATAAAAAGTAGTGGATTGTTCTAGACTAAGGTTGACAGAGACCTAACAAACAAAATGTGTGATCTTGGAATGAGTTTGGGGTTAGAAAAACAAACACACACACAAAGACATAGCCAAAAAAGCTAGAAAGGATAGTTTTGGATTTCTGGAAAATGTGAATGTAGCCTGTGTCTAAATATATAGATCACAAATATGATAAAGTGCCTGGAATCAGTGAATCTAGGTAAAGGATAATGCACAAGTTTACTGCATTTGTTTTTCTGTTTTCCCAGTGCTTTAAAATTTTTTCAAAGAAAATAGTTGAGTACAAAATCTAGGATAGCTAATATACATAAGAGAAGCTGTCATGGGTTATTCAGTTGTAAGTTTCACTAATGACACCTATGATTATTATTGTAGTAATAAATATCACATATTTAATCATATAAGCAAGCTCCCCATTTCATAATTGCTTCATTTGTTTTTCCTGTTCTACTTAAATTTTAAAAAAGATGTAGCAAAATAACCCTGACCTTCACTTTCCTTGCATCTGAGCAGTTTTTTTTTCTTGTTGTTTTTTTAAGCAGTCATTTCAACTTTCTAAATAGCAAAATCGTTTTGATCCCTGCCACAGACTTGAGCTCTGGTCAGGCATAATCAGTACAGAAGGTATGAAAACAGCATAGGAAGGCATGCTGAGGGCTCAGGGCCCGAGCAGAGACCTGTGTCTTACTCAGAAATGTGTTAGAAGGTGAATGGGCACAAAGAAATGGGCTGTTTTATCAATCATGTACACTGAGTTTTGCTAGAAAATAATTTGCATCCACCTCTGAGTCAGTCTGGTAAGGAGCTTTACAGCACATATATTTTCTACACTTGAACTCCCACGAAACTTTCCTCTCTAGAGCTTACATGTTACTGTTACATCTTTGACTTCATCAGAAACTCGGCACTGAAATCAGCCACTGTCCTTGACCCAAACAGACTGCTCCGTCTTCTGCCCCTGCAGACCGCCCGGCCACTCACCTTGGGCGCTCCGTCCAGGATGCCTGCTCCTTTCATGTCGCTGATGTGAACCAGCTCCTCTGAGCCTGGCGGCTATTATCTCTGACTTCAGAAGTGGTTACGCAATGTCACTGCATGCCTCTGGCTGGTTCTCAGAAACTGAGTTCTATGGAGCTATCTGACAGCACAGGAAATTGTCAGAATGGCTCGCCCAGAAGGCAGACTTTCTGGAAAGGAGGAGAAGAAAAGAGGTGAAGATGAGGAATCAAGGCCACCCTCACTCCTCAATGCCTAACGTCTATGAGTAGAAACTGTCACACATTTGCTCTGAGAAACCACAAAAGGGGAAAAAAATAGTCTTCTCCTTTATAGGGTGAAGTTCCTACTTTGAAAAGCTGAGTGTATGAATGCACGACATTCTCATTCCCTGAATATTGTGGAACAACTTCCACTGAACAGACCAAGCTTATTTCTCTGATTAGAGGCCGCCAGGACAAATTTCTGATAGTGGTCCGTGTGTCTTCCTTCTTGCCCCTTAAAGCTTGCCCTGCAACAGCCAGAGAAAAAACGAGCCCGGGGATGGGGGGGCGGTGCCCAGGAGACCTCCTCCCACATCTTTCCGGGTCAGGCACACACTTCCCCCCTGCTCCGACCCCCATTGCCTACCCCCTGGTCTTTGGGCGCTGTCTCTGCAGCGGGGCTATGCTGAGCACTTGCCAATCCATTATCTCTCAAATCTCACCCGCCCACCATATGAACTTGAAGCCACAATGCTAGTTCATCATGCAGTTCAGTACAACTTGCTAAGTTGTTCCACTTTCCTTGTGTGCGTGCGTGCTTCGTTGCTCAGTCATGTCCAATTCTTTGAAACCCTTTGAGCTGTAGCCCACCAGGCTCCTCTATTCACGGGGTGTCCCAGGCAAGAATACTGGAGAGGGTTGCCATTTCTTTCTCCAGGGGATCTTCCCGGTCCAGGAATCAAACCTGAGTTTCCTGTGGTTCCTGCTTTGCAGGCAGATTCTTTCCACTTTCCTTAAATTCAGACTAAATATCCAGAGAGGACCTACAGGGGCACAAATGGCTTGCTAGCCATGTTGGCATTTTTATTTCATGTGAACAAACTGGTGTCTATCCTTCCAGCCGGGCTCAGGTTCCATCTCCAGTGAGCTCTCTCTCTCTTCCCATCCCTTGATTACAGCCCTTACTGTCTTGCCTGCTGGTTGTCCTGTCTGAGCACCAGGAAGGATTTATGGGTGGAAAGAGCTGATTGATTTCCAGTGGGAGATAGTCTATATTATAAGTTGTTACCTTTTTTGGAACTTCCCTGGCCAAGTGGTTGACATATTATAGATGAGAGCAAATAAGGGGGAAGGAACAATGATCACACCATCATAAAATGACTGAGCAACAAGCTCAAGGTGAAGATCCATGGAAAGGAGGACAGAGGTAGGAGAAGAAGGAATAATCTAGGAAAGGCTTCACATGGAAGGTAAGGTATGAGAAGCAGGGGCAGGTCAGTGTAGAGCCTGGACTACCGGATGTACCTGTTTATCTTTTACAGGTACATATCCTGTTTATCCTGTTTATCTTTACAGATGAGACAGATCATTAAAATGGTACTACTGCAGGTGATATTTGTGAGGCAAAGGCTGCTACAAAATAGCAGATGATTTTAAATATGAATCTGGACATTTCTCTCAGGTGTACCTGTTTGCTCCTGCTTTCTTCTGGCTTTACCAGCTGCTCTGTGTCGGTGACCTCGGGTCGTGGAGCACCTTATAAGGAAGAGGCAGGCACTGTCCAGCTAAGGCTGAGGTTCATGTTTTCAGCGAGGGAATCTATGAAACCAAACTCTGATGCTTCTTATGTATAGAAATGGAATGATGTTATGATAGCATTTTTAAAAGCCCTTATCTCTCAGAGATATACACTGAAATATTACAGACAAAATTTGAAAATTCAAAATAATTCAAAGGAAAGTGGATAGAGGTCATTAGAACAAGACTGGGCATGAGCTGAAAATTGGGGAGTCTGAATGATGGATCCATGTGGATTCATTGTACCATACTGCTGATATTAAATTTTAAAAAGTAACAGCTTTATTAACATGTAATTCACATAGACCCCTCGGAGAAGGGAATGGCAACCCACTCTAGTATTCTTGCCTGAAGAATTCCTTGGACGCAGGAGCCTAATGGGCTATAGTCTATGGAATTGCAAGGGGTCGGACTTGACTGAAGCGACTAACACTTACACTACTCCACTCTAACATACCGAGAAATACGATTCAGTGTTTTCTTTAGTATATTCAGAGTTGTGCATCTAAATATGCTGTGCATCGTTATCAGTTGTACACCATCCCCACTATTTAATTTCAGAACTTTTTCATCACCCCAATGAGGAAGTCTATACCTATCAGCGGTCACTCCTTTTTCTCTTCTCTACACTGACAACCACTGTTTTCTATTGTATTGTTGACTTCTGCATCTATTTGAAAAAAGTAGAAAGTCTGGACAGACTTGCCCAGGTGATGAACAGATATAGACTCTGAACCCAAGTCTCCCGGAAAAGACAATAGACAAATTTTTTGCCAATTCAGTTTTGGATGGTTCCCATCACCTTGGCGAATTCCAGGCAGCAATTCTCCCCAGTACTGAAGGGCTGACCCTGAAGGTCCCTATACAGATTAGAATGCTGTCATTTGCATGTATTTTTCAAGGAAAAACAGTCTGAACCAAAAAACAAAACTAATAGGATTTGACCCTAAAATTAAATACTCACCCCTGCATAGATATTCAGTGTGGTATTTTGTGAATGAGAGGCTTGACTTCTCAGACTCCTGTTTGATCAGCTATGATTTTTCTGAATGGAAAGCTGTAGACGTTTTGCTGTGGTCCATTCATATTTACGTTTTAACTCAACATTGCGAGAGTTGATTATTCTAGGAAATCGAGTTGTTTTCGCAATATCCCACAGACCAAAGGTTGAAACAGCTAGAATTAAGAGAACCAAGTGAGCGAGCTTCTAATAAGGTAATCCTCCCTTCTCTTAAGTAATGTGCTGCTAAGTATAGTATTTTATTTTGTTTATTTGTATTATTTATTTGGATGTGCCAGGTCTTAGTTGAGGCACACAGGACCTTTGATCTTCATCGCGGCATGCCAGATCTTTAGTTGTGGCATGTGGGATCTAGTTTCCTGACCAGGGAACAAACTCAGGCCCTCTGCATTGACAGCATGAAGTCTTAGCCACTGCACTATCAGCGAAGTCCCCGAGAACAGAGTTTTGAATTGAGTTTCTTTTCAGAACTTAAGGAGTCTGATCATTTTCATAACTCCTAATAAATGTGCAGGAAGGCATATTGTTTTTGTACTGAGCTCTTTTTCATATGCTTTTATATTGTTTTTGTGTGAACTTTCAGCCATTTAGTTGTATGAGTGTCAGTTCAATGCCTGACTTTTTAAAGTCCAGACGAACACCAGACTCAGAATGTCTAGAGCATTAAAGTCCTGGCAGGACATTTCAGAGGAGAAGGCGATGGCACCTCACTCCAGTACTCTTGCCTGGCAAATCCCATGGATGGAGGAGCCTGCTAGACTGCAGTCCATGGGGTCTCTAGGAGTCGGACACGACTGAGTGACTTCCCTTTCACTTTTCACTTTCATGCATTGGAAAGGGAAACGGCAACCCACTCCAGTGTTCTTGCCTGGAGAATCCCAGGGATGGCGGAGCCTGGTGGGCTGCCGTCTATCGGGTCACAGAGTCGGACACGACTGAAGCGACTTAGCAGCAGCAGCAGGACATCTCAGATTGTGCTGCTTTATTTTTTTAAAAAGTCTTTATTGATTTTGTTACAATATTGTTTCTGTTTTATGTTTTGGTTCTTTGGCCAGGAGGCATGTGGGATCCCAGCTCCCTGACCAGGGATCGAACTCAAACTCCCTGCATTGGGAGTCGAAGCCTTAACTACTGGACTGCCAGGGAAGCCCCTGTGCCGCTTTAAAATCACCTGATTATATGGCAGATTGTAACCTCAAGAAGGTAACTCAGAGGAGCTCCTTTGGTTAAAGGAGGATTTCATAAATTGCCAACAAATTCATCTAAAAACCCGAATATAGGGATAGTACTGGGAAGACTGAGATACTGCAGGTATTATAATTAGTGCTAGCTCAGCTTAATTGTCTGAATTTTTATCCCAAGGTTGAGAGGAAAAAGGAATCAGAGCAAGACTTGAAAAAAAAGGACACAGAGGAAACGCTACAGGTGGAGAAAGGTGTGTAAAGCTGGAGGGCAAGGCTGAATGCAGAAAATGATGCCACGAGCCGGTAGTCAATTAGGGGGGAGCAACCAGGAAGGGAAGAGACAATTGGCCAGAAAATGACTGGAAAGTCTTCATAGATGACAATACCCACTAAAGGGAAAAGGAAGACAGGCACAGGGCGAAGAGAAGAGGTAAGAAAACTGCAGAAATGCTCAAAGTTTTTATTTTGTTGTTCAAATCTACTCGTTTTAAAGCCTCTTGATCCTTGACCCCATTTTATTGTTTTAGTTTTTCAGACGTCTTACCTATCGTGCACTTGGTAATTCATTCCACTGACTCGTTTCTGCTGATTCTCATCACCGTGGCTGTTTCTTACACTTGAGAACATGTGATTATCTTTTTGAAAAGATTCATTTATATTTTTGGTGGCACTGGGTTTTCGTCGCTGTGCATGGGCTTGCTCTAGCTGCAAGTGGGAGCCGCTCTCCAGTTGCGGTGTGCGGTCTTCTCATCGCAGTGGTTTCTCTTGTTGGGGGACACCGGCTCTAGGCACTTGGGCTTCAGCAGTTGTGGCACATGGGCTTAGTTGCCCCGCAGCACGTGGGATCTCCCTGGACCAGGGATCGAACCCATGTCTCCTGCATTGGCAGGCGGATTCCTCATCACTGAGACACCAGGGAAGCCCCTGAAAACGATTCTTAGAGCTTTTCTGGGAGAAGTTGTTGAGGCCTGGGGCTAAGATGTGCTTTTCTGAAGAGCAGCAGTCCCCAGCCTTTTTGGCATCAGGGGTGGGTTTCACGGAAGACCATTTTCCCGTGAACTGGGGTCGGGGGGTACGGTTTCAGGATGATTCAAGTGCATTAATTTTGCACTTTATTATTGTATCAGCACCACCTCAGATTAGGCATTAGATCCAGGAGTTTGGGGACCCCGGCTGTAGAGAGGTGCTAGCCTTATACTACCAGCTGGAGCCGCTTTAAATTCTCAGCTTGAAACCACACAGAGGTTTTTCTAAACCACCAAGCGGCGTGACTTGTTTTAGCCTTGCTCAAGGAGCCAGCAGCCTGTGGATGGGGGATTCTCAACAGCCTTCCCCCGTACCGACACCACAGACCCTCTTCCACAAACCTGAGCCAGTGCTGTAGGTGGGATTCCTCTTTCTCTGAGGTGGGGATTTTGTCAACATCACCTTTTAGCTGGTGGGGGGAAGCACCTTTTGGGTTCTGGGGTTTTCTTTCTGGGTCTTGACCAAAGTTCCTACCTTGTGAAGACTCAAGAGCTCAAGGAGTCTAGGCTACAAGGGACTACCAATGTCCATGGTGGTACCAGCAGCTGTCACTGTTAAGTGCTCTGGATGTGGGCTGTGTGGTGGGGTCTGCCTTAGGAACTCCCTCACTCTCTTGCTAGCTCAGCTATCTACTTAGTGATTAAAAATGAAATCTATTCAGGTTTGTACTGAAAGGAGTTCTCAGAGGATCCTGGCCGGCTGTTTCTTTCAAAAGCAGAAGTTTCCCCCCAGAAGTCAGTGTCTTCCCCCTCCCCCAATTCTGTTTATATCATGATGTGTTTTTAAAAAAGGAGCTGCACTGATGGAAGTGCACGTTGGGGATGATTTTGATAAGCTCTTCAATCACAGAAAAGGAAACTATGGCCTGGAAATGATTTCCCTTAAGAGCTGAGACTTGGGATTCCCCCCAACAATCTCTTCTTTCAGGTGGTTCAGTGATAAGGAATCTGCCTGCCAATGCAGGAGACTTGGGTTTGATCCTTGGGTCAGGAAGATCCTCCTGACCTAAGGAAATGGCAACCCACTCCAGTATTCTTGCCTGGAAAATCACATGGACAGAGGAGCCTGGTGGACTACAGTCCATGGGGTCCCAAAAAGTTGGGCATGACTGAGCAACTGAGAATGCAGGTATGCATGCAAGGGAAATCCAAAGCTTAAGACAAAAGGTAGATTTCTCTGAATGATCTAAAGAAACAGATTATACTCGAAATTTTAAATTCATAGAAGAGCAAAGATACACATTTACAGGTGATTAAGTCTGGTTTCCAGAACAAAGCACTAAAGAAACTGAGAGAAGTTATCAATCCAAACTCACAATGGCTGTTCAAGACCTTATGTTTTAACACAGAAACATGCAAGAGAACTCCCCACAAAAATGAACTAGCTTTAAATGATCATTATATATAAAAAGTTTATTTTAGAAATCACGTATCTTTAAAAAAAATAACATTGAAGTTTTAAGTTCTGATCTTGTCTGAATGTTACTTAGTCTCTGCATGTCAGGATGTTCTGTGGTATAATTAACCATGTGAGGAAACCAAGTCCCTTTACACTAGTTTGAAACATGAATGTGAGTTTTAAAGGAAGAAAATTTTTAAAAAGAAGTTATGTTGGAAACACATGGAAGCATCTTGCTCTTGTAAACAGAAGTCCTGAAACTACAGACATATTGCTGAGACTATTCCAAAAGCTGAAATAAAGTAAGCATTATCATTTCAATTCATGAACAGTTAAAAAGGTCCAATGAAACCAGTATCAAGAGTGTAGTGTGCCCATCCCAGTGCATCTCAGACAGAAGCAGCAGAAAAGTTAGATCTTGACTTTACGGTTTCAAAGGCTGAAAGTTGGAAAATGTGGGTAGTTTTGGTTGGTAATTTCTTGGGTAGAACTGGTTATCCTTTATTCTACTCAGCAGGTTTCTTTCAGTCTTATAAAAAAGGCACCCACAGATGGCCAAGCTCAAATATTGGAGAATCAGGACACAAAATAAATTTAAACTCACTATAGACCCAAAAATATAGCTCTTTGGAAACCTGAACTATAACCTGACTTAACATGAAAATGGTTTTATAGATCAAAGAGTTAAAATGATCCTTAAGGATGATGTCTAAAGCAGAAGTTTTAAACAGTAAACTTCAGAAAACTATAAATTCCTGTAACATAAAACAATTAGTCTATTTACTATCTTTATCAAATGATCCCGGATTGCATTTCTAGGTACTCCTACTCAGATCATGAGGTATCTGTATTGGGGGATAACGATAAACCAGAACATCTGTCTGTAAGAGGAGCTCAGGGCTCTCTGACGAGGCCAGAATTGAATCCAGAGAAGTACTGTTGTTATATAAAAAATTCTAAGAATAAGAAAACCTGTATTATTTGGTTAATTGCAAAAAAAAAAGGAAAAAAAATTCTGAGAACACCGCTGCTGGGTGCATCCAAGATGAACAGTCATGGTACATGTTGAAGGGAACTGAAAGCTAAGATTTAAAATCATGTAAGGAGAAAGTCAATTGATAGAGATCATTCCTGACGATGAGGAACACCTGACAGCGGTAGCTGGCTCACCTAATTTTGATTATATCGACTATACTGTCAATGTTTCCCATCAAAGGGTAACAAGGTCATCTTACTGAAGATAAGTGTTTTAGGTTGTGAAAGGACTAAGAGGGAGGTGTGCTGGGACATGCGTCTCCCACCAATCTTTAGGAAAAGCCGGCCACTCATTTTACTGAAGCGAAACGTGTGTTGCCAGTAAAGTTGCAGATCTGAGCTTTATTATCAGAATGATGTCATTTTAGGATAGAATTGATAGATTTTCTAAAATGAACTGAATATGGCATAAAGCTCTTGATTCTCCGAGCTGTATGCTTATGTCTCTGCCGAAATGCATTTTGGAAATATACAAGGAGGATGCAGAACAGGCACAGAAGCTGACAAAAATATCCGGATGCACATTCCTCATGACAGATCCACGTGGGATCCAGAAAGCACTTTAATACCCTATCCTTCAAATGATCAAGAGTCTAGACAAATAGCAAATCCTGTATTTACGAAACTGATGAAAATCACACTGTAATAATCAGTGAGTGCAGAACAACCGCACAGATCTGTTTCCAACCTTTTCCACCATGATTCTCCATCAAGGTAAAAAAAGATTCTTTCATACAATCCAAGAAGGATGTAGAGGTGGCAGCACAACTGCCGGAGATGGAACGATGACTTACTACTGAGGCTGGTGACAGACATAGGAGTGGGGGGTTGGTGGAGAAGAGGGCAGAGTCCTCCAGAAAGGAACCCTGTTGAGTGCAGGCAGTTCTAGTCCGTGGTTGACCTCCGGTACCAAAATCGCGCCCGGAAGTCATCGCTGCAGGTCATGAAGCCAGGGTTGGTGGGCGAGTGCACAATGCAGCGCACGATGTTGTTGTGGCCCAGGGAGAGCAGGTTTCGGCGCTCGGCCGTCCGCGAGTCCCAGCAGCACAGGCTGATGGTCCTCTCATCAGGCAGCAACACGTAGTCCTCCGTGTGGTTGAAGACGGCCTGCGTCCGGTGCACCTGCCGCCCACTCAAGCCAGCGCCTGCGCAGAGACCGAGAGGTTAGGGGCCCAGCTTTCCAAGTTCACATCTTAAGACACCAGACTGTTCTCCTTTTGTTATTAGCTATACTGATATAAACTCAGCATTAATTGTTGAACTAATACACATTTATTGTGTAATTTTGGAAACTCTGAAAAAAATATACATATATTAAAAAAGAACATCACTTTTGGGCCCACCTCGTAATAAAACTCTGTTAATATTCTGATGTATTTCAGGCATTAAAACACCTTAAAAAGAAAAATATACAAGTGGTGCCACATTATCTAACTTCTTGTTGGGTACACTTCTCCATGCTTTTTTCCTAGCTTCAAAGTATCCCACCTTTGGAAGCAACATTACTTAACGATCCTTTTCTTGCCACGCATTTAGTTTGTATCCAATTGGGATACTGTGATAAACATCCTTGGTGGAGAATACATTATTTCTTTGGGATTCAATTCCCAGCACTAGAAGCTCTGGGATGTATGAGCAGCCACTCTCCAGAAGGAAGTTTTGTGCCTTTTAATGACCATGAATAAAAAAGCGTATTTTATGCTTAAATATTACATAAACTTTTACAAAAAAAACAAATCTGTCTGATAACCTTATTCCCAGGATTAACATTTTGATGAGCAACTTTTCCAAATATCTCTGTGCATGGTACACTCATTTGTAATTTATATAAGTCAGAGCATACTGCATGTGGTGGAGACCTACAAAGAGGGGAATATAGCTCAATAGGTAAAAATACACACTGTGGTGTTGGATCTGGACTCAGCACTTATTCTGGATGTGACCCTGAACAAATGACTTAACATCCCCGGGCCTCATCTGTTCTGTGGGGATAATCAGAGCACCAGTCCTCAGGATGCTGCAGGGATTAAAAGGAGGTGTGATGTCCACCCAACTTGGCAGGCTCAGGGTTCAACAAACGTTACTATGAGTGTGGGTGCATGCTTCCCAAGACTCTTCTTAAGTTTCTAACAGTGAGTATAGCAGGTCAAAAATATATGTATATTTAAAATTTTGACCCATGACACCAAGTTGCCCTTCAGAAATATTTCACCAATTGATATTCCTAACAATACGTGATTTCCTGGAATGTTTATTGGTACTAGATAATACCAATCTTTTAAACTCCCAAAATCTGATGAGCAAGAAAAGGATACTTCCATTTTTGTTTCTTAGGTTTTTGGTGAAGTTGGTCATCTTTTCCTGGGTTCACTGACCAATATCTGACATGTTTATTACATATGCTATGGATATTTCCTCTGAAGTCCAGCATTTTAATTTTGTTTACAGTGTTTTAAATTAATTTTTAACATCAAAATGTCTAATTATTTGATAGTTTTCCCTTCTCTTTCATTATTTCAAGAGCCCTTTGAATTCTAACTAAACATTAAAACTGGAAAAACAGATTCAAAAGTGCTGACGTGAAGGGGGTCTTAAACTGTGAATTAGGAAAAAAGGGAATTTGCATATAAATTCAGTATAATCTCATTTAAAAACCAAATCCCAATTCTCCAGCAAATCAAACCAATCAACCAGATATAACCACAAAAATGTTCCAAACATTGCTAAAACAAAAATGACTCCTCCGTGATGCACCAGCTACAGTAGAAGCCAGGGAGGAAGCTCACTCTGGTGACCATGAGATCATCCGAAGGTAGGTTATGCTGCACCCTAGCGGTTCCCAGGTCACTAACTCTCCAGTCCTCTCCACTTACCAGCACCCCAAGAGATCCCTGACAATAGTGTTGTTTTCTTATGAGTTTTAAGTTCTGGTCACAGTAATTTCAGTGTGTGACACAAACAGCTCACAACAGAGCAAACTAGCTGGTTTTGTATCAAACAGCCTTTGCTGCTACGAGGATCAAAAGAACGAAACACAATATTTTAACACTTACGATCAAATAATTAGACCTGAACACTGACTGCTAGGGATAGGATCCATGTAAATGGATCTCGTAAAAAGAGCTCTGGCACAACTGTTACAACCAGAGACCAATGTGAATTAATCAGAGAATCAGACTGACTTCATCGCGTATTTATATGGGTCCAGAACACTTGGGGTCTCTTTTGGGGGCTTCCTCTCTTCAGGCACAAGCCAAGATCTTCCCTCTCACTCACTGAGGCTTTTTTCTGCACATGTCCATGGTATTGTGGGAAACCAGGCAGGCCATGGGTATACAAATGAACCTCCAAACTCTCAAGTGTTACTTGCATGGACTCAGATCTAATTTTAGCTGTTAGCATACTGAGACGAGCCAAGTTAAGAAACTGTGGCTTCTACTTCCAGCTCTGCCTCTTGTTTGATTCACACGAATTTACTGGGTGGACCTGTTTAGAAAGTTTTAGAAACTAAAACGCCTCAGAAACATGAATTGGTATCAACCTCTTACATACCTGTGTATCTGACCAGCGTTCGTCCTGTTGATATTTCCCAAAGTTTAGCTACAGAGTCTTTTCCACTTGACAGAATGTATTTAGAATTTTTTGAAAAGATGGCAGAACAAACTTCTGCACCATCATGTGCTTTCTCGAACGTTGTGATGCATCGATTTGAGACGCCATCCCATAATTTGATGCAGCCATCCTTGCTACCAGTCACGTACATATTGGCACTAGGATTGTAATTCACTGAACATATGGCATCAGTGTGCTGATCTTGAGGGTTGCAAGAGACAAAGCACTGAAATGTGTTGATGTCGTAAAGTCGAAGTGTCGGATGCTGAGTCCCCACAAGTATAAAGTCTCCAGAAGGATGAAAGGAGATGGAACGTAACATTTCAGCCTCCTGTCAGGAGAGGGGGTGGGGAACCACTATTAGACCTAGAGGAAATGCGGAGACTATCTGACCAAAGCAGAAAATCCATGAAACAATGACCAGATATTACACGGGCATGAGAAGAAACAAAGAATTTACTGAGAGAATCATTTAAACAAAGATTTCCAAAACTATTTACTGGTGAGATTATTCCAAAGGGCATAGAAGCGAGCTTCATTATTTTCAAATAAACAACGGGTTAACTCAGAATGGAATATTATCAATCCATGATACATTTGTGGGGATTCCCTGGTGACTCAGACAGTAAAGAATCTGCCTGCAATGTGGGAGACTCATGTTCAATCCCTGGGTCAGGAAGATCCCCCAGACAAGGGAATGGCAACCTACTCCAGCACTCTTGCCTAGAGAATTCCATGGACAGAGGACCCTGATGGGTTATATTTATAATCCATGGCGTTGCAAAGAAATGGACATGACTGAGAGACTAAGGCACACACACGATACATTCATATACAATTAGAGAATAAACAACTGTACTTTAAGAATAGTTCCTTAGGACATCCCTAACAGTCCAGTGGTTAAGACTCTGTGCTTCCACTGCAGGGGGCACAGATTTGATCCCTGGTCAGGAACTAAGATCCACACCCAAAAAGAATAGCTTCTTTGTCCCAAGGCTCCAAATATTGAGGTGGAAGCCACCTCAATATTAAAACACCAGAAGGTCTGAACTGTGCATTCAAAATAAGGCAACCAAATGTTGCTTTTTTGGCAAATAGCTGAGCGTCTCAACTAAATAATTTTGTAATTCCCATAAGTTACACTGTAGAGAAGTTGGTTATGTTTTGTTTTTAAGCAAAAATCTGCAACCTTTAAAGAGTGATGTGAATTCTGAACTGCATCTCTTGACCACCAGCTGTCCTGAGTGGCCAGAGGAAGTCGGCGCTTGCCAGCAAGAGAGCCATGCCATCTGTGGCAGGCAATGCATCCTCCTTATTGTTAAGAGTCACACATTGGCTCACTGTATTTAAGGAAAAAAAAGAGAAGCTCCTTTCCAAACATTCCTCACCTGGATGTATTTGAAAGCTCTTTTTGCAGACGGTTTGGAATAATCAAATAATTTAAGAGTATAATCCCTTGAACCAGAGGCGAGGATTTGTTCTGTTGGGTGGAAGGCGAGACACGTGACTTCGTCCACGTGGTCGTAAAGAGTTCGAATCACTGGGTGGTTTTCCATATTCTGTTGTGCAGTCTCGTTCATCATGACCTAGGCCAACAAGGAGAGAAGAGAAACTCTAAGTGTACTCACTCTCATTCTTCCAAGAAGGGATAGCAGAAGGTAAATGGTAAGATGTGCCTGGGATCTTCACCTCGATCGGCATGGCGCTTTTGGCCAGCATTCTTTCTGTGTCCAGGATTTTTATGGATGCGTCAGCAGATCCAGTAGCTATTAGCTGCCCATCTCTACTATAGGTAGCTACACGACAGGGTCCTTTGTGGGATGTGACATAGCAGGTTTCATACTCTGACGCCTCTGGGGACATAGTCTGGACATCTGCATCAAACTCCAGGTCAATTCCTGTGCCAGGGGCAACTGTGTCTGACCGACCAATTGCATACTGAACTGCAGTGTCATCATTTTCCATTCCTAAAAGCAGTAAAAATGAAAGGCATGGAAAAACATTATTTTAAAAGGACAAGGCAAAGTTCTCGATCCAAACTGGGAATGCTGTTTGCCAACGTCAACGTATTAGTTCTTGGAGCCACATGACACTTACTACTGTACAGAATTCCGTATGCTGAGCTGGGGGCACACACAGGACAAGGCCGTAAGGCAGCAGGGGTTGTGGAGGTTAGGCTCCACTGGGTGAGGTCCTCTCCCCAGACACCTGCCTCTGAGATGTTCTACTTTAACCACAACTACACAAGCTGAAAAAATGCACTTCTGTAGTTAAATCGCCCACTTTTCCCCGTTCTGACTTTTAATATTTTGAGTGTCGAGATCCGTCATTAGCAGCTTTGAAGCTTATCAAGTCACGCAAACCGTTAGTAGTAGCACCAGTGAAACATCTTTGAAAAAGTGTTAAGCTGTGAATAGTCAATCAAGAATATGCATTTTGAATTGAAAAATAACCTGACATTGTACAATGTTGATTAGCATAGGAAAAATTAGAAATGCAGATGAACAAAAAAATAAATATAACCTTGTATGAGGTAATTACTGCTAACATGGTGATATGAATTCTTCTGAGCCTTTCTCCATGCACATGGTTGTTTCATTTCTTAAAAATAAAACCACACCATATAATATGGTGTGACTTACTTGGTCATTTAACCTTACACAACAAACACCTGATCAGTATAATAAATGTTCATTCACATCACCCTGGACCCAATTTTATGGATATGAGACCCTTTATAACAAATTTCATATTGCTGGGCATTTCAGTGGAAATCATTTTATTTCCCCAGGCTAATCTTACAGTTTACATTGCCAAGTCAAAGGGTATGAACATGTATGGTAATTCTTATTGCTTCCTATGTCACAAGCAAGCAACAGGATACACTGTTGAACAAGGCAAATTTCAAGGTTTTTATTAAACTTCTAGTCTTTCGGTGGGTGGTAAGGATTGTGAGGGAAACAACTCTAAATGATAAAGAAAATTTCAGACAATGATTTTATAATGAGGGAAATAGGACTGTTGTTTCAGAGCAATTGGGGAGATATGGGGAAGATGTTCAAGTTATTTTAGAAGAGATGAGGAAGACTCTGAGATATTTGAGTTGAGATTTGAAGCAATAATAAATAGAACAGCAGAAAGCATCAGATAATTCATATAAAGATCCAGAGGCTAGACAGAATCAGCTCAAAACCTTCATTATCTGGACTTTGTACTTAATACATGCCAGCACTAAAATGAAAGGGCAATCATCTTGAAAAACATCTGAAACCGTCATGGGCTCAATGAAGAATTTGCATTCACAAGTTACCAAGTTTGATGAGATGCAGGAGCTGCTCCGAGGGTGCACACACAGATTGAGGCTTGATTTCATTGATGAGGCCATTGGCAATGCTGATATAGCCGTCGTAGAGCAGCTGGCTAATGATCAGCTTGTAGAGCTGCTGGCGGTCCTTCAAGCCCACTTTGGTTCTATACATCTTGGAGAAGAGGAAGATAATTTTCCTGCCAGCTGTAAGAAAAAACAGGTGATAATGAAGGGCAAAGGCAGGAGTAAACCACAGAAGCAACACAGGGATCTGGTCAGACTTTTTCAGGGTTTAAATCCCAGCTCTACCCGCATTCTCTTTGGTGGGCAACTGTGTTTCTCTGAGATCAGGGGCCTCAGCTCTCAAAAGTCAGTGAAAGTTAGACATGATGGTGCATGTAGATTCTTTTGTGCACAGTGGCACACAAACAGCTCAAAACACGTCAGCCAACATTTACTGCTAGACCTCTCTTCATTATTGTTTCTTTACCAAATTAGCCACCTGCGACTTTAATTCTTCACTGCAATCCCCAGAATCTTCCATTTCTTCTGCTAATAAAACACTGGTGATGTTGCAATAGGTAAGAAAGCTGCTATTGTGGATGCCCAGACACTACTGTTTCCACCAGCCTAAGCTGTTATATTTACTAAGGTCAGTTATGGTTATTCTTAAAACACCTTTTAAGACAATGGAACTTGTTATGTTACATAATTAGACAGTAAATCAAAACATAAGGGCAAAAAAGCTATCATGCAATGAAAACTAAGTCAAGTTGCTTTGGAAAGCATTGCTTAATAAAATATTTGCAAAAAGGATATGGTGAAAACAATTATTTTTTTAAAATGGAAAAACTGGAAGGACTGTGCATTTTAATTCACAAGTTCTCAGTCTCAGAAAGCAAAAGAGAAAATTGTAAATAATGGCTGGTTTTCAGGTTTGTGGCGGGGAAAAAAAAACGAAAAAGAACTCCAACTGTTGAACATGATTAGATAATATAATTATAAAAATCAATTTCTGTACATATGTGTGGGTCTGTACAGACACCAGAGATGGGAAACAATAAAGAATAAAAATCACTGACAGACAGGTGGCTATGGCAAAGAAGAAAACTGAAAGACAGACCACAGGAGAGATAATATGGGAAAGAAGGGTGGTCAGCAATCTATTACACCAGTACCTCCTGGTACTGCTGCACTACATAGGGGTAATTCTGAAAGTGAGAGATTGTAGTAAAGGGGTAGGGAACAATGTCTTTAACTACACAATGCCCTCTGAAGAATTACTGAGGCTACTGATCATAAGAACAGTTAACATTTACTGAGTGCTGACCATGTTTCATCTCGAACCTCAACCACATCCTGCGAAAGAGGTCCAGTAATCTTGTTTACAGGTGAGGAGGGGATATAGTCTGCCCAAGGTTTCAGAACTGGGAGGAATCAGGATTGGAATGCAGGCGGTTTGACTCTAGAGACTGTGTTGTTACTAACCACTGCTTGTACTATTCCTTAAAACCTTAATGATATTAATAAAGCTAGCTAAAATTCATTAGACATTCAGGACAGCATATAACCAGGTGGCACAGTCGTAAGGAACCCGCCTGCAGGTTGGATCCCTGAGTTGGGAAGATCCCCTGGAGAAGGAAATGGCAACCCACTCCAGCATTTTTGCCTGGGAAATCCTATGGACAGAGGAGCTTGGCAGGCTACAGTCCCTGGGGTCACAAGAGTCAGACATGACTGAGCATGCACGCCAGACCATAGTACATAGTACATAATACACATGGTGTAAGCAACAAATATGCATACATCATTCAACCCTCATTCAAACCCATTTTAGAGGTGGGCAACTGGAGGCCCAGAAAGATTAACTCACTCAGGATTCAACAGGTTGTAAATGGCGGAGCCTGAATCCTAATCCAGAGCCTGTGCTCTGACTGTGCTGTACTGATAGGGGTGGAGCAAATACGTATAAATCCATACTTGTGTAAACACTAGGACACAACAGAGATGATGAAGCCACTCAAAGAAATAAGTGAACACTGCGAGGAAAATGTGGCTTTGTAACTCGTCCAAGATTAAAGTCCACCAGGACGGCCCACATCAGAACCCAGAGCTTGACCACTATTCCATCCCGTCTCTTCACTTTTGTTACGCGCATCAACCGGCGTACCAAGAGATTAAATAAGAAAAGAGAGGACGAACCCCTCTTAACTCCCATAGAACGTTCGCTTGCTGGGCTAGAAAGCAGGTAATTACCATCCCCAAACTGGCAGGTGAAGGGGCTACAGCCCGAGGGCAGGAAGAGCCCAGTCAGTGCAGGACAAGTTGTACCTGGAGCTAGAAGAAGGGCCAGGGCGAGAACACAGACGCCCCCTCACCGAACGCTCCGCTATGACCCCGACCTAGAGGCTAACGAAGGATAGAAGGAAGAGTGTGAGCAAGGCCATTAGGGAAAAGGTGGGACGGTGCAGGCCGAGCCCAGCAACTCAGGGCGCACGCCACCCCGCTCACTAACGACCCTTCCCGTCCCGCGCTGGTCCTCCCAATGGTCCCCCAAAGGTCCCAGCCAACCGCACCAGCCACTCTCCAAGCAACCCTGGATCCCCATACCCGCCGGTCCCGTTCTCTCGGTCTCCCGCTCTCTCCTAGAAAAATGGAGGCGCGAATCCTGCCCGATCTGTCGCTCCGTGCGTACGTTCACTGCGCAAGCGCAAAGGGCGTCACGCCGAGCGCTGCGCTATCGATCTGCAGCCCCCAACTTGCTCCTGCCCTTCTCGCCATCTTACTTACGGGCACGATTGAAAGACTCGCTCACCTCCTTCAACTTTATCTACTCCGCGACAACCCTGACGCCAAGGAACCAGTGCTTTACGGACAAATGTCAGGTTCGGAGAACACCGCGGGCGCTACAACGGCCGTTGGCTCCACCACTTCCGGGGCCTTACGGAGCAAGTGCGCCTGCGCGCCTTCTCCGCCTGCCTGTGACACAGTCTGTTTGGCTTTGAACCAATGAAAAGGCAGCGCCTCTCTAGCCCCGACCAATCAGCCTGCAGAATAGAGGGTTTAACTTCTATTTAAAATGAAGACTTTGAATCTTAACGGCTGAGCTCTCGGGAGGACTTGGTTTCCTTGGATCGGAGGTGGGAGTCCACAGGTGCGTAGACCTGGGGCATCTCTGTGAGGCCGGCTGGCAGGCAGGCGGGCGAGCGGACCCCGGGTGGCCTTTGCGGGTTGGTGGGAGGGAAGCGGTCTTGGGGACCGCTGGGTCAACGAGGGGAGGTCGGGGCGACAGAGCTTCCCTCCCCTCCCCCCGCCCTGTTCCCCCCCGCCCCCCCCCCCCCGCTCCCCGTGCTTTCCCTGCTCCCTCCCTTCTGTGCTCGGATACCGAGATGCCCTGTAACATGCCACCTGGTGTTTACTGAACACCCGGAGTGAATGGGGTTGTTGGGGTGGGGGGAGTTGCTTTCTTGTGGGATTCTCATGTTAAGTGAGCACCTGGGTAAGAAAGAATGCAGAATGTTTTTTTGCCGTCTTGGAATTTACATTCTAGGGGTGGGGGTTGAGGAGACAGACGATAATGTAGCAAAATAACTTCCGATAGGGATGAGTACTAGGAAGTGGGCTAGCTAGTTTGAATAGACTAGCCAGGAAAAGCCCTTGTCTGGGCAGGATGGATGAGTGGGTGAATAAATATAACTGGAAGCCAGTGCTTCTCAAACTGTAGGCCCTGGACTATCTTTATCGGGGTTACTTGAGCGTTCTAGTTAAAAATATGAACCCACCTAAGGGATCAGAGGGGCTTTCCATGTGGCGCTAGTGGTAAAGAACCCTCAGGAGATGGAAGCGACTCAGGTTCTATCCCTGGCCCTCCCTGGAGGAGGGCATGGCAACCCACTCCAGTATTCTTGCCTGAAGAATCTCATAGACAGAGAAGTCTGGTGGGCTACAGTCCATAGGGTTGCACAGAGTTAGACTCCACCCATGCAGGCAAGGAATCAGAAGTGCTTGGCTGTAGAACGCAGGTGATTGTATTTTTATCAAGCTCTGCAGGTGATTCTGATGTTTCATTGAGAACTAGTGTGTGCCCGGTGTATACTGGTCATCTGGGGATGTCTTTGAAACACAGGGTCTTAATTTGTTAGAGTTGGGCCCCAAAGTCTCCATTTCTAACAGCTGTCCTCCTGATGTAAATGTGGCTACCATCCTTTGTTTTCACTGTTTTCTTCCCATCCTTAACTTTCCTTGTTGTTTGAATTAAACATTTTTCAGCAGCATACTCACTTCCTCTCCACTCTCCTTCATATGTTCAGGTAATTTGCAGGTTTGATGAAGGAAGGAAAAGTCTCCACTCACAGTGCTATTAAATCTGCTTTCCTATGTAAACTAGTAGGATCTCCAGTTTGAACTGCAGGTATCTTATGCAGGTCCTCTGGACATGAGACTCTTGAACTTGGCTGGAGTCCAGAATCACCTGAGAAACTGCCTTCCTGTGGCTCTCTGCGGAATTCTGAATCAGAGACTTAGTCCATTCTGTTTCGTTTTCTTCCTGAGAAGGAGAGTGTATTTACCTGGAGTGAATGAACATTGGTAGCTTCTATAGAACCAGTGTCTGTAAAGCCGTATGATCTCATGAGTCAGCTTGTAACTGTCAGGGAGAGTGAAGAAAGCACCACAGCGTGGGTGAAATAACCATGTGCATGATATGAGAATGTATTTCCTTTTCTTGTCTATTTCTGCATGGCTGTTTGACTCCAGATTCTTTGGTCTGGTCTCCTCTTGCAGGTGGAGTTACTTGCTTGCTCATAAAGTGGATGTGAAAGTGGGGGATCTGAAGAGTGCTTTCTGATTGGATTCTAGAATTTAGGGAGCAACTGAGTAAGAGAAATGGATAAAGGTTTCTATGGCCCAAGCATCCATATATCTAACTTGTTAGAGGGATCATTGGGCACGGTGTTGCAAATGCACCATAGTGGGGCAAAGGTGGAAGCAGAGTGACCACTGGGAGCTTTTTGCAAATAATTGAAGGGAGAGAGAATTGTGGTTTGACCAGCTGGGAGTAGGAAAGGTTGTGAGCAGTGATTTTCAAAATAGAGCCTGTAGGATACGCTGATGGCTTAGATACAGGGTTTGAGGGAGAACCGTGTAAAAGGTTATAAGACTTTAGCCTTGAGCAACTGGCAGGATGAAGAGAGCAGGTTATGGGGAATGGGGGTTGGGAGGAAGCAGGACATCAGCAGGACAGGTTAAGATCAAGATGCCACTCCGATTACCAGGTGGTAAGAGTTCAGAGGAGAGCTTTGGGCTCGAGATGGAAATTTGGGGGTCCTCAGGTGAGAATTGACCTTTGGATCTGGCAGTGGTGGGGTCAGCCTGGAGCCTGGTGGGGATGAAAACCCTGTGGGAGGGAGCCTGCAGCCCGGTGAGGGAAGTGATAGAGACAACCGTTGCCCAGTTCTGCTGCTGAAAGGGGAGGCCAGAGATGTGGTCACAGTTTGAGTCAATTTAAGGATAAAGAGGACTTTTTTTTTTAAAGGCAGCACTTAAGGAAGCTGGCCTGTAGACTGATGGAAGGGATTCATTAGAGAGATGATGGGAGAAAGGGGTAACGCAGTTCAGGAGTGGGGTTGAAGTACCAGAGAGGGGAGAGGATAGGATGCAGTGTGTGAGGGGAGAGAAAGGCCCCACACCTGAACCTGGTCTAAGCCCCATACTTGTGCTCTATCACAGGAAAAAATGCTGCTCCCTTATCAGCCTTGGTTGGACAACAAATCATGTAAAATTCTGTGTGATGCTGAGGCTTTTTCATCAGAATTTTTAACCCTGATCCAGTGTGACACTTTGAAGCAGATGGGTTTTTTACAAATTAAAGGTGGTTCTTTTTTCTTTTCAGGCATCATGGACAGATGTAAAGAAAACCGCATCTCAGGGCCTAAGGTAAATTGAATAATCTGGAATCTTGGATCCCTTTTGTAAAGCCCAAAGGGAAGTTGGGTTTAAGTCTAGAGTTGTTTTCACCTTTCCTTTGAGATGTGACTGTGGTTCCTCCACCACGTCCCTGGGTGGGAACTCGTTGCTTTTCTCAGCATTCAACAAGACTCTTGCTTCTCTCACTGTAACTTTTATTTTGCTTTAACTTTTTGAAGAGCCTGTGTTTGTTTCCTCTTTTGCCTCAGATACATTTTGTGAGTACTTAGAAACTGAAATGCTAGTAAATCAATAGTAATTAGCTGCCCCTAGCTGCCATCTTGTGTCCCCGCGTCATGTTCGCCCAACGTCAGCTGGTCTGCCAGAGACCACCTGAGCTCCAATCCTAGTCCCCCGTGTGGCCCCATTTCTGCTCCAACAAGATGAAAGAAACTATCATGAACTAAGAGAAACTCACCAAACTGCAGGCATAAGTGCGCACTGGTGGGAAAGGAACTGCTCGCAGAAAGAAGGTGGTTCATAGAACAGCCACAGCAGATGACAAAAAACTTCAGTTCTCTTTAAAGAAGTTAGGGGTAAACAATATCTCTGGTATTGAAGAGGTGAATATGTTCACAAATCAAGGAACAGTGATCCACTTTAACAACCCTAAAGTTCAGGCATCTCTGGCAGCAAACGCTTTCACCATTACAGGCCACGCTGAGACAAAGCAACTGACAGAAATGCTCCCCAGCATCTTAAACCAACTTGGTGCCGACAGTCTGACCAGTTTAAGGAGACTGGCTGAAGCTTTGCCCAAACAATCCGTGGATGGGAAAGCACCACTTGCCACTGGAGAGGAGGAGGATGATGAAGTTCCAGATCTTGTGGAGAATTTTGATGAGGCTTCCAAGAATGAAGCAAACTGAATTGAGTTAACTTCTGAAGAAGATAAATCTTAAAGAAGTTACTGGGAGCTGCTATTTTATATTATGACTGCTTTTTAAAATTTTGTTTATGGATCTGATAAAATCTAGATCTCTAATATTTTTAAGCCTAAGCCCCTGGACACTGCAGCTCTTTTCAGTTTTTGCTTATATACAATTCATTCTTTGCAGCTAATGAAGCTGAAGAAGCCTAAGAATAAAGTTTGAGACAAAGATAAATAAAATTCTTTGCCTAGTAAAAAAAAAAAATAGTAATTAGCTTTTGGGACTATTGGAACTGTGCTCATCATTATTAAAAAATTATATATATATAGTTAACTTTTTGTGGAACATGTGGCAAATACTAAACTTCACGCAAATATAATCACTGTTGAATATTTGATGTGTTTAGAGAAAAGACTGAAAAAATACAAGTATCATTGAAGACATTTCAGTGGAATTGGGATTTGGGTATAAAGTTTATGAATTGTAGCTCCTTGCTAAAGAATAATTCCCAAGTCGCTGAGAATTCTTAGAAAATGTTTGATGCCTCCCTTTTTAGATGAAAGTTTAGTTAATGAACATTTTTTTAATGGGAACATGACTTTTAGGGGTAGGTTGTTGGGGAGCGGGTAGGAGGTGTCGTTCAGGTATTTCAGCCCTATACTAACTGTATCCTCTGCAAGTGCTGATTCCCTGTCCATCTGTTATCAGTGCTGCTGCTGCTACTAAGTCACTTCAGTCTGTGCGACCCCATAGACGGCAGCCCACCAGGCTCCTCCATCCCTGGGATTCTCCAGGCAAGAACACTGGAGTGGGTTGCCATTTCCTTCTCCAGTGACAGTCATTATATTGTGGTACTAGAAGACAGACCTTTGGAATACTCTCAAGATACTCAGCTTTCCTTCATGAAGACCATAACGTTCCTTTTTCCTCCCCAATCTAGACTGCAGTTCCACTTAGTGATGGCCCAAAACGTGTTCCAGTGGCTCAGCCGTTTCCCTCTCAGAATCCAGTGTCTGCAAACAGCGGCCAGGCTCAGCGCGTCCTGTGTCCCACAAATTCCTCGCAGCGTGTTCCTTCACAAGCACAGAAGCTAGTCTCCACTCAGAAACCAGTACAGACCCTGAAGCAGAAGCCACCGCAGGCAGCCAGCGCCCCTCGTCCTGTCTCCAGGCCTCCAAGTAACACCCAGAAGAGCAAACAACCCCAGCCACCAGCGCCTGGTAAGCAGCCTTCTTAGGAGAGCCATTCTCCTAAGAGAGAATGGAGAGCCATTCTTTTATTTGCTAAAAAAAAAAAACACATATATAGATGTGTGTTTACTGTTTGGAATCCTAGCTTTTACATAATTTCTACTTAGGATGGGGAGAGGATCTGATTTTGGGGTGAAGTAACAAGTCTTCTGTGGGCCAGGCCTGACTCCCACCCTCCTGAAAGAGCTGGGCAGTCAGGGAAGACACAGCAGTAGCCCCGTATTCTTTGGATTGCTTATTGGGGCAGAGGGGATTCTGTTAGCAAGTACACTTGGAACTGAAAAATTCCAAGGTTCTGGATCGTGGAGGGAAGTGCTGGGGGTTGGGGGAGTGAGTGGACTGAGGCAGGCAGGGCGAGGTCGGGGTGGGCACTGCCGGCCTCGGGGAGCAGGGCTTTGTCCCCTAGGTACTGGGAAGCTGCTGAAAGGTGTTTGAGCAGAGGAGGACTGACTTTGCCTCTTAGAGAAAGCTTATGTGGATGTGTGGGATGAATTGAAGAGCAGCAGTGCTGGACCCTGGAGTACCAGGTGGGAGGGAGGCCATTGGAGTGTGGCTCCAGTATTGCAGGGGCCTGAGCTGGGTTGGTGTTAATAGTTACTATTTGCCAATTGTTGAGTACTCCAGAGCAGGCATCCTTCATCCACATCGTGTCATGCTGTCCTCGTAAGCACTCCACATATGCAACCGTAGTTTCTACCTCGATTTTGTAGAGGAGGAAGCTAAGACTTCAAAGCATTAACTTATTCACCCACAGCCAGGGCAGAGTGATTCAGACAGATTTGAGAGCTCACTTAGAAAGCCAGCTTGACAGAGTGGGGCAGTCAGCCAGACATGGGGATGGTGGTTATACTGGTGGCATCAAACCATTAAACAGAGATTGTGAACCGTGGAGGGAGAGAGTCCAGTTTAGACCTGAATTCAAATATCTCACCAGAGCAAACTGTGCTACTGTTGGAGGTTGAAATGCTGGAAATACGCAAGTAGAAATGTCCAGTGTAATTTCCCCTTAGCCACTAACAGTGGAAAGAAGGTGGTGGTTGGCTCATGTTTTGTTGCACATTGTCTGATGCTGACCCACCTCCTGGGGAAGAGGTGATGAGTTGTTATGGATGGGAAGACTGGTAACTCTGCTTTAGAAGCTCTTCATTTAGAAACTGAGGCTCCAGGGAGAACCTACGCAGCCTTGAGTTTTTAGATTATCTGAGGGCCTATGACGTATCTGCTTGTCTTTACTCCCAACGCTCTATACAGACCTCAGATGGCAGGAGTCAGGTTACAGTGTAGTTGTCTTTTTTTCTCCTTTTTAAAATAAACCCCAAAATAGTCCAGATCTGTCATTCTGGGCATACCACTGATATTTTGCTGACCACTCATTGATTCATCTCCAATCAAAGATTGTTAACTTATTCTATTTAGGAAATAATCCTGAGAAGGAAGTGGCATCAAAACAAAAAAATGAAGAATCAAAAAAGTAAGTTTTATCTTATGTACAAAGTTCTGTACCATCATTCTACTAGAAGATACTAATGTCATTTGATTGCAAATTTAGTTATAGGAACACTTGTTAAAAATAGGCTTTTGTATTTTCACTTGGAAATTTGAAACATCTGTATTTTCTAAATCTTCAAAGAGAAGGAATTTTAATGATGTTTATGAAGGACTCAAGTTTTTCTTACTGCTTTTCACATATAGAAAAGTTATATTTGACTTAGAATCTGTTACAGAAATCAAGTAAAACTTCCTCTCTACCCTCAGAAGTAACTACTACATACAGTTTATGTGTGTTTCTCTACTACTTCTAATAAAGAGGTGGAAGTTAAACAACAAAATGTGGTCCTCTTGCGGCCCTATGGACAAATACTTGACTGTAGAGTATTTTGCCAGTATTGATACAGTTACTATATTTGTTCTTCATAATAAAGCTTGGCTGTATTTTCTCTTGGTCTCAGTCTCTGACCTGTCTAGACTCTACATGTAATAGAAGGTGACAGGAATGAGCCCCCAGCCTTTTTTGCTCTAGCTGCCTGCCAGAAACTTTCTGAGCGTCTCATCCGTGGTTCTCAGCCCATTGTCCTGTAGGCGCCATCCTGTTTGCTTTCCCAGAGTGGTTCTCCACTCCAGAGGGTGGTGGCATCTCCATGCTAGAGGAGGCCATTTGAAAGAGGCTCCCAGTTGTTTCTGGAGCTCTCTTCTTCTCTAGTTCCTCATCTAACCCTCCTTACCATCTTGGCATCGTTGCTAATAGGTCTGTGCTCAGAGCATAGTACTATCTCAGAACACGTCCCAGCGAGTGCCTCAGCTCCAGAAGTCTAGATTTTTCCCTGTCACAGACCCATTCAGAGGAGGCTGTGGTTTGGTTCTTGCCAAGGATATGTGCCGAATACAACTTTGAGTATAGAATTATTTATAGGAATGGGATGTCTGCTACTCATTAATATACCTCATTAGAAAGGATGTGTTTTCTTCACCCTTTAAAATGTTCAATTCTTCCCCAGAAGGCAATGGGCTTTGGAAGATTTTGAAATTGGTCGCCCGCTGGGTAAAGGAAAGTTTGGTAATGTTTATCTGGCGAGAGAAAAACAAAGCAAGTTTATTCTGGCTCTTAAAGTATTATTCAAAGCTCAGCTGGAGAAGGCAGGCGTTGAGCATCAGCTGAGAAGAGAAGTAGAAATACAGTCGCATCTCAGGTAAGTCTTCAGATGATGTCCGGGAAAGTGGTGTACAGAACTTAGACTTCAGCGTTTATGAACTTCTTTGTAGAAGGCTGGCTTCATAGTACTGCAAAGAATGACTAAATTCATCATTTTTTGAAAGATTTATCTAGACTTAACTGCTGTGGTTCGGGAAAATTGCTTGAAGGTTTGTCTCGTTAATGGAGTGATTTACTGGATGAGTTTTGCTTTGTTTTGGTGGGTAATGAAAGGAACGATACCTCTTGAGTTTGGGTCGCACACTGGCAGCCTGCAGGTAGACTTTGGCCAGTAGATCTTTTGTTCTCAGTGAATTAAAAAAAAATCTCAGCTAGCCTGTGCTCAGCTGTCCAAAGCCCTCCACAGCACATCTCCTGCCATTACTGAACATGGTCTGTGTTGTCTGTCTCATGGTATTTGAGTTTCAAACTACTGTGGGAATGGCAAGTCTTTTTTTTTTCTCTCTTTCAATTTGCGGAGACTGAATATTTAGCTGAATTTTTTTCCCCCTAAGAATATAGATGGTCCAAAAGAAGGAAATAGTCTTAACTAAACCTGAGGTCCATTAATACCTTGAAATGCATGTAAACTGATAGCAATGTACGTCTTTTTCTTACAGTGCATTCATAGTTTCACATTTTCAAGGGGAGTGGAAGGTGGGACCTGTGACCAGCAGCAGTTCTCACCACTGGTTTCACATGAGGGATTTGATACTCAGTACAGATCAGCTCCCATACCAGGTATCTGTCTTTTTGGTTGCAGGCATCCAAATATTCTCAGACTGTATGGTTATTTCCATGACGCTACCAGAGTCTACTTAATTCTGGAGTATGCACCCCTTGGAGCTGTCTATAGAGAACTTCAGAAACTGTCTAAGTTTGATGAGCAGAGAACTGCCACGGTGAGTTTTTATTTACTGTCCAGACTAATTCTTTATGCCTGTCCTATATAGCTCTGTGCCTTTCATTATATAACAGAGGGGGCTTTGTTTCATGGAAAGCTAGCTTAATACAAGGGTCCCTAACCTCTGGGATCTAATGCCTGATGATCTGGGGTCAGGCTGATGTACTAACAATAGAAATAAGGCACACAATAAATGTAATGCACTTGAATCATCCCGAAACCATCTGCCCTACCCCAGGTCTGTGAAAAAATTATCTTCCACAAAATTGGTCCCTGGTGCCAAAAAGGTTGGTGGCCACTGGCTTAATAGGTTCAAATATTTGAAATGGGAAAATCAGAGTAGCTTAGGTGTACCTTATATACAGATAAAATCAAGTACCAAAAGAAATTTTGTGGTTGTTTTCCACAGCTATTTCTGTGGAAATATATATAAATAGTTACCCTGTTTAAAAAAAAGAATGTATTTTTGATTTAGACTTACAGAACAGTTGAAGATAGTGCAGACTTAACTTTTCCCATGCACATCTGACTTCTGTTACTATTTTATATCTGTGGTTCAGCTGTTATAACTAATGGACCACATTGGTACATAACTATTGACTGAAATCCACACTTACATCCAGATTTCCTTAGTTTCTAATGATGAGATTCGGGTCATGGGTTTTGGGAGGAAGGTCAGAGGTGAAATGCATTCCCTAAGGATACAAGCTACTGACCTGACTCATCCCTGGGTGTTGGTCTTGACCACCGGCTGGGATGGTGTTTGTCAGGCTTCTCTATAGAGTTACTCTCTCCCCCTTTTCAGAGGAACAGCTCTTCTCCTACAGGGCAGGGTATCGACATAAATTATTTGGAGTTCTGTACCATAGAACTCTCTTTTCTCCCGTATTGATTTACTCAAATATTTATGAATATGGACTCAGATACTTACACTTTGAGGGTCATCTAATAGCACTGTGCTCTCATCGTTTGTTCCAGATCTGGCCACCAGCTGCTCTTTTACGCAGTGCCTGTGTCCTTCTGACTTGTCCCCATCATCGTGGGGAGCGCGGGCCTGTGTTTTTTATTTTTAGAAGCATTTTCTGTTTGTTGGTGCTGTAAGGTGCTCCAGCTTCGTCTTATACGTTTTTCTAAGTCTTAGAATTCATTATTTCTTCAAGGAGCTTTGCTTCCTTTTATTGGAAAATGTTATTAGAAGCCTCAATCTGGGTGCTGGAGGTGCTCATTGCTACTGTTATTACTTCTGGGCTTTCAGCTGAAAGAGAGCATTGAGATGTGTGTGTTGTAATCTCGTTATTTGCATGTATCTAAAAGTATTTGTAATTATCCACCTGTATCTATAGTAAACATGAGTCCGTTATCACATGGATCATTTTACCCTCCTCCCTTGCTTATCCTAACGTCCACTCCAACACTGAGAAACTTGGATTCCAGCATCGGCCATCCATTTACCCAATTCCAGCGTTCATGTGTAGTGGTGTCAGAATTGTTAACCACTCACCTCTCTGGGAAACAACCGTATGCATTTGAGGTTCATCTGTATCCTCTCAGGGTTTGATGGTTCATTTCTTTTTACTGGTGGATAATACTCCATCCTATGGCTCTTCCTTGGTTTACTGCTTCATCTGTTGAAGGGTATCTTGGCTGTTTCTAGTCTTTGATTCCAATAAAGCTGCTATAAACAGTCGCATGCGGCTTTTTGTAGTTCACAAGTTTCCGTATCTGCTGGGTTAGTGCCGTGGGGTGTGCTTGCTGGCTTGTATGGTGAGTCTACGTTTCGCCTTGTAGAAGCTGTCAGCAGTCTTCTGCGGTGGGCATGCCTACCATCTGTGCATCCCCACCCACGCATGAGGGCCTGCGGCTCCCTACCAGCAAGCGGTGGTGTTGTGCTTTTTAAATTTCAGTCTTCCCAGCAGGTTTACAGCGATGTCTCACTGCTTTAATTTGCAGTTCTCTAATGACATGCAAGACTGAGCATCTTTTCAGGTGTTTATTTTCCATCTCTATAGCATCTTTGAGGTCTGTTCAGACCTTGGAAAGTGAAAGTCGCTCAGTCACATCCAACTCTTTGCGACTCCATGGACTATACAGAATAGTAGACTGTACTGTATAGTCCATGGAATTCTCCAGGCCAGAATACTGGAGTAGGTAGCCTTTCCTTCTCCAAGGGATCTTCCCAACCCAGGTTCAGACCTTTGGCCCATTAAAAAATTTGTTGTCTTACTGAGTTTCAAGAATTTGCGTGTATTTGTGATATGAGTCCTTTATCACGTGTTTTATAAACATTTTCTCCCAGTCCATGGCTTGTGCTTTCCTTCTCTTAACTGTGTCTTTCATGGGCAGACATTTTTAATCTTAAAATCCAACATATCAGGTTTTTGTTCTGCCTTTTTTTTTTTCATGGATTGTACTCTTCTTTACTATTGTGAAAATTGTTTGAAGAAGTTGTCTTAATTTGGACTGTTTTTTGTTGAATTAGCAGATGAAGGGCCTGTAGAATGGTAGTTACTTTGTTCTGTTTCCTGGTGGAGGTGTCTGGGTAGTATGTACACTTACCTTTTTGGCATTGATCTAAATGGCATTAAATTCAAGTGGTTTTACTTTTATCTTCTACTGAAATCACAGCAGTGTTGGTGAATGACCCCTCTCGTCCTCTCTGTGCAATGAGGACATACTATTTCAACTTAAATACTTGCCCTTTGGATACGTAGAAATCTATTTTATTTGCTTTTTAAATAGTAACTAGCCAAGTTAGTTTCTTATTTAATTGGCAAGTAATGTTTGTGCTCAAGTTTTCTTCAGTGGAGTTTACTTAGGTGTAAACAGATAGCTGCTTGAAAGGAAGTAGAAAGATTGGTTCTTTCTAGATTCCTTAGTAGTTTACACACACACACACACACACACACACACACACACCCTGTTTTTTTTCCTGATTAATTAAAACTAGTTCTAGAGAAGTATTAGGGACCTTTACACATAACCCGTAATCTTAATGTGGGTGTGTGGAGGGGATGGATGCAGAGAGCGCTGGTTCCTGCCTGGGTTTGAGCCGGGGCAGCCCGTTGTCCTCTGGAATCGTACTGTATCCTCTTAGAGCATCACCCTCTTTGGTGCAGGAGACAAGCTTTCTTTGCCTTTGCTTTCAGTTTATTTATGGTTTATTTAAGTTTATGGTCTAAATTTTGGTCACTGCCTTTTGGCTGAAAGCAATGAAAAATGCCCTTTCTGACGATAACATTTGATTTCTACCCCTTCATTTGGTAAACCCTTTTGGTATAATGTTCAGTTCTGTTTAGAATTACTTTTTGAGAAACCAACACTTCTCAAACGTCAGTCAGAACTAAATATATTCTTTCAGCATATTAGAAAACAATTCTCATTTACACTTTAAAGCAAATCCTGGGCTTGGCTTGCTAGATCTTTTAATTGAAATGGAAACAGAATGAATGGAAGGACTGACTGGCTTGTGTACCTGAACCTGACGAATGAATTAGTGTATCGTGTGCCCCTAAATTAAACCTGCTACTTAACATGCCAGAACACCTGCTTTTAGTTTATTGTTCAGGATTATTTTCCTCTGATGCTCTTAGAGTAAGTTTATAGCTTCAAACAAACCCTTTTGTTGAAATTTTGCCTTAGTTTTAAAAATGGGAATAGACTATACTTAAAAGTTTTTCTTTTTTAAGAATGTTAAAAATTGTTCACAGGTCTGACCCCCTTATTTGTACCAGTTTTTCAGTACTGTCATAATTCATGGCTTCTGGGCCATAAATTACCAGGTGGGATGTAGTGGTACCTTGGTGTTCTGTCTTTCGGTGTCGTACCTGCTATATTAGCGAATAACCCAGTACAGAGTCACTTGTACTTCATGCTAAATACTAAATTGGTTTGTTTTCTTGTAGAGTCATCCATTGTCTCTAGTTTTTGCTTTCAAATCTATAAAACATGTTAAAATCTATGTTGAGTTTCCTTTCAGAAGGTATGTCTAAAATTAACTTGTGGTATATAAATCTAAAACAGATTTCCAATACCTTTTGTTTTAATAGTATATCACAGAATTGGCAAATGCCTTGTCTTACTGTCATTCAAAGAGAGTTATTCACAGAGACATTAAGCCAGAGAACCTGCTCCTTGGATCAGCCGGAGAGCTTAAGATTGCAGATTTTGGGTGGTCGGTACATGCCCCATCCTCCAGGTATGTGACTTCAGAGATGGAACTTGTTTGTTTGGTTTAGCAAAAGCCTAGGGGCTAATGAGCTGAATAGTAAAATATTTACTGTAAGTAAATGTAAGCATAGATGTTGTGGGCGGTTGGGTCAGGTAACTGACACACGTGCTTTGGAGTAATTTAGGCCTGGCAGGAAACTAGTGTCTTCAAGAACATTTTTACTGTGCAGCATTTGTGGATGTTTATCCTGGGGTTAAAGATGCATACTATCCTTAAGAGGCCAGTGAAGGGGGCAGACAGGTAAAAGATATGACAAGTGTATCACAGGATGAAATGCAGCGTGTAGAAGGGGACTAACACCTGACTGACTGTGGGAGGGAAACTCCACTGCCTCCTGGGCCAGGAGACACGAGTTCGACGAGCTTGAGGGCAGGACCTGCAAAGCTCTAGAATGGAGAGCTTAAAGGAACCAAATGGGTTTGGATGGAGCTGGCAGGGTGGTGGTTAAAGATTCTTTGGTCTGCTCCTGTCAACAGAGCCGTCCTTTTCTATCTCCTCTTAAAGCAGAGAGATCAACCTAATGAAACAATTTAAGTGAACTTTGCAAACAGAGCTAAAACATTTTCTCCTGTTTTTAAGTTGGGTTTCAATGAGTTTTTGAAACCATGTGTGAAGTAGGGCAATTAAAAGCATACATCTACTGCTAAGAGTTTGTCAGCTTTGGGGTAGGTCTTTTAAAAAAAATTATAACCAGATTACTTTAAAGCCAGTTTAAAAAAAACTGCGTAGTCCAGAATGGATGCTGTTGAGTGTGAGATTTGTTTTCGATACAGATCGCTCCTAATTGTTTCCAGCAAGGCCACTGAATCTGCTGTTGCAGTCTCTTTTTGTTTTGGGGGAAAAAAAGTCTGGTTGTCACAAGTGGGAGCTGTTGGCCCCTGGTGAGGCAGACAGCAGTGGCTGTAGTATCACAGGGCTAAGCTGGACCTTGGCCCGCCCAGTGGTGTCATCGCGGCAGAGATGGCTGATCCTTTTCTAAAGAGGGTATCATATAAAATGTCGGTCACTTGGCCCGGCTTCCCATAGCTAGTTAACTGTAAGAGCTCTTAGGTTATAGTGCTGTCTTTTGAGGCTCTTGATGTGGGCCTTCTCCCGAATCCAGTGGTGATGAGAGGCTACGAGTCTACAGCGGCAGCTCCTTAGTCCTGGGTCACCATGCGGGTGAGTGAACATTTGTGCGCTCGCTGGGCACCAGTGGTACCAAAGAATAACTGGTACAGGGCAGCAAAACCTGCCTAGTCTTTGCTCCTGTTTTGATGTCTGTTTCTCCAACCTCTGTTATAAAAACAGACACGCTGAATTGATCACCTGTCTATCCAGTGCTTACACTCCCAATAGTTGTTAACATTTTACCATATTGAGTGTGTCTCCGTGTTGGTGAACTTTCAAATATAAGTGACAGACAGCTTGCTTCAGACAGCATGCTTCATCCTTCGAATGCTTCAGCAGTAGGCACGTCCTGAAAATAAGGACATTGTCCTGTATAATCACAACCATTGTCCCACCTAAGAAATCTAGTCTTGTTAATATCTACTAGTTAGTCCATGTTCAAATTTCCCTAGTTGTTCACACAGTTTTATAGTGGTGATACTTTAAATCTTATATATCATTTAAGGGAGTTCTAGAATTAGACAGATTTGGGTGCCACATGATTGCTAGCTGTGAGGTCTGGTACAGCGCCCCGTCTTAAAATCGGATTCATAGTAGCACCTGCTGTGTAGCACAGGAGCTAGCCTAGGAAAAGCGCGCAGCGTTAGTGGAATGGTTGGTGACTTTGAGCAGCTGTCGTGATAACACAAACAGTAGCACGTCAACCTGAGCCTGCCGGTGTTTTCAGGAGGACCACTCTCTGCGGCACGCTGGACTACCTGCCCCCTGAGATGATTGAGGGCCGGATGCACGACGAGAAAGTGGACCTCTGGAGCCTTGGGGTGCTTTGCTATGAGTTCCTCGTCGGGAAGCCTCCTTTTGAGGCAGACACATACCAGGAGACCTACAGAAGAATATCACGGGTAAGGCCTCACTACAAAGGGACCCATCGTTCTGTTAGAATTCCTCCCTTATCAGCCTTGACAGGAGGCTATGATCTGAGTATTTTTCATGTTCTTTTTGAGCCACGTTGTGACTCTTGTCCCTTACTGTGTACTCATCCAGGTGGAATTCACATTCCCTGACTGCGTGCCCGAGGGAGCCAGGGACCTCATTTCAAGACTGTTGAAGCACAACCCCAGCCAGAGGCCCACCCTCAAAGAAGTACTTGAACACCCCTGGATCACAGCCAACTCAAAACCATCAAATTCTCAGAAAAAAGAATCGACTAGCAAACAATCTTAATCTTTGGGGGCAGAGAGCCTTAGGCCAGGGCTGCCTTGTCCTGGAGCAGGCTGCTGGCATGTCTCCCTGCGGCCTGCCCACCATCGAGACTACAGGACATGCTGCTGACGAGCAGGCAGTGCTCAGAGTCCCACTTCCGCAGACACGACACTCTGCAGCAGTGGGAGCAGCCGTGAGAATCGTGCTAATAACTTCACTGGTTATAGAATCAATCCAGAGGCAAGGTTTGAGGACAGCCACCGCGCAGCCTGTTTGGAGGAAGGCGTCCTCGTGGAAGATGGACTCAGAGCCTGGCTGTGGGGAAGGGGGTCATGCCTAGTCCTGCCTCGACCCTTGAAACACTGTGCAATAACCTTCCCAGTCCTGTGTGTGTGTAACTTATCGGGTGGCCCAGTCTGGTAACGCTGTCAGAATGAACATGTGATTCTTCCTTTTAAATGTTAAAATAAAGACTTTTGTATAGCCTTGTATCTCTGCCTCCACAGCACCCTTCAGGCCTGTCCAGTGCCTGTCCAGCACCCCGCTTGGGTCCTCAGTCACTCACCTGGCGAGACTGAGGCAGGAACATGGGCTTGCCTCAGTCTTGGGGCACAGGGGTGTCTTAGCCCTTTCTGAATGGTAAAGCCTGATTTTCTCTCGTGGTGTTGATGTTTTTATAAAGTTCTCACGTGTCTAACCTTGACATTCAAGTGCATCTCCCAGGAGTTCACATTTGACAGACACTTTGAGAAATGCTGGGCTAATCCTGTCACTACTTGGCAGTGGGAAGCGGGGAGGTCGGAAGGCCCATGGACTTATGGGCCTTCCTTCATTCCCTTCCTTCCCTCATCCCTCATCCTACACTCCTGGGGGTGGCGGAGGGAGGAAGAGTCAACCAGGAGGCACATTGTGATGGGTTAGGGAACAGAAAGGGGGAGCAGGGCCCTGGGGAAGAAGCATCTCAGTTGGGCTTGAAAGACAGGATTTAAAGTTTAGAAGCAGGTGTGGCAAGAGGTCCCTGCAGCCTGAGGGAGGGGCCTGCGGGAAATGTGGCCCATCGGTGGGGGGAACTGGAAGTGGGGTGCTCTGCCGGGGAACACCAGAAGTGAGTGTGAGGGCAGCCAGCACCCCCCACTGTCCCCGGTGCCCCCGAGCCTTGGTCCCTGTCCTGGGCAGTGGACATTCACCATTGTGTGTGACCACAGCCCACTGGAGTCCTCATCCTTGGGAATAATCACCTGCCCAGTCAGCAACAGCTCACAGAAGTGAGTGATCCTGGCACGGCATGGGGGCCGCTGGGGGTTCACTAGAGCTTCAGGTGGTCTGGCTGGACAGGGGAGGGGTCAACCATCCATGTCCACACCTGCCCACTTCTGGGCTCTGACCATGCTCTCGACAGCATGGTGAGGAGCTCCACGTGTCAGGTGAGCCAGCTCTTGGCAACCTGATTTTCCCAGTGTGGCCCTAGGTCTTGATTCTGTGGTCAAAGTGTTCACCCAGCTGGACCCCCTCCCCAACCGAACTGGGGTCTGGGTGCTGCCAGTGTTCAAAGTGGTTCATACAACTGGATGCTGCTGCCCCCTCAGTATAGCTGGCCGGAGCTTCCCTTACCCTGGTCACCTGGTCCCCATGGGGCACCCTAGAGTTGTGGCATCTGTATCAACTTGAATCCCAAGTCCACAGATATCTGTCTCCAGTCCACGGGTAATTCTTTGCACCAGCTGTTCAGTCTTGGCCTAGAATTGAGCAGGTGCCATGAGGAGCTGGTCTCTCCCATTTTTGGTCTCAGGTTCTCTGTGCTCCTATCATGTAAAATTACATATTTCTAGCTGCTAACACCTGTGCATCAACCAAGACGGTGAACTTGACCATGATGAAGACAAAGGTGGAAGTGCTGAACTTACTGAGAACTAGGAGAGGAAATAAGCTTTCATGGCCAACTTTCAACACAAGAGGCACACAGAGATCAGAAATGTCCACACAGAAAGAAGTGCTATACACTTCCATGGTAGAGTTGGTGAAGTAGTCATGGAAACATCAAAACAAGTGGGTAAAACTGCAATGTCCGATTGCCTTGGGACAAAGGAACTTCCAGTTCCCATAGTCTTGAGCTTTGTGTCCCAAAGTAGTAGTTCATCCATCTACCACAGCCGTGGTCAATGTGACATTGACCCACCAGGGAGGGCTATTAGCTAAGCCACATTTCCCCCAGACAATCCCACACAGGCCCATAAAAGAGCTCCCTGAAGGGGGCCGCATTAGCAAACCAGTCACATGCAGCAGTGATGGCTTACCACAAGGGGAATAACAGGTTCTTCACAAACTTTACAAAGATGTTTATTTGTTTCATGGAACTTAAGCTGCTCGTTTTGTCAGATTTAAAAATTAGAGGTGAACAATGGCTTACATTTCTAAAATAGATGATCAGTTCTGTTCCCCTAGTTTCATAAAAACAAGGTAAATACAAGCGATCTGTACATCTTGCTGGTGAATTCACATAATGCTCTAGTTAGTTCCCTGATCCTTTGACTTTCCTCTCTAGTTACTCAGTTCTGTTTTGACCTCTGGTCACAGGAGTGGAGTGGCATTGGGGCTTAGAAGAGAACGCTATGGCTATTTGGTATGATAATTTATTGCTTGCCCTTTCAGTCCACTCTCATTTCTCCAAACACAGAATCAAAGTTTGAGATTTAACGCCCTTAAACTTGGAGGAATCCCTGTGGGCTTTTTTGCATAGGCATTACTCAGGATCTGAATGGGTAGGGAAGCCGGTATGGAAGGGGGTTAGGAGCCCAAAGCTAACTGTTCCCATAGAAACAACAACCCAGAAGCGCTGGTCCTTCCCTCACAAGGAATTACCTAGCACTGGTGTCTTCATCTTGTTCTGTGTCCATGGTCCTTGGAATTAGACCCCAGAAAGACAGTTCCAACTTTAAATGGCTAAAACTTTTTGGCAATGGGCTAACTGCTTTAAAAGGGGAGAAAATACCTTTTAAAGATCTTGCAAGTGGAGAATCTGTCCCATGAAGATCCTTTTAAAAGTTAACTGAAATAACTGATTGACGTGGAATACTAAGAACTAGGAAAATGTCAATAGTCAGAGCTCAGTAAAACCAGGATGATCAGTTTACAGTTGCTTTAGTTTTCTGATTGTCACAAGTGTAGTTAATCAAACCAAAAAACTAAAAAGTAAATCTGGGAGCCAGAAAGATAAACACAACCCCTCATCCATGGCAGAGCGGCAGACGGGGGTTAGTGGGGTTCCCGGGTGTGGAGCAGGTGCCCTGCAGGAACCTGGCCCGGGGGCAGCTGTCAGTGACGCTGAAGCCTTCCAGAAGACATTCCTTCTCTGTTGCCTGCTTCTGACTGTTCCACAGAGAAAGTCTCAATTTGAGTGTGTGTGTTTGGATTTCTATTCTTAAATGTCCCTAACAGTGAAGTCTCAGGTCACACTCCCTTTATCTGGTAAACTGGCCCCATCCCTCCCCAGCTTGTATTATTACTGTATTATTTATTTTGTAGTTACCCACAGCAACTGCTAGTAACTTTCCATTTTTAGAGAGTGATACAAAATCTTTTTTTACACACATAATTTTAACTCAACTAAAAAATATAAGTAGCAACTCAGTGTAAACATTGTGGCAGTGATTCTGGAATGTCTGAAGTCTGAGACAGAGTGAGTTGGGCCAAGATTGTCCCAGCTTTCCGTATACATGCAGTAGAGCCAACTGATGCCATTACTATTGGAGGAAGTTTCCATTTTTTACCTATAGAGACAAATGATTCTGACCTACTTTAATGAAATTTGCGAAAAACCAGCTGAGGCAGGCTCTACATGTCCAGATTTGAAGATGTTTGGGAATCAATGAAATATACCAGAAATATGTGTTTGTCCTTCTTTTTCCCCAAACAAGTGTACTGAATGTCAAAGTATTGATGCTAATTTAGATCCTGATTACATATTGGGGAGTCCTCAATTCTGCTTCATTAATTGTAGCATTGGACTCTGTTTTGCACAATATTGCATATTAAACTGCAGGCAGCCAGACAAGTAGGGGAGGAAGGGGAATTTTAAAAATCAGCTTAATGAATCATTACCCTTTAAGAATTTGAGCAAAGATGAACCCCTGAGGCTCTTGCAGGCAGACCCTCACCAATGGTCTTCTGTAAGGAACAGTTCCTGGCTGACAGTTTTGTCTGAGATGACAACTCATTGGTGGTGTTCTGCTGACATTTTCAGAGTATGCAGACAAGCCCTGTGATGAACAGCATTACTGCAACTTTAAAGCAGAAAAACTACAATGATTTGAAACCCTGAATTTTTGCTGGCAAAAGTAAATCCTATTCATGAGAATGCAGCAATTAGCCCCTGCTACCCACCCACCACAAAACCTACATCCTAAAACCAATCTAGCGTGTATCATTTAAAAGAAATAGGTTTTCAGGCCCACAGTTGAAGAGTTCATCAAGGCTTTGCTGCTGGAGGTTTAAAAATTCCCACTTTCCGAAAGTATCTGACAATCAAGGGCACAGAAACTAAGGTAATACTGATCCTCACGGGTGCGAACAGCTTGTGGATGGCATAGGCCACCACAAAGGTGCTTGTGCCGGCTGCCATTTTCGACTGGACCAGTGACTCTTTAAAGCCGAGTTTAAGCAGGATGGCTGACATGTCCACACCACTGGAGGGGAGAGAGGCAGACAAACACAGAAACACAAAAGATATTTACTACAGCAAGGGACTAAGTTAAGCACTCAATTTGGCTATGAGATTTACAGTATTTTTTAAAAATGTAATAAAAGTAGCTAGATGAATACTAAGTCTTAGGAAAAAAAGTTCTTATTCCCAAAGACTCTTACATGATAGCAAAACACAAATACCTATTACTGTCCCAATCTTACCTTGAAATAACCATGTAAAACATTCCCAAAGAGATTAATGAGATTCCAATGTGCAGTGACACTCCCACAGCACCATATTCTTGAAAAATCTTTTTCAGCTGCTGCGACTTGCTTAGCTTTTTCTCCTCTGTGTCCTTGATACTGCTGCCTGTGGTCGCAGTAATTTTGCTGGGGTCCTGCACACGAACCAAAGAAAGGGAGACACTTGAGGGCCGGAGCAAGGATGTGAGTGGTCATCGCCACATCACCACCTTCAGAATCATGCGATGTTCTGCTCTTTCTTGTCCAATGAGAGATGAGTTCCTCTCTTTCTTCATCAGCTGAGGCTAATGCCTGCTACACCACTGAATGCAGTGAAAGGCTGGGTACCACATGTGATGGGCAAAACGATGGCCCCAAAGATGTCTAGTTCCTTGTCCCCGGAACCTGTGAATATGTTACCTTATATGGCAAAAGGGTTTTGTAGGTAGGATTCAGTTGAGGATCCTAAGATGGGCAAATCATCCTGGATCTTCTGAGTGGGACCAATGTGATCATAAGGGTCCTTGTAAGTGGAGGGAGGGAGACAGCATGGTCAGAGAAGCTGACATGAGAACAGAAGAGAGTCAGATTTGCAGAGGTTGGTGATACTCCCTCTGAAGATAGAGGGAAGGGGCACAAGCCAAGGTGTGCAGGCACCTCTAGAAGCTGGAAAAGATAGGAAATGGCTTCCCTGGTGACTCAGATAGTAAAGAATCTTCCTACAACGCAGAAGACCCAGGTTCGATCCCTGCATCAGGAAGATCCTCTGGAGAAGGAAATGGCAACTTACTCCAATACTCTTGCCTGGAAAATCTCATAGACAGAGAGAAGCGTGGTGGGCTACATAGAGTCCATGGGGTCACAAGAGTCAGACATGACTTAGCGACTAAACCACTACCACCAGAGCAGCTAGAAGGACCCAGCCCCACTGATGGACTGAGTTTAGCCCCCATGAGACCTCATGGGCTTCTGATCTCCTCGACTGTAAGAAAACAAATGGGTATTGTCTTACGAACATGACAGCCAGGCTAGACTCTACAAGACAGTGGGTGTGAAATAAATGGGAGCAGAAGCTGTGATATATTTACTTTTGGAATCAAGATTTACCCCTGAGATCTGAAGAGATACAGGGGGAGAGCTAGTTGCCAGGCCATAAATGCAGCATTGGGGGTTTGCAGAGAAATTATTCACTGTGTGGGGTGTCCATTAACATTTATTGAGCACTACAAGGCCTGGAATGTTCAGGAAAAACAAAAACAACAATGTTGGATTAAAAAGACAACTTCTCCTTCACGTGGAGAGTGCTTTTTCATCAAATCATTGCTTCAGCTATCATGACAGACCTCACAGAGCTCTTCTTGAGGGCAGGATCTGGGTCAGCCAGCTCCAGTTGTGGACTTTGAAGCAGAGGCCATTTCCTTATATTTTTAGAACATGTGGGGGCACAGCTGGATCTCAAAGGCTGGCAAGGCGGGGCTGGGGGTGGGAAGGTGGGGACAATGACATGCATCACGGAGTCCCCAGGAATGAAATTAAATGATATCCAGATAACCAGAGAGGCAGCCTTCAAACTGAAAGAGGCAGCAGTCCTCCCAGCCCCGCCCTGCCCTGGAGGCATAGGTGGCCACTGGGTTTCCTCTCTGGTCACCCCGTGTGTCCACCAAGGGAGGGCACAGGGGGCGAGAAGGGGTCCAAACCCCGCCATGACATCAGCCAGGCCCTGCTGACACCCCACCTCGGGTGGTGACCCAGATGTGCATCTCCCTGAACTTTGAGCTGGCGCATCTGCCTTGGCCCTGATATTCATGGTCACACATCCATACCACGTCCGGACGAGCTCCTGACCCACTCCCCACCCACGTGTTCCTCTCCAGGTCACAGCTGTCCCTGTTTTGGCAAACCTCATCCTCCCAGATGCTCTGGCTGAAACCTGACTCACTGACTCCCCTGTTCACACCCCACAACTAGCCATCAGCCGGCCCCACAAGGTCCAAACTCAACCCGTCTCCCCTTCCCACCCAACACTCCTATCACCCTGGCCCAAGTTCCTCACCTCTCCCCTGGGTGACTGTGACAGCTTCCTCCCAGCTGTCCCTCTACCCCACCTTTGACCCCTCAACAGAATGGCCAGAGAGAGCCTGTGAAATCCGAGGTGGGATTATAGCACCACTCCACCTCGAGGCCTCCTGGAAGCTAAAGTAGTTTGTGCACTATCCCCCCTGGCCCTCCAGACACCACCCGCCTCCATTCCTGCTTCCCATTCCAGCCACCCGGCTTCCTTGCTGCTTTAAGGAGGACAGGCCAGGCCCGACAGGCCCTGGCATCTGCTGCTCTATCTGCCAGGAAGTTTTTCCCCTGAGGGCTTCATAGCACTGCCTCCAGATCTTTATCCAGCACCACCGCAGGGAGGCCCTCCTGGACTGCTCTCTTTAAAACCAAGAGCCCCTCCCCCTGTGGTTCCTGTGGTTTCCCTCCATCCTGACTTCATCACCTAACGTCCCACATGGATTTCCTCTTCCTCCCCAAGGAGGGGCCCATTCACTCTGGAAACGGTTTTGCCCACATAGAAATTACAAACTGTTAAGTCCACCTTAACATTTGAAGTATACAGTTGCATGGTTCATGAATGTCTGTCATTGTGCAGTCATCACCAGGGTATAATTCTGGAAGATTTTCATCACTCGATCTGCAGTTACTCCCCATTCCCCTCTCCCCCATTTTGCCAGGGGGGAATGGAGACACCAAGTTCCTTTCTGTCTATGGATCTGCCCATTCTGGATGTTTTAAATGTGAATAGGGTCATGCAACATGGGGCCTTTTGTGACTGGCTTCTGCTACACACTGAATGTTTGTGGAACTCACCTCCTCTCCCCCAAATTCATACGCTGAAACCGAATCGCCACCCTGACGGAAATTGGAGGTAACTAGGTCATGAGAGTGAAGCCCTCATGAATGCAATCAGGGTTCTTATAAAAGAAACCCCAGAGGGTAACTTTGCCCCTTCTAACATGTGAGAACACGGCAAGAGAGTAGAAGACAGCTGGCTATGGACCAGGAAGCGGACTGAATCTGTCAGTGTCTTGAGCTTGGACTTACAGCCTCCTGGGCTGTGAGAAATGAATATTTGCTGTTTAAGCTACCTGTGCCTGCGTGCTCAGTCACTTCAGTCATCTCTGAAACTGTAACCTGCCAGGTTCCACTGTCCATGGGATTCTCCAGGCAAGAACACTGCAGTGGGTTACCATGCCCTCCTTCAGGGGGTCTTCCCAACCCAAGGATCAACTCTGTGTCTCTTATTCCTCCTCCACTGGCAGGCAGGTTCTTTACTGCTGGCACCACCTGGGAAGCCCTTACACCGTCCAGTCTACGGTATTTTTGTTATAGCAGCCTGAACAGACTATCACAGCTTTTGCCACTTATCATCATGTTTTCAAGGTTCATCCACATTGTAGCAGGTATCCAACTTCATTCCTTTTTATGAAGTAGAATTTGATTCAACTGAAATACAAACTACGGATTTGAACATTCAACCTGCAGGCCAAGCTAGGAGTCACAGCACATTTTTGCCCTACGAAGAATGTCTGCTGTGTCTGGGAGCACTGTTGTGCCTGGTAACCTCTGGGGCAGGCTCTCACCCTGCCTTCATGCAGGACAGGAGGGCCTGCCTCTGGGTCAGCTGCCGGAATGATAAAGTGTACATACTGCACCTTTGTGGAAGATAAGGTATAAAAGCAGACTCTCTTATTGTCTCCAGAGGAAGGAAGGAAGGCTCAGTGAAGAGCCACATTCTGGGCACAGCAATGAGGAAGTGGAATTCAGTCTTGGATTGAAACTTGCTCAGAATTCGGACTTCCCTGGCAGCCCAGGGGTTAGGACACCTTGCTTTCGCTGATGAGGGGGAGGGTTTAATCCCTGGTGGGGGAAATAAGATCCTTCAACTCATGCGGCCGAAAGAAAACAAAATTTTCCCAGAGTCATCATTGATTTATAATCATATGCAACAGCCATTCATTTGTCCCTCTTCTCCCAAAAGCTGGTACAAAACTCAGATTTATGAGGTAAGAGGCTTTTCATTACCTCCCAATTGAAACAGCATCTCTTTTGTTCCCAAACTGCAGTTAGGACTGAAAAAACAAACCCACACACGTGCCCCGCCAAACACCTGGAAGCTTTCATCCTGGAATTAAATTTCAGTACCATTAAAGGCTGTTCTGTCCCTGGGAATTAAATGTTATGGCCTTAAGGGTGGGGATGAACTGTATTTTCTTACGGCCTTTGGTTTTGACTTCTGCGGGGTTTTTTCCAGACTTATGAAAACAAAAAAACGGGGTGGGTGGTTTAGTCACTCAATTATGTCTGACTTTTGCAACCCCATGGACTGTAGCCTGCCAGGCTCCTCTGTCCATGGGTTTCTCTAGGCAAGAATACTGGAGCGGGTTGCCATTTCCTCCTCCAGGAGATCTCCCTGACCTAGGTATCAAATCCTTGTCTCCTGCGTCTCCTGCATTGCAGGTGGATTCTTTACCGCTGAGCCAGTATCTGTTTACGGGGTCCCCGAGACTGATTCTGATAGGCAGAAAAGCCTATCATGTTTTGAAAGGTTTTAGGAAAACCATGAGTGTCCTCAGGAGAGGCCACTTTTGTTGAGTCAGCCACCAAGCTTAGCACTTTAAAGGTTTTATAAAAACCCTCACGACCTCATGATGCAGGTACCTTTGTCACTTCCACTTTGACAGATGGGAGACAGGGGCTTTGGGGTGAAGCTGTAAGCTGGCTGGCAATGCCCAGACTGGGTTCTACACTACAGACTCCCCTTCTTGTCCCCCGGGGGGTTGAACATTCCTAGAGGAGGAGCCTGTTTCAGAACTTCAGGACTCTGGAGGGAAGAAGGAAAACTGTCTTCAGCCTCCCGTGTTGGGCCAGCACCCATGCTCCCAGTTCTCTGACGGCTGCCAGAACGGCCGCTGGGAGCTCAGGCTCTTTCTGATAAACAGGTCCCCACCCACCTTTTGGCTGTGGAGGAAGTGCCCCAGATGGGAGGGCTGCCGGGCGCTGATAGGATGGCTCCCAGAGCCAAACCATGTCCTGGGGCGGATGACGATGGGTGGAAGCCCTTTTCACTCCCGCCCCGACGCTTGGCCTGACAGAACCTCATTCTGCCCCATTCCATCCACTCACAGGACGGGGCGGAGCTGCCACTCTCTCTCCCTCCCTCTTCTGTGCAGCCTCTATTTTGGCAAATGGCCTTTTGGCCAAAAAAGAAAAATAAAAAGGCAGCCAGACTTCCAGCTATAGAATAACAAGTATCTATTGCCAGACAACAGGAGGAACAAAATATTCAGACACATGGACAATTTCCTGTTAGCTGGTGCCAAGGTTAGTTGCTAACTTTCTAGAGTTAGATTTTCTTTTTAACATGGACAATTTTCTTCCTTTTATTTTGGAAATCTCTTTAATCATTGTGAGTCATGTATTTTTCTTCCTAAGCCTGGAGGAGACAAAAGAGGTTAAAATACAGGAATTTATGAAGAGGTGACTTGCAAGGAATAGGAATCTTTCAAATATTCATTTCTTGGTGAGTTATGACCTTAAAAACCTGTGATATATTCTTAGTTGCTGCCCTGGTTGCAAATAACTTCGTACCTCCCCTGGTGTCTGTTTTTAGATGAAAGTGCTTTCATATACTTGTGGATGGCTTGGCTCTCTGATCCCCAGCAGTTTCCTCATCTCCTAGTTCTCCCTCACATGCTGCCTTTCAGCAAGTCAAAGCAGTGCCAACCTAGAGCAGACACTCACAAATAAGTGAAGAACAGTTGTTAAGAGCAAAAGCTTTGGAACCAGACTGGTTTGGACCCCAGTTCTGACAGGTAATCTCTGTGTTTCTCAGAGAGTTACTCAACCTCTTTGGGCTTATGTAAAGATAATAGTATTGCTTATGTCTCAGGGTTGTTGTGAGGATTACATGAATTGATACTTTCAAAGTACTCAGAACAGTGCCTATTACAAAGTAAACACACTTTAGTGTTTATCATTAATATTATTTACTGCATGAATGAAAACAGGTATCACTCTTAACAATCTGACCTTTTAAGCAAGATTTTTGGCTCATTCCTCAAAACTTCTTGACTCTTCTCATACAGCCTCCTTACTTTAATAAATACAGCAGTGGTGGCTGGGGTTGGGGGCGGGGGGAGGGCAGCAAACAAACACACACACACACACATACACACACACACACACACCTGTCACTGCCAGGCTAACAAGACAGAGGAGCAAATCAGGAGGACATTCCATATGAGAAAAGCATAGAAGATGTACTCCCATGAGGCTGAGGAAAGGCCAGTGGAGGCATCCAAGGCATCACTGGTGGTCAGGGGAGGCTTCCAGGAGGAAGGGACAGCTAAGCTGATATATGGAGAATCACCAGGAGACAGCTGGGTGTATGCGGAGGGTGCTAGACATGTGAGGATCCCCAAGCTGGGCTCCGGAGGCAAAGACAAGATCTACTGTCTGTCAGATGGCAAAGCACAAGGCAGAGGAGGAAGTTTCTCCATCTGAGGTGGAGACAGGGTAAGGTCATGGGTCAAAGGCCTATGGAACATTAAAGAAGCACTGGCTCCCAGTGGCACTATGCTCAGGCCTGCATCAGCTCATGGAATGGTCCCCCAAACTACTGTTGGGAAGGTGTTATTTTTAGCCCCCTGAAAGGTCAGCAACCAGGCCTGAGAGACCTTGAGCACAGGGTGAGACAGCAACCCTGGTGAGTGGAAGCAGGCAGGCTGGACCAAGGCAGCAAAGCTCCAGGCACTGCTCCTTCCAACTGAGTTCTGCATCTCCAGAAGGCACTGCTCACCACCTGTTTTCTTTAAAGAGACCCGCTTCAAAATCAAACTGAAACATATTTACAGAAAGGAGCAGTCTGCATTTGCATTCTGAATGAAAACCAGTTTTCACTTACCATGCATAGAAGGCAAGTGAAGATATACACAATGAAGTAACCCTGCGTTTCAGGCGCGAGTCTCGCCCGCAGTCTGACTGGGAGGCCTGCTCTCGAGGTTAGATACAAAGGGAGTGGCAGCAAGTACCGGGGGTTGGAGGGGGTGCGAGGGCAGCAGCACCCACCGAGCGTTCCTCCTCAGCCCAGCGAGAGGCCCCAGCGTGACTTCAAAGCGAACAACTCTAAGCGCCGGATGACAACGTCGATACCAAGTCCAGCCCCACCTTCAATCCTCTCGGCCGCCACCATAGCGCAGGCCCAGCTTTGGGCACCTGGGATCCCCTGGAGGCTGTGACCTTGGGCATTCGCCACGCCCCCCTGAGCCTCAGTTTCCCCGGCTGTCAACTGGGAGATCTCTTCCTTGGCTTGAAGAGATTTGGGGTCTGGGGTCCTGGAGGTGCTCGGTCTCAGCAGCTGCGCGTGTAAAGCTCTCCTCCGGCGCAGGTGGACCCGCGATCCAGGCGCCCGGGGACCCGGGTGGGGGTGGGGAGGCTTACCTGGCGGCCCTGGTAGTTCCCGCGGGCGGCGCGCAGCAGCGGCGCGCCGGACCCGGGCCCGAGCAGCGGCAGGAACACCGGCGGCGGGACACAGGGGGCGGCGGAGCCCAGAAGACAGGTGGCGCGGCACCGAACCCGGGCGCCCACCCGGCCCGCGGGGCTCAGCAGCGCCAGCAGCCCGGCCATGGTGCGCAGAGCCGGGCGCTGCCGCCCTAGCAGCAGACCGCAGGGGGAGCAGCGCGGTGGGCGGGGCCTGCGGGAGCCCGAGCGGGCGGCGGGGCGGGGCCGGAGTCGTGCCCTGTCCTAGGCCCCGCCCACTCACCCCCCCGCCGCTGCCGGAGCGGCGAGGGCGGGGCCAGAGCTGGAACCCATTGCCCAATGAGAGGGCTGGAGACTCTGGCTCTGTCTGACAGCCGGTTAATTCCAGCTCCAAGGACCCTGACTCATCATGTTGATGTCGAGCGAGTCGGAGGCCAGCCCAGCCCAGATTCAAGAGTGAAGGAGTTAGAGTTCTCCGACTTGATGCGAAGTGGCAAGATCACGGGTGGCAGGGCTTATGGAGTGTGGGAAATATTGTTGTGACCATCTTTAGGAACTGCAATCTACAACAGTATTCAACTGTGATAAAGATACTAACCTCTGGCCTCCATTCTGTAGAAGAAGAAACTGAGGCTTACCGAAACGAAGCCTTCCCCAAGGCCTCTTATCCTCATCCTCTTCTCATACCTGACCCCTGGTAGCGCTTTTGGTTGAAACTAAGGATCCAAAGTGTTTCTAGATCTTTGCTATTTTCAAGTAGGGAAGAAAAAAAATAGCACGGAGAATTGTTGCTTGGAAAACCATTGGAAAAGCTGGAGGAGTGGACATTAGGCCGGGCCCCCAGGAAAGACTCTGGTTAGAGCGACACCCGGAGGGCAAGGGGAGGGGCCCCTTAGTCACAAAGGGAAGGTGAGTGTTAGGGGCAAGCTAGCGAAGAGAATGAATTTTAGAGCACACTGCCAGAGACAGTGACCCCAGTATACCACAAAACAGGCCTCTGGACACCAGAAGGCAGGGTCAGGCTGCGGCTTCTGTCACCACTAACTGCCCACATTCGTGGGCTGGCAGCTGGACACCTGGATTCTGCTGCAGAAAACCCCACATCAGCAGCAAACAACCCAAGCCACAGGAGGATGCCTCTGCCTTCAAAATATTTTATGAGTGCATCCAGTTGGCAGAAACAAATTCATACCCAGAAACCTAGCTGCACAGGGAAATTATAGCCATTCTGACCAGAAGGTGCATAAGAAAGGGATGGGAATCCATGTGCCCAAATTCAGTACCTCGAAACCACCCCTTAACCTGCCCTCACCTTGTCTCACTGAGTAGAACTGAGTCACATGATACTGTTAGCTGCAGGGGAGTCTGGAATTTGAGGATCCTGCAAAGAAACAGACTTGGCTTAGATCAGAGCAGGCACACTGTCCTCCTGAACACAGTTGGGGTTCTACTGGCAGGGAGGTAGAGGAGGATGGCTGGGGGGATAGTATGGGGGGATGGTAATTCCAGAAAGTGGATGGGGCTGTGTGCCCATATGTGGTGGTGAGTGTCACATGGGAAGTGCACGTGTTCCAGGGGGAAGGGGAACAAGTCAGTGTGTATGTGAGGGGGTTGAAACAGAAAGGGGGCTGGGATGCTGGAGGAAGAAGAAAGGATTTTTCCCTTCTGATGGAGGAATTACTCTGCCCCAGTTTCCAAGGGAATCTGCCTGGGGGTCCAGGGTCTCAGAGTTACTCACTGTGGCTCATTTCTGTAGGAATGTGGGAAGGTAGATCCGGCAGACAGACTGTGTTAAAATAAAAAGTGAACAGTATTTGGGACAAATCATTTTCTCCAGTTACATATTCTGATTGCACCTGTGTATTTCTTCCTGTTCTCTTTCTCTGTCAGATTCCGCAGTGCCTATTCTAAACATTTTCTCCCCACCTGCGGTCCTCCCTCCAGCCCTGATGCCTTCCCTCTTGGCACACACTCTTGCCTCCTACCTCTCAGGGGAAGCCTGGGTCTCAACTGATGGCTCCAGCCCACCTCTTTGTTTCCCTCCACCATTCTCCACCTCCTGCTTCAGTCCCCTTTTCCAAAGCAAACCAAACTACCCATTCGCACATATGGCTTCATGCCTCCTCTCTGTTCATTTCCAATCACCATTCATTATTCTGAACACCTGCTGTGTGCCAGCAGTGGCAATACAGTGAAAATAAAACTTGGTTGTTTCGTGAGCTGGTGGGTAGCATCACAACTTTGATGCGGTGCAGGCCTGGTTTAGAATCTCTGCTAAGTGATTCCAACTGTTTAAGCCGGTGGTTTCCTTACTTGTAAGAAGTGGGAGTAATAACACCTATCTCAAAGGGTTACTGCGAAGGTTAAAGGAGATAATATATTTCAGTACTTGTAGGACTGCGTCTGGCACAGTGAAGACTCAAAACATGGAAATGTGGCTGGCGTTTCTTTCTTTTTTTGTCTATCCAGCTCTTTGTTTCTAATAAAGATGCCTGTCCCTCTCTACTGTAGTTTGTATAAATCTTAGTGGTCAGTAGCCCTCTGGTCAGGGGATGGATTTCAGATCCTTGCCCCTTGTACTGGTAAAATGGGGTCATGCTGAATATATACATCATAATATGACTTTTTCACTTAATCTCTCACTAATGTCTTTCCTGTTGGAATTATAATTGTGGAATATTATTTAAAAGCTGTGGAACAGTCTGTCTATAGATGCTCCATGGCTTATTTAATCCAGTGTCCTGGTGAGGAATGTTATAGACTGAAGGGATCCTTCCCCAAATTCATATATTGAAGCACTAACCCTTAATACAATATTGTTTGGAGGCGGGGCCTTTGGGAGGTAAATACAGTTAGGTTAGGTCATAAGGGTTAGGTCCATGTAATTGTATTCGTGCCCTTATAGAAAGTGGAAGAGCCACCAGTCTCTCAGTCTCTCTGCAGCAGGTGGGCAGAGTAAGAAGGCAGTCCACAAGCCAGGAAGAGAATTCTCAGCAGAACTTGACCATGCTGCCATCCTGATCTCAGACCTCCAGCCTCCAGAAATCTGTTTTTAAATGAGTAGCATTTTATGGCTTGAGGCCAAGAGCTGGGGCCTTAGGATCAGATTGCCTGGCTGGGGTGTACCCCTCTTTAAGATGCACTGACCATGTAATTGGTTAAATCACTCAACATCTCAGAACCTCAGTTTTCTTATCTATACAATGGGAATAATAATAGCACCCATATCTCTGCTGTGAAGAAGAGAAATTTCATGTAGTTGTGTGCTTGGCACGGTGCCTTCCTGAAAGCTGATTGTGGTAAGCACAGTGGCCTTTGTCATTATTATTACTGTTTCTCTTCATTCATTCATTCTGAGAAGAGGATGAATGGTGTGGGCTGGACATGACAAAGGCTTTGAGTGTGTGGGGAGGACACAAGGTGTGGAATCTGAGCTGTCCAGTCCAGTGAGGCCACCTGGGGAGAGAGAGGCGACGTATAAAACCGCCACTAAGAAAATCAATAGCTTGTAGAGGATGGACTTGCTGGTTTTCTAGGAATCTCCCCTCTACTGCCCTTGAGACAGAAATGATCACTTCGCAGTACACTCAGGAAAGCTCTGAATTAGTTGGAACCACGATCCATGAAGATTCCTTTTTGTTTGCTCGATGTCTGGAGGGTTGCTAATAAGAACATCTGAAGTACTTAGTGAGAACGATTTAAAGATTACTCACTCATATCTGAGAAGCATGGGGATTAACAGGAAATAAAATCAATATCTGTAAAGCAAACCAGCTGCTGCCTGTTCTTTGGGAAACAATGAAGTCTTTAAAGGCTTCATTGTTTGTTTTTTGTTTTAATTATTATAAAGAAAAGAAAGTGAAAATGAAGTTGCTCAGTCATGTCTAACTCTTTGTGACCCCATGGACTGTAGCCTACCAGGCTCCTCCGTCTATGGGATTTTCCAGGCAAGAATACTTTATTATTAATTAATAATAAGAATGCATTAGTTATTGTAATGGGTAACATTTGCTCATTGTAAAAAGTAAAGCTCAAAGGACACAGCCAGCAACATTATTTATTCATTCAATAAACACACTTTGAGCACCTCCTAAGTGCCAGGCACACAGCAGTGAGGTAGGAAGACAAGGTCCCACGGAGCTTATGTTCCACCAGGGAAGAGATGCCAGGCATGGAAGAGTGGTGGGAAGAATTCAAGACAAAATCTGCTGACCCAGAAAACCTTTCCACGAAAGGATAAGAGAAACGAAAGAGTTTTATTATTGAATAAACATCAAGTTATTACAGAATAGAATAATAGAGTATAATAGAATGTGATGCAGATTGCAGACAATTCACTAGAGATTGCAAGATAGGAAGAAAGTTCTTCCCTTTATATAGCTGAATCTATGCTTCATCTGAAGACAAAAAATAACTAGTTCTCAGGTGAGAGGACTTGACAGCATCATTTGTCACACACAGGTCACCCCAAATCCACTGGTAACTGGGGAGATCGTTTGTCCTTGCTAATTGTCTATGCAAAGGAATAGACACTTCTCCCATCTCTATGACAAACACATAATGATAACACAGAGCTGGCCACCGAAGTTAAACCCCCACCTGGACTAGGAGATAGGCTGCTGTCTTCCTTGATGTTCACATTTCAAGGAGACAGCTCTCAAATCCTTAACTAACATTTTCCTGGGTCGTAAAAACTGGCAAGTGGCTTATTTTGCCTTTAAAAAGTTTGCATACAACTCAAAGGGGCAGAGGAAGAGTTAAATGCTCTAAGAAAAGGAGAGTGGGGATGAGAAGGTTCTCATCTTTTTTTTTTTTTGCACCAGGAAAAATCAACTTTTTTCAATTTATTCTTAATTGTTTAATATCTTTACAGAGACAGGCATTAAACAAATGAGTGAGCCCTATGGTGTCAGTAAAGGGCTGGGGAGTTGGGTGCTGTGACTGGATAAGACAGCCTTGCTAGGTCTCAGAGAATTCCATGTGCCCAGAGCCTGGAGCAAGACAATGGGGATGCCCTCCCCGCAGTGGCCAGGTTTGCATGTCCTTTCAGCCACCTTTCTATGTATGAACAATCACATCTGGTGGTTGTAGTGTTTGATGTTTTCCAAAAAATGGGATTATAACATGTGTTTTGTTGACTTAAAAAATATTCACAACCTAAAAGTTGAGAGTTATGTTTCATTTGGCAAGAATTTTTAGGACTTCAAGCCTAAAAGGCAGCATCTCAGGTAATCCTGAGAGAATTGCTTCAGGGAGGCAAGGGAAAGAGTCAGGTTATACTGAAGTTTTGCATCAAAAGGCAGATAGTCTGAATGTGAAAAGATTGTTGTTAAAGAAAACCAGATAGGGACTTCCCTGGTGGTCCAGTGGCTAAGACTCTGAGCTCCCAATGCAGGGGAGCCAGGTTTGATCCCTGGTCAGGGAACTAGACCCCACATGCCCCAACTAAGGCCCAGCACAGCCAAATAAATAAATAAAAATAAATATTAAAAAAAAGACCTAAACAAATAATTAAAAAAAAAAAAGAAAGAAAACCAGATATATCTCAAAGAATTTCTTTGTATGGGAAGATGAAGAGTCTGGGCTCACTGAAATCATTCTTTTGACATGCACCTCCAATTTCTGGGGCCAGCACCCCATGTTTTCACATCCTGCGTTTCCTCGGGGCTCACTGTGGGGAGTGGCTGCAGTCTGATGGTGCTAGAGGCAGATATTCCTTCCTTTCTGAGTTCCTTCAGGCTCACCAGCTCACCATCGGTGGTGGCTGCAATAGCTGATGATTGTAACGTCTCGTATTCACCGATTTGGCAGGAAATATACCACTTCTCATGCTCTTCATTTGCTTTTTTCACCCGCTGTCCCATCAAGGACATCTGTCCCTGTCAGAAAACACAGAAATCTTTCTTTAAGTAGCTGCCTTGTACTCCCTGCAGAAGGGGGTGTCCTTTTCCTCATGAGATGGACATCTAGGGCCCCCTTTGTGGGACTGAGAGCTTGAACTCTGGAGGGAAGCCCAGTGGTGTTCAAGGCGCACCACTTGCTTCCTGAAGACATTGGGCAACTTAACCTGAGCCTCGGCTTCTGCACATGCAAGATGGGGATGCTATACCGGGGATACAACGTGAGGATTAAATGCACTGACACGTGAAGTTTGAACAGTGCAGGGCTCAGAGCAGGCCCATCCTGGTGTCAGCTGTTATCATTACAAATCACGTTAATAATCACTGATTGATCACCCATGAAGGCTGTGTCTGTTGTCTCATTCCTTCCCTCCTTTCCTCAAATATTTTTCTGCCCTCTCCTTTGCCAGATCATGCAGGTGAATGGCTTGGAAATGGTCCCTGCCTTTAGGGAGCTTAGAGTTGCCTGGGGCTGATGGACAGAGAACAGGTTGCCAGTGGAGGCCAGCATCGTGAGTCTGTGGTGGGCAAGGGGTGATCAGAAAGTCTTCCAGGAGAAGGAGGCATTGGACAACTGAAAGGTGCCAAGAAGCAGACACAGAGCTTCCAGGAGAAAAGGCACCACATCGAGGGAGGGCTGGGTGCAGGTCCCAAGGAGGAAGAGAGCAATGTGAGTAGCAGACTGGGGGTGGGGAACTCAAGGAGGTCTGAATGGCTGGGACCACAAGGAGTGAGGGGCTTGAAGGGACTGGAAAAAGTTGCTGGGGGCAGGGAGGGGGGCGATGTGCAGCACAGATCAGCCGGATTTTACTCTAGCTGCCGTGGGTAAGCATTGAAGTGTCTTCATCTTCAGTGAAGGGAGGGACACAATCTGATGACCAGGTTAAACTGTGGAGCATGAAGGCGTGGGTGGAGGAGGCAAATGGGAAGGAGGGGCTGCCTGGGGCGGCTGAGTGGGAGGACTTGGGAGATGTGGGAAGTGGGAAGCCTGGAGGTAGGGCCAGGAGGAGAGGATCTGACCTTGGCTGGACTCTGGAACTAAGCCCTGAGGGTTGGAGGCTCCTCCCCTGTCCTGGAAAAGTACCTTCTGCCCACCATTCGGCAGTGGGAACAATTTCAAGGAGGCACCCTTGAGAACAATGTGTTGTCCAGGCCGTCTGGATGACTGAACCCCGCTAAAGCCTCTGCATAAACCTTTAAGATTCTTGGACTCGGGCGGAGAACAGCTTGTTACATCTTACAAGCCTCGTGCATAAATTCCCTGCATTTTGGAAGCTCCACTAGCTCATCTGGAGGGCATGCCTCTTTCTGGGACCTCCCCTGGCCCGATTCACATGGGTCAGTTTCGGATTGCACCCCCGAACTCTATGCTTTTGAGCCCCAGAGCCACGTGCAGGCCCTGCAGCTGAGGAGCTTGGCAGGTAGTAAAAGTGTGGGGGAGGATCTTTGGGGGAAAACAAAGCTATTGGATTCGCTTTTTCCTTGTTGTGCAGTGGCTAAGTCTTTAATTTGCTTAGTTTCCCTTTTTAAATAGATTATCCAGGAAAAAAGGTGGGGGGTGGGGGAGATCTGACCTGCCAATGTCCATCCAGGAAGAAAATTTGTCTTATTTCTAGATACAGGTTGCTGGCTTTTGAATTTTGGTCCTGCTACTTGCTTCTAGCTGTCCTCGACCAAGTTACTTAATCTCCCTGAGCTTTCCTTATCTGTGAAATGTTACTGACTTTATGGAAATGCATGCGTGTGTGCTAAGTTGCTTCAGTTGTGTCTGACTCTTTGCCTATGGATCCTGTGGACTATAGCCTGCCAGGCTCCTCTGTTCATGGGATTCTCTAGGCAAGAATACTAGAGTGGGTCACCACACTCTCCTCCAGGGAATCTTCCTGACCCAGGTATAGAGCCCACGTCTCTTATGTCTCTTGCATTGGCAGGAAGGTTCTTTACTACTAGCACCAACTGGAAAGTCCCTTTATGGGAATGCTTGAGCTTTAAAAATGTTCAGTACATCTAAGGGTCTTGGAGCCTGGCCAATAGTAATTCCTGGTATCTCCCTCCTGTTAGATGGAGGGGCACTATTGATTATTCCTGTTCTGTTATTTGATTCAGTGGAAATTCAGGCCTAACATCAATAGCTGCTGCTTGTTGCGCACTCTGCTGCCAGGCTCTGAGGGCTTCCTCTGGGTCTGTGTATTTGCTCCTAACATCCTCCTCAAGGGATCGACATTCTCATCATTTCCATTTTGCAAACGAGGGAACTGAGGCTTAGAGAGGTTAAGGGGAAGATGTTTGGGGGCTCCGAAGGGGGCAGGGGATGCGGAGCTGGGCCTCTGAAGTGAGTGTTAGGGGACCCCGGCTTTGCTGGCTTGCTGCTGAGTGATGCTTGCAGGTCACTTAGGGTGCAGATCTTGTCCTGGACTCAGCTCAGTAGCCCTGCTCTGTGCAAGGAGGATAACCTTGTCCCCGGCGTTCTCGGCCAGCAGGTGGCACTGCAGGCTCTCCCAAGGCCAAACGAGGAGCGGCAGGCACTGCAGGTGTTTCTGAGGTTTGGGGCAAGTCACAGTTTGTAAATTCAAGGTCCTAAAACAGCCCCCTGAGCCCTTGGGTCTTTGGATCTTTCAGCAAATCACTTCTGCACCGGAGTCTTGAACTGTTGTTTTTGTAGGGAGTCTGGCGTAAACTCAACAGCTGAGCCGGAAAAAGACCTTAACAACTCATTTCTCTGAGTGCTTTTCTGGGTCGTTATTGCTTATATTTCTTTCTTTTTTTTTTTTTTTTGGCTAACTTTCTGTTACACTAAAATCAGGTTCATACTTATGCAAGATGTATGGATCATTTAACATAATTAATTTTCAAGAAGAAGTATGCAAACGTAGCAGGTAGGGTTTTACAGAAGAGAAACAGGCTTAGAGAGACTGAATAAATGGGGGTCCTTGAGCTTTGAGGAGAACCCAAGTCCGTTGGCTCCAAAGCTGCTCTTTCCTGGGTCTTCCATGTGCTGAAGAGTCATCTTCTTCCCCCTTACACAGCTCCTTCCCTCAATGATTCTCATAGTAGGAAGTAAGATATTTACTGGGGGAAGGGAGACAGGATAGACAGAAAGGAGATGTTCCTGAGAAGTGAAAAGTGACCCCAGAGTTTGGTATATAATTCCAGTGATTCCTGCCAGAGAGAGCAGTCATGGCTGGGGTGGGACTTTGTGATACACTGTCTTGGAACTTATTCTAGGGTCAGAAATGGTAAACCCTGCCAGGTGCTCAGGGCCAGATAATTGTGTAAATGAATCCCAAGGGCACAGCTTGTGCAGGGGGGTGCTGACATCTCCCTCACAGGGAGAAGCTTCCTCTAGGCTCTAGAACACAGTGTGTTCACATCTGTCGATGTCTTTGTTAAATTAATTAATAATTTTTTAAAATTTATCTATGGCTCGCTGGGTCTTCATTGCTGTGTGCAGACTTTCTCTAGTTGCAGAAAGAGTGGGCTACTCTCCACTGCGGTATTTGGGTTTCTCATAGCAGTGGCTTCTCTTGTTGCAGAGCTCGGGCTCCAGGGCACAAGGCTTAGTTACCTCAAAGCTTTCAGTAGTTGCAGCCCCCGGGTTCTAGAATACAGGCTCAGTAGTTGTGGTGCACGGACTCAGTTTCTCTATGGCATGTGAGATCTTCGTTCCCTGTCTGGGGATAAAACCCATGTCCTCTGCATTGACAGGTGGATTCTTAACCACTAGACTACCAGGGAAGTCCTACTGACTTTTTTTAAAGATAAGCTGTTTGTAAATTTCCAAAACTGGCCACAAATTCTTCCCTTCCTATCCAGAGATGGAATCTTTTTCTAGCCCTTGAATCTAGGCCGGTCTGTGAAGTTGCTTTGGCCAGTAGAATGCAGCAGAAGTAATGGCGTGTGTAAGTTTTGAGCCCAGGCTTCAAGAAGTCTTGCACGCCCTGTTCTTGCTCTTAGAGCCCATGGTCACCTTGTGAACAAGCCCAGGCTAGCCTCCTAGGGGAGGAGACCTGATGGAACAGAATCTGTTGTCCCAGGGAGGCCATGCTCCACCAGCCAGCCCCACTCAGATCCAACAGCTGACCACAAACACATGAACAAGCCTGGACAGAGATCAGCCAAGACATCCCAGACCAGGAGAGCCATGTGGCTGAGCCGAGCCCAAGTTTCTGATCCCCAGAATCATAGGACCATCAATGGTATTGTGCAGAAAATGCTAACTGATCAAGGCTTGCCATCTGCATTGAAAGAGTGTGAAATCTCCTGACTTAAAATGTTGACTTTTTCAAATCCTAAAAGATGATGCTGTTAAAGTGCTGCACTCAATATGCCAGAAAATTTGGAAAACTCAGCAGTGGCCACAGGACTGGAAAATGTCGATTTTCATTCCAATCCCAAAGAAAGGCAATGCCAAAGAACTTTCAAATTACTGCACAATTGCTCTCATCTCACACACTAGCAAAGTAATGCTCAAAATTCTCCAAGCCAGGCTTCAACAGTACATGAACCGTGAACTTCCAGATGTTCAAGCTGGATTTAGAAAAGGCAGAGGAACCAGAGATCAAATTGCCAACATCTTTTGGATCATCAAAAGAGCAAGAGAGTTCCAGAGAAACATTTGCTTCTGCTTTATTGACTATGCCAAAACTTTTGACTGTGTGGATCACAACAAACTGTGGAAAATTCTGAAAGAGATGGGAATACCAGACCACCTTACCTGCTTCCTGAGAAATCTGTATGCAGGTCAAGAAGCAACAGTTAGAACTGGACATGGAACAGTGGACTGGTTTCAAATTGGAAAAGGAGTATGGCAAGGCTGTATATTGTCATCCTGCTTATTTAACTTATATGCAGAGTCCATCATGTGCAATGTTGGGCTGGATGAAGCACAAGCTGGAATCAAGATTGCTGGGAGAAATATCAGATGTCATCAGATAGGCAGATGACACCACCCTTATGGTAGAAAGCGAAGAACTAAAGAACCTCTTGTTGAAAGTGAAAGAGGAGAGTGAAAAGTTGGCTTACAACTCAACATTCAAAAAGCTAAGGTTATGGCATCTGGTCCCATCACTTCATGGCAAATAGATGGGGAGACATTAGAAACAGTTACAGAATTTATTTTCTTTGGCTCCAAAATCACTGCAGATGGTGACTGCAGCCATGAAATTAAAAGACGCTTACTCCTTGGAAGGAAAGTTATGACCAACCTAGACAGCATATTAAAAAGCAGGGACATTATTTTGCTGACAAAGGTCCATCTAGTCAAAGCTATGGTTTTTCCAGTAGTCATGTATGGGTTTAAGAGTTGAACTATAAAGAAATCTGAGCACTGAAGAACTGATGCTTTTGAATTGCAGTATTGGAGAAGACTCTTAAGAGTCCCTTGGATTGCAAGGAGATCCAACCAGTCACTCCTAAAGGAAATCAGTCCTGAATGTTCATTGGAAGGACTGATGCTGACGGAGAAACTCCATTACTTTGGCCACCTGATGCAAAGAACTGGCTCATTGGAAAAGACCCTGATGTTGGGAAAAATTGAAGGCAGGAGGAGAAGGGGATGACAGAAGATGAGACGGTAGGATGTCATTACTGACTTGGTGGACATGAGTTTGAGCATCTCCAGGAGTTGGTGATGGACAGGGAAGCCTGGCATGTTGCAGTCCATGGGATCACAAAGAGTCAGACACAACTGAGTGACTGAACTGAAAATGTTGACAGTGTATTCAAATAAACCAACAAAGATCCTCTGTAGGTGTGGCCAAATATTTCTGAGCTCCAGATGGGGCCCCAGGAATCACTAGTTTGCACACAATGTGATAAAGACCATGGAATAGAAACAAATCTTGTTTTGCTGTTTGAAGCAATCTTGGGACATGTAAATCTCAGTGAATTTATAGATACTGATTGAAGGTGAATGTAGAGTGATTTATTTCAACAACTCTCAAAGGACCTGCATCTCTGTGGGCTTGCCTCTTGGAGTATGAACTTTCAGCTGTTGTATCTATGGGTTTCTTTGTTCAAGATCATCTCTTGCCTTGTTTAAAAATAGAATCTTTATGCTTCAGTGTGCACAAAGTCCTCATCTTATTACCCTGTGTGGTGAACGTGGCCACCAGCTGAGATCTAGCTTCTGCACATCAAGCTTCTCTAATAACTGCAGTGCTGAATAATCAATGGCTATTGACCAGGACTAGGAAATGACTATTTTGAATCCACATCCCTGAGAAACGTAAGCGAGGCAGCAGGAAAGAAACACTCTTCTTTCACATGTCAGATTCTCAAGGTTCCTGAGTCATTTTGCCTACGTGGAAATCCATGAGACTCTAAGGAGCCGTTGAAAAGCAATCTTGGTTCTGAACACCTGATAGAGTGAAACAGATGTTGTTCTTTCAGATTTGCAAAATGGGGAAGGAAAATAAAAATCCTGCGGGAGGTAGGAATGGCCACTGATTCTTTCAGGGGGATTTTTGTCTGAGTTGTTTACTGGCAGATTTTTTTGTGAGACAGAGAAAGGATTGTGATTGTATATGTTTTACACAGTGACGCTCAGCTTGCCGTCCCCCAGCTTCAGACTTGGAGAAGATCTGCCTCGATGATGCTGGCAAGTGCTTTCAATGTTATTCCCATCGCATAAACTGATCACTCAGCTAATGGACTGGGGTGGTGAGGGTGGCGGGAGGAGGCACCAGACTTTAGAGCTTCTCTTTTCAGAGTGTAGATGCTGGACTACCTGCATCGGGATTACCTGGGGATAGCTTCTTTATAAAGCAGATTCCTGGCTCCAGAATAAAACCACTAATTCAGAATCCCTGGGAATGAGGTCCAGGGACCTATAGTTTAGCAAGCTGCTTAGGTGATTTTCTACAGTGTATTAGAGATGGGAGGGAGCATTAGAGTATGGTGCAAGGCTGAGCTCTGGACAGCCTTCCTCTTTGTTAAAATGTCAAAGCTGAAGGCCCTCGGTGAGATGCTAATCTATAGCTTAGAATAGAGAACTGGCTTTGATTTTTGCCACTAGAATCAAGAAAGAATTTTGTAGATAATTAAAACCATGTCTTAGCACAGGCTACACGAATGACCTCTGGTTGAGAGAGATATGCCTTTTTATCTGAGTTAAGATAGTGCCCTTTGGGACTAGTCATATACTGTGAAATATGGTCCTTCAGGACAATGGCTGACTACCATTGTAGAGTTTAGTAATTATCTGTTACTGCATAACAAATGACCCCGACACCTAGTGGCTTAAAACAATAAAAAAACTCTTTATTATCATTTACAGTTTCTGTGGATTAGAAATTCATAAATGGGTGGTTCTGGCTTAAAATTTTGCATGAGGTTGCTGTCAACATATGGGCCAGGCTATCAGGATGTGAAGATTTGACTGGGACTGGGTGATCCACTTCCGAAGTAACTCACTCACACAGCAGACCAGGTGTGTGTAGCCGGCAGTTCCTCTCCACAGGGCTTCTCCACTGAGCAGCTTGAGGGTCCTCCCAACATGATGGCTGGCTTTGCCCAGCCCAAGAAATCCCAGGAGAACAAGGCAGATATTACGATACTCTTTGCAGCCTGGCTTTGGAAATCACACACAATCTCTTCTTTTTTAAAAAAAGTATTCATTTATTTGACTTCATTGGGTCCTAGTTGCAACACACAGGCCCTCCAGTTGCAGCGCACAGGTTTAGCTGCTCCACAGCATGTAAGGTCTTAGTTCCATAACCAGGGACCAAACCCGCATTCCCTCCCCTGCAAGGTGGACTCTTAACCACTGGACCACCAAGGAAGTCCCCCACGCTATCACGTCTGCAACATCTCATTTGTCAAACAGGTCAGCCCTATTCAGTGCAGGAGGCGATTAAACCAGGAGGTAAGACTCACTGGGGACCCCTTTGGAGGCAAGCTACCAACATGAATCATATTTGTCATAAAAATAAAAACTACTATGGCTGGAGGGCTTACTCTGTGCTAAATACTGTACCATGCTCTTTAGACATATAATCTCATAGTATATAAAGTCTATTTATTGGTTTTCAGTATTTAAAATTTTATTTACTTATTTTTGGCTCCTCTGGGTCTTTGTTGCTGTGTTTGGGCTTTCTCTAGTTGTGGCGAGCAGGGACTGATCCCTAGTTGTGCTGAGCCTTCCCATTTCAGTGGCTTCTCTTGCTGTGAAGCATGGGCTCTAGAGCATGCAGGCTCAGTAATTGTGCTGCATGGTCTTAGTTGCCCCTTGGCATGTGGGATCTTCCCTGACCAGGGCTTGAACTGGTGTCCTTGCATTGGCAGATGGATTCTCAACCACTGGACCGCCAGGGAAGTCCAGTTTTCAATACTTAGATTTAGCTTATGAGTTCAGAGGGAACTGTAAATAAGATTTGTCTAGAAACACAATAAGTAAAGGAGTCTTGGGCAGAAGCTGAGGAGTAGATTGGAGGGAGGAGACAGGGAGGGGAAAGGAAGGGAGCTAAGGAGCACCTTACAAAGCAGGGGGTCCAGTTTCCTGCAGGAAGTAGATGGAACAAGACATAGAAGGCTGAGCACGCCATCTAAGATTTTAAAGAGTCCCAGTGCATATTTAGTTGCTCAGTTGTGTCCAGCTCTTTATGACCCCATGGACGGTAGCCCACAGGCTCCTTGGTCCATGGGGATTCTCCAGGCAAAAATACTGGAGTGGGTTGCCATGGCCTCCTTTAGGTGATCTTCCCAACCCAGGGATGGAACCCAGGTCTCCCATATTGCAGGCAGATTCTTTACCATCTGAGCCACCAGGAAAGCCCAAAGAGTCCCCCAGAGGGACAAAAAAATAGAGCTATAAATATTGAAAATTGAGATGGATAGGGGAAGTTATGGCCCAAGATCTGTTGGTGAGGAGCTAATATGTGCTGTCTGTCAGGAATAATGCACATTCACATTTAGAGCTCTGGAGGTGAGCCCTGGAGGTTTCTGAGGTCGGTGCTATGAGCCCGGACATGAGGACTCTGCCCTGAGGGAGTCATGGATGCTAGGCCAAGCAGTTGAGGCTTAGACCCTTCAGGGACTTCCTGGGGGAAGCAGGAGTGGTCTCAAATCTGAATTTGTATTAGAGTCACCTGTTGGGCTTATGAGAACAAGACTGCTGGGCCCTGTGCCTAGCTTCTGGAAACTTCAGTAGTCCTGTATGGTCTGAGAGAGAGAAAAAAAAAAAAATCTCATTTCTCTTCTATGACTCACCTCTGTGTCCAGTTGTTGTTGTTATTTAGTTTCTAAGTCCTATCCAACTCTTCTGCGACCCCATGGACTGTAAGCCACCAGGCTCCTCTGTCCATGAAATTTCCCAGGCAAGGATACTGGAGTGGGTTGCCATTTCCTCATCCAGGGAATCTTCCCGACCAAGTCTCCTGCTTGGCATGTGGATTCTTTACCACTGAACCACCAGGGAAGACCATCTGTGTCCAAAAGTGTAGGTATTTTTCCCCCCACATCAGCCAATTCTCCGATACCAACTGAGTGTCCTGGAATTCAACTCAGTTCTGAGACAGTATCAGATCCCGCACCTTCAGGGTTCATTCTCACATTTGGGATCGACATGCACACACTGCCATACTTAAAATGGATAACCAGCAAGAACCTACTGTATAGCCCAGGAACTCTATTCAATGTTATGTGGCAGCCTGGATAGGGGGGGAATTGAGGGAATGGATACATGTATACATATGGCTGAGTCCCTTTGCTGTTCACCTGAAACTACCACATTGTTAATCCCCTATATTCCAATATAAAATAAAAAGTTAAAAAAAAAAAGATTGACCCTACTTCAGATGCCAAATCACAAGACCCAGGTTGCCACTGTGCTTCTGACCAACTGACTGTAAATCAAGGCTCCCATGACCTCCACCTTGGGTTTGACAACTTGCTGGAACAACTCATAGAACTCAGGGAACCCTGGAATCCACCCCCTTTCCAGACACTCAGGATTGTCCAGGAGCCCCTCACCCCCTTGGCCTTTTCCTTGGGGAGATCTCAACCAGATGGATGAAGTGATAAGACAAGTACAGATGAGGCTTGATTTTTTAATAAACCTTAAAGAAAAAAATGCTGCTGACAATGGGACTAATATCGTTCCATGTCTTTCTTTTCTCAACGAACTATTATACAGAAGCATGAATGCTTTTGAATTAAATGACTAATTTTCCCCTGTAATTTTATTTCAGAACAATGGCTTCTTAGAATTCTCCATGGTACCCAAGGAAATAATAGAGATGAATTGGAATACCACCCAGAGTAGAGTAATACCTGCCATCTATGCAAATATGACCCCTTGTCTAGAACACCTGTTGAAAATTAGTTTCTTGTGTTGTTCATTTATTTGTTCCTTCATTCATTCACCCAACAAATATTTATTGGACATCTTGCTATGTACCAGCCAGTGTTCTAGGTGCTGGGGATACTGCTGTGAATATGAAAGGCAAAAGACTGCCTTGAGGGAGCTGACATTTTAGTTGGGAGAAGACCCTAGATAAGTAAATACTGAAAGATATAGGAGGGCAAATGATAATACAAGCTATGGAGAGGAAAGAAGGCAGGTAAAAGGGAGTATGGGCGTCAGGGATGAGATGTGATGTGACACTTGGGAGTCAGGGAACCCTGATGTCACAAAGTGGGGACATTTGATCAGAGATCTGAATGAAGTATGGTAATGAAGCAAGTATCTTCTTTTGGGAAAAGCATTCCATGTAGAACATTGTATGTGCTCTGTGCAGTCATGTCTGACTCTTTGCAGCCCCAGGGACCATAGCCCACCAGGCTCCTCTGTCCATGCGGTTTTCCAGGCAAGAATATTGGAATGGGTTGCCATTTCCTTCTCCAGGGGATCTTCCTGACCCAAGGATCTAACCTGGGTCTCCTGCGTCTCCTGCACTGACAGGTGAATTCTTTACCACTACGCCACCTGGGAAGTCCATTCTATTTAAAGGGAACAGTATACACAAAGGGACTTCCCTGGTGTCTCAGACGGTAGTAAAGAATTGGCCTGCAATGCAGGAGATCTGGGTAGAGTATATTCAAAGGCATGAGGCCAGAGTGTGTCTGAAATTTGTCATTGATGGAGAGGAAAGATAGTGTTGGCTTACCGACCAATTTTTAGCTTGACTACTCAATCCTCTGAATGTTTAGGAAAAAAAGAAAAAGACATGTATTGTTGCTATCAATGTAACTTGTGTAAGAAAAAGAAAAAAACATAAATCATATTGCCTTTTAATCTGAGTGGAACATGGTTAAATGGAAAGCATTGTGATTCTTGGTTTGGAAACACAAAAATGAATGTGGTACTGGAGTGGAGCAAAGCACCTCAGAAAAACAAGATTTGTTTTCTTTTATTTAAAAAAATTTTAATTGAAGTATTGTTGATTTAAAATGTGTTAATTTCTGCTATACAGCAAAGTGATTCAGTTATACATATTTTATATATATACACATTTCTTTTAAAAATATTCTTTTCCATTGTGATTTATCACAGGATATTGAATCTAGTTCTCTGTGGTATACAGTAGGACCTTATTATTTATCCATTCCATATATAAAAGCTTACATATGCTAACCCCAACCTCCCACTTCATTCTTTCTCCAACCCTCTCCCCCTTCTCAACAATCAGTCTCTTCTCTATGTTTGTGATTCTGTTTCGGTTTCATAGATAAGTTCACTTGTGCCATCTTTTGGATTCCACATGTAAGTGTTATCATACGGTAATTGTCTTTCTCTTCATGACTTTCATCACTTAGTATGATAATCTCTAGTTGCATTCATGTTGCTGTCAATGGCATTATTTTTTTTTATGATTGACTAATTTTCCATTCTGTATATGTACCACATCTTCTTTATCCATTCATCTGTCAATGGCCATTTAGGTTGTTTCCACGTCTTGGCTTTTGTGAATAGTGCTGCTATGACACAGGGGTGCATATGTTTTTTTTGAATTATAGTTTTGTCTGGGTATATATGCCCAGAAGTGTGATTGCTGGATCATGTTGTAATTCTAGATTTAGTTTTCTGAGGAACCTCCATACTATTTTCACAGTGGCTGCACCAACTTACATAAAGGAGAATTTACTTATGTAACAGAATGAGGGAAATTTGGATTAGAAAAGAGGCAACTGGGAGGGGAGGGATAGGAGAAAATATGGAAAACTGGGGAAGAGGATGAAGGCTCTGCAGGATTGAAGAGGGTTGTGAAAAAGCTCATGTGGTGGGATGGACAAAGGATTTGATGAATAAAGATTAAAAAATATGACAGAATAATTTATTATATTTCAATTTATTTTAATTTATTTAATGACCACTCTTTAGCACTTGGCCAAGCATTATTCTAAGTGCTGTTCAAAATATTTTTTGGAGATGTAATTCATATGCCATAAAATTTAGTCTTTCAAAGTGTATAATTCAGTGGTTTTCATCTGTGTAGAAAGTTGTACAGTCATTACCATGATCTGATTTCACAATATTTTCATCACCCCCTAAAAAATCCTCATACTCCTTTACAGACATTCTCCAGATGCACGAAGGTTTGGGCTTTGGGACCATAAATGTTCAAATTCTAGCTCTCCTAAGTGACTTCACTTAATCCCGAGCCTCGGTTTTTCCATTGAGAAGAATGCTGCCTACCTTGGGGGCTTTAAGAGGATTGGTGTGGCTGCCGCCGCCAAGTCGCTTCAGTCGTGTCTGATTCTGTGCGACCCTATGGACGGCAGCCCCCCAGGCTCCTCCGTCCACGGGATTCTCCAGGCAAGAACACTGGAGTGGGTTGCCATTTCCTTCTCCACTATGACCGGAAACTGTTCTGGCTTGCCATAAACAAGCCCGCATTCGGCACCGGTGTCAACCAGGGCCATTACTCTCTGTATATTAGCCAGTGACTGGTTAAGAGGATTAGAGATGATGAATAGAACATGCTTAACACAAAACTAGTGCTCAGTTAATAGCAGTCAGGCTTAATGTAAGCTATAAAGTCACAGTGACCTCAGGGATCTAATCTATTAAACCCAGGGCTGGCATTAATTTGGAATTTAGTGGAAAGCATAGCAAGAAATTGATAAAAATGAAATCCAACCCTAATATTTTCTAAAGAACTTTCTAATGAAAGAGGACTCCCTAACCCTTGAAACCATGAGACCTGGGGAACTCAGTGCCTGCTAAATAGGCTTTTTTGCAGAAAAATATCTGAGCCCTCTTAACATTTGAATGGTACAAAGCCATGCATTTTGTCTCTCAGGCAACCAACAAACTAGACTCTACTTCCTGGTTTAAAAAAAAAAATGTGACTGTTCTTCTGGGAAGGAACGAGCTTAAGGCACATTTGTATCAGGGACCTTTATATCAGGGGCTTCCCAAGTCAGGTGGTAGTAAAGAATCCACCTTCCAATGCAGGAGACACAAGAGATGTGAGTGTGATCCCTGAGTCTGGAAGATCTCCTGGAGGAGGAAATGACAACACATTCCAGTATTCTTACTGGAAAATTCCATGGACAGAGGAGCCTGGCAGACTTCGGTCCATGAGGCCACAAAGAGTCGGACACACCTAAGCGTGCGCGCACACGCGCACACACACACACACACACACACACACACACACACACACACACATTAGGTACCACATTTCTCAGCCCCAAATTCAAACCAGGCTGTGTGAAATGGAAACAGCCCAGTGGAAAATTGGGCTTAGATCCCAGCCCAAGCTGACCGATTCTGGGAGCCCATGGGGAAGAAGTGTCCTGACTGCTCGCTCCTTCTGCCCTTGGCCTTCCTATTGGTGCTCCATTGGCCACAGCAAAGGGGCTTTGGGAAGCCAGTCCCTCGAATCACCTCCCAGTCCACCAGTATGTGAACAGAGAAGATGCAAGGACAGTTCAGTGGAAATTTTTGGAGCAAAGGGAAAGCCCAGTCCCCTAGAGCAGAGAGCTCCAGGTTGTCTAGGCAGGTCATGGTGAGGTTTTGGGGCAGCTTCAAGGGCAGAGTGTTGCCTGGGTGGATTACTAGACCTTCCATTTCTGTGAAAAAGGCTCATTTCCTCCCTGAACAGGGATCAGACCCATGGCCCCTGTATGGAAGCATGGAGTCCTAACCACTGGACCACCAGGGAAGTCCCACAGTCTCCTCTTGCATCTGCTTTTTATCGAGAACCTCCTTAAGATTTTACCAGAAGAAAATGTTCCAGGTATTAGAAACCTATTTTAAAAATCACTCTAGAGCCTTCTAACCCCTACTTGCTCCCTCATCTGTAAGTAATAGGTCACATTTAAGCAAAATGAGCCCTGAACTCCAACCTGAACTTTTCTTTCACAGCCAGGAATATAAAACCCTCCTGTGATTGGCCTTTCCTCAGATGTCCTGCGAGGAGATGTCCCCACGGAGCAGGCCTGACATTTAAGATGAAAACATCTTCATTCCTCTTTGCGTTTGAAAGAGTGGAGGAAGGGCAGATGGGAAAGTCTGTCTGGGACTCAAATTCTGTGCTGTAACTCAAGGCTCACAAGGAAGGTGCTGTCAGTTCTGCTAGACTGATTAGTGTATTTAAAAATTCAGGTTAGAAACTCTTGGGGGAATGAGATGCTTAGTGTATAGACCTTTTATGGTGCCACTTGGAAAATTCTGTAACTTATGTCTATTTTCTGCACTGCTTATTCCTAGAAAGATTGCACACCCAAAGTAAGAGAGGCTATGATCTGTGTTTTTGTTTAATTCAGCCGCATTTCCAATGGAGGAAGTATCCTCTGCCCAGTATCTTTTTAAAATTACATCATATTTTATTTTTTAATTTTTTGGCCATGCTGTGTGGCATGTGGGACCTTAGTTCCCTGACCAGGGATCGAACCCATGCCCCCTGAACTGAAGCGCAGAGTCTTAACCATTGGACCACCTGGAAAATCCACCATCACTCCAGTATCTTTTTGTGGTTGTGGTATGACTTATTCCTGTTCCAGAATCTCTCATTTGAAGTGTTAGATGCTCTGATTTGGGCTGAAAAATCCCAAGGTGAGTGAAGGCAGTTAAACCTCATTTCACATCAAGTCCAGATGTTACCTAGCCATACACTTGGAAAATCAAACTTGGCAGCTTCTCCAGGAATCAACATGATTGCAGCTCCAAGTTCCCCCACCAGCCCCAGCGGTGTCTGGAGTCAGAACCATCTCATGATGACCCACAGAGTCTTCTCAATTCCATCCCCTTATTTCTCCTGTAACAGAGTTTGTCAGTTTTATTCAAGAAAGAAAGGCAAGCTGAGCACCCTGGTAGCTTATTTCCTTGTTCTGGCAAAAACCTCTGTGATTCTGAGCCCACATTTCAATAAGGCTTAGGCTCAGCTGCATATGACTCAGTGGTTCTTATGAGTTAGGAAGATAGTTGTGCCCACAGAGGGGATGTTTCAGAACGTCTGGAGACATTGTGGTTGTTACAGCTAGGCAGGGGAGGGTTGCTGGCCTCTAATGTAGAGGCCAGGGATGCTGCCAGCTTCCTATAGTGCACAGGGCAGCCCCATGACAGAAAATGACCCTTATGTCCACAGTGTCCAGGTTGAGAAACCCTGACACAACTGAGATGTTTGTCAAGCCTGCTCGACTCAGGTTGAGAGCCTTGCTGTGTATCTACCTGTGAACTCCTGTGACATTTTGATATCAGCATTTTAAATTCTTTCAACCACATTTATTGACTATCCCCCACATACTCTGGTGGCTCAGACGGTAAAGAATCCACCTGCAGTGCAGGAGACCTGGGTTTGATCTCTGAGTCGGGAAGATCCCCTGGAGAAGGGAATGGCCACCCACTCCATTACTCTTGCCTGAAGAATAACATGGAGTGAGGAGCCTGGCAGGCTAGCATCCCTGGGGTCGCAAAGAGTAGGACACGACTGAGTGACTAACACTTTCACCACACATCAGGCACTATTCTTAGGTTTGAAGGCGCAGCCATGAACAAGACCAAGCTGGTGTCTGCGTGGAGCCCTCAGTCTCCAGTGAGCACTTTCCTCTGGTGGGAACCCCTCTGCCTGTTGCCTTGGAACTTTCTCCAGTTTCTTCCAGCCAGATTTCTCCTACCCTCTTCTCCCCTACCCAGGCTGGGCAGGAACTGGCTACTGTAAGCATTCAGATACTATCAGCAGAATTCTACTTATGAAGTCTTCTGGGAAAGTTTTAATTTCCTGGCTTCAGCTCCACTAGAGGCAGACCCCCAGGCACAGATTCAGGTGCCACTAGTTTATTTGAGAGGTGATTTCAGAAAACACTGGTAGGTGATGGGAGGTAAAGCAAGGAAGAAAAGACAGTCAATTCAGGGTGTATCATCAAGCAGGCTACCCCCAGGGGCAGTGTGGGAAGGTAGTCCAGACTATGCAACTCAGAGTTATCCACCTGAGGGCTGAGGGGACTAGGGTATTTATCCACCAAACCCTATCAGTCATTGCTTGGAGTCTGCTTCCTGGGAATGTTAATTCTTTTTTTTTCTTAACTTTTTATTTTATCTTGGGGTATAACCAATTAACAATGGACAGCAGAGGGACTCAGCCTTACATGTACATGTCTCCATTCATGCGGCCCAGGCCCGCCACCGCCCCTCCCACTCCTCGCCCCAGTGCCAAGCCAAACTCCCTTCCTGGATCCAGGCTGGAGATGTTAATTCTTCAATAAATTTCCAGCATGCTGTGGCCACAGAAAAGAGTTGTGTGTGTGTCGTTGGAAGTCATACAATGGAGAGCACAGAGCTGGGAAGGCTGGGGCAGGTGGCAGTATGCAGGACACTGACAGTAGCTGTCCAATGGTACATCCTGGGGGAAGCCGGAGGCATCTCATCTTTGCCGGATGCTTGCTGAGCTTTCGAATCTGTTGTTGTTTTGTTGAGTTACTAAGGCATGTCCTACTCTTTGCAACCTCACGCACTGCAGCATGTCATGCTCCCCTGTCCTTCACTATCTCCTAGAGTTTGCTTAAACTCATGTCTGTTGAGTCAGTAATACCATCCAACCATCTCATTCTCTGTCACTCCCTTGTCCTCCTGACTTCAATCTTTCCCAGCATCAGGGTCTTTTCCAATGAGTCAGCTCTTTACATCAGATGGCCAAAGTGTTTTAGCTTCAGCTTCAGCATCAGTCCTTCCAATGTATATTCAGGGTAGATTTCCTTTAGGATTGACTGGTTTGATCTCCTTGCTGTCCAAGGGACTCTCAACAGTCTTCTCCAGCATCACAGTTCGAAAGCATCCATCCTTCATTGCTCAGCCTTCTTTACGGTCCAACTTTCGTATCCATACATGACTACTGGAAAAAACCATAGCTTTGACTATACAGACCTTTGTCGCCAAAGTGATATCTCTGCTTTTTAATGCACTGTCTAGGTTTGTCATAGATTTCCTTCCAGAGAGCAAGCGTCTTTTAATATCAGGACTGCAGTCACTGTTCACAGTGATTTTGGAGTTCAAGAAAATCAAACCTGTAGATGACCCTCATCCCCCCCAACCCCTAGAATGCTGCTGGAGCGGAACATGACTGAGGGTTTGGGAGAGCTTGCCATGTGGGCTTTTGTATGTGTGGACTGGTATGCCTCTCTGATCTGGAGGAGCCTGAAGGCAGGGGCTGCCTAGAGCAGCTCCAAGTGGTAGGGAGTTGGGGAGAAAGGGCAGCTGAGGAAGCTGCCTGTATTTGCTGAGCTTGGAGGAACTCAGTTCAGATTGACAGTGGGTCAAGAAGAGGCTGCGGAAGGTAGCTAAGCATGTGTCCCACTGGGCTGGCACCCAGGGGAAGGGATCCCAGGGAAGGAAGCTTGAGACAAGACAGGAAGTCATAAACTCCATTGGGGAACAGTGTCAGAGGGCCTTAATGAACGGTTGAAGGGGACATTCTCTTTCTGAGTTTTTTTTAACTTTTTCTCCTTTTTGTCCAGTATAAGCTTCAGTCTCTTCTACCTCATGGACAGAATCTTGGCCCATATATTCAGTTCCAGTTTATTTTTCTTCCCCATCTTGTATTTTAAAAGAATTTTTTGTTCATTTTTAAATGTAGTTGGTACCGTGTGTCCAGTTCTGAAAGCAGGGGACAGTCTGCTCGGAATGAAGGGGAAACAGGCAAGGTTGAGCCTTCCCTCAATTTGCCTTAATGAGCAATTCCTTCTCAGCGCTGGGAACTCTGATTCAGTTATTCTTTGCTGAAACTAATTGAAATGAGAATGGAGTCTGGCCTTGAACTTTTTTTGTTTAATTTCCCTGGGGATTTTGATCTTTTAAACTTTTCTCTCTGTTCTGAGTTGTTCATATGAGCTTCCTTTGGAGCTGAAACAGACTTTGATTCTGATAAGACATTGGCTCTGTCTATCTGCTAATTATGGGATGGAAGGGTTGTTATCAAAAAAGAGTCCCACATTAATAGGTAAGGGTTCTGAAGGCTTATCTGTGGCCTCCTTTGCTTTTTGGCCTGAGCTAAACGTGAATGTATGGGTTAGATTATTGTTTTGTTCTTGAGAATCATTTGTGGAATAACTTGAAGTCATCAAGGGAAGCCAGGAAGCATCTCATGTCCTGGATTTCCTTTTTAAATTGAAAAATTAATACTTCCAGTCCTTGGGAAAATGTGGCAGTGTTATTAAAATACTTGGTGATTTTGTGGGTAAGACTGAATTTGTAAAATCCCTTTGGAGGGCAACTTGGAAAATCTAATAAAGCAAAAATCACATGCCCTTCGGCTCTCAATCCCACTTCCAGTAGTTTTCATTACAGGTATACTCTGAAATGAGCACAAACAGGGATGCTCAAGGTTATCCAGGGCAGTGTTTTCTTTACAGGAAAAGATTAAGATGACCCAGAGGGATGGAATAGGGAGGGAGGTGGGAGGGGAGTTCTGGAAGGGGAACACATGTATACCCATGGCGGATTCATGTCAATGTATGGCAAAACCAACACGATAATGTAAAGGAAAAAAAAAAGATTAAAAATTCCTTTGGACTTCCCTGCTGATCCAGTGGTTAAAAATCCACCTGCCAAGGCAGGAGACATGGGTTTGATCCCTTGTCCAGGAAGATTCCACATGCTACAGGGCAACTAACCCCATGCACCACAACTACTGAAGCCCTCACTGGACTGTAAGAAACCAAAGTGCACTGGCTTTGGCATTAGATGAGAGTCCAGAAATTTTTCACTGTAAGCTAATAAAAAAGGACAGGCCTCTGACTCACTGACCCAGGAAAGGGCAGTACCATTCTTTTACTTATTCAAGACAAAGCCCTCATAATCCTCCCAATTCCTCTTTCATGCACATTTCAAATTTAAATAATTTTCTAGGTCACTTAGTTAATAAGTGGTAGAGCTACAGATTGAAGTGGGCACCCTGATCTGGAGGGAGGTGCAGAGAATCGAGGTGGTTTGCCTCGGACAACCGACAAAATGGTTTGCCTATGGACAAGTACAGACTTAGGAAAGTTATGCAACTAGAGTTTGAGTGCTAGGAATTGCTCTTCCGCTCTTGCTGCATAACTAGAATTGCCAAAGGCTTACGCAAATCACTGGTTATCCCTAGTACAAAGGTATTAACCACAAGAACTTAAAAACCTCCAGTATTTAATATTGGATTTTGTATTATATATGGGCTTCCCTCGTGGCTCAGTTGGTAAAGAATCTGCCTGCCCCCGTGCAGGAGATGTGGGTTCGATCTCTGGGTCAGGAAGATTCCCTGGAGGAGGAAATGGCAACCCACTCCAGTATTCTTGCATGGAAAAAAATTCCATGGACAGAGGAGCCTGATGGGCTACGGTCCAAGGGGTCACAAAGAGTCAGACACGACTTAGCGACTAAGACAACAACAAGATATAATATATACTGGATTATATATTTTATATATTATAGATAATGTAACATAGTATATTGATATTGATAGCAGTCTTCCATTTTGCATTTTAGAGTTTGGATTTTGATCAGTATTTTGGTTTTTGAAAACTCATCCTTGGTTTTCAAGGGGAGAAGACTGAGTGAAACTTCCTGCAGGAATCCTTTATATTGAGATGTTTCTCAGCACCGCATTCCTCAGGCCATAGTTAAACCTGAAACTTCTCTTTTGACCAGACTTCGACACAGGTGTGGGGATAAATATTGAACCAAATATTGAATCACTTTCAACCAATCTGGAGTAGCTGTTTCTTTGAAGAAAAATCATTTCCATTTTGTAAAAGCTTTAATTTTTTCCTAAGGGGCACAGACCTTGTGAAAATCAATGAAGATTTTCTTTTTGAGTGTGTAGTGAAAACATTCAGCTTGGAAATGACTTCTCTGGCAAATTTCTTGCTACAGCTTCATACATAGATAAGTAAACATATAGATAAATGAATGCAAGCCTGTCAGACTCTGATAAGATGAGTTTTCAGAAAAAATTCACTCCTATAGTTGTTAAACATCAGTAGGCATATTCAGTACTTCAGGGGCAGTTTGATTATATGGAGTAATTAATAATCCTGCTGTAAGGTAACATTTATGGAGCCTTTTTATGTGCCAGAAAGTGTCCTTTTTACGTTTTTTAAAATTTTATTTGTTATTTATTTTCGGCTGCACTGGGTCTTTGTTGCTGCACACAGACTTTCTCTAGATGCAGAGAGCAAGCAGTACCTTCTAGCTGTGGTGCACGGGCTTCTCTCTTGTGGAGCACAGGCTCTAGGAACATGGGCTTCAGTAGTTGTAGCATGCAGGCTCATTAGTTGTGGCTCACAGGCTCAGTTACTCTAAGGTTGTGGAATCCTCCTGGACCAAGGACTGAACCCATGTGCCCTGTATTAGCAGGCAAATTCCCATCCACTGTACCACCAGGGAAGTCCATGTATGTTTTATATGTATATATATATATATATAATCATCAAAATAGTTCTGCAACAAAGGTGCAATTATTATCCTGGTTGTACAGATGGGCTGTGCTAGATTTTCTGTGTGCCCTTCAGGTCTTCCTTACCATACTTGGTGCCCTGGCAGGATGATCTGTGAGCTGCATCCACCGTGCTCCTTTGTCCTCTGGATTCCAGTTGTGTTTGTTCAGTGGAGCCATTGGGGGCTTGTAGGTTAAGTTATAATGTCAGAGGTGGGCAGAAGCTGAGTTCCTCATCCAAGCCACAGTTCCTGGTAAGTGGTCCTCCCCTCCAGCTGGGGGTCTCCTTGGATTCTGGCCCCCACCCCTTGCCCCTCTGGTCTGGGCTGATGATGGCTTTCTGCAGTTACCAGCTCCTTCTTATTGATTTCTCTTAGTCATGCCTGTGCCTCTGTAAATTGATCATTTATTAAATTCTCTTCAATGGTCTCTCTCTCGAGTGTGCCGTTTTAGTCATCCTGGACCTTGAGTGATATGCAGGAGAGCTGAAGCACAGAAAGGTTAGGAACACTGGTCAAGGTTACCCAGCTCGTAGAAGGCCATGTGAGGATTAGAACAGAAGCAGCTGATTCAAGAGCCAAATAGGGGTTTCACTAAAATCTAAAACTAAAACAAAAAAAAAAGCTTATTTTTTTCTCCTCAAAAAATCGAAAGTAGCAAAATATCCTTGACTTATGAGGCCAGTGTTTAAAAATAAAGTGATCATATATTTCTTACCTTAAAATAGTTTTGCAAACCAAGAGAAAGAGGGGAAAAAATGGATAAAGGGGAAGGGTAGTTAATGTCACAAATTCTCTTTTTGTAGAAGAAAAGTGTAAGAGCATAATGTTTTCTCATTTTTCCCTCCCTGAAGCAGAAAGCTGAGGTATCAAGATTGCTATGTTTATAACGTGAGCAGAGTAAACTTTTCTCAAAGGACACACACAGACACATGGGTTGGTGGTCATCTCTGACGGAGGTGAGAATGGAATGAATGTGGAGTGAGACATTAGCTGGAGCTGTAATGTTTTATTAATTGAAAGAATTGAGGGGCCTCCCTGGTGGTCAACTGGCTAAGACTCCTGTGCTCCTAATGCAAAGGCCCTGGGTTCCATCCCTGGTCAGGAAACTGGATCCCACATGCTGAAACTAAGGGTTCACATGCTCCCACTAAAGATCCTGCATGCTGCAATGAAAAATAAGTGAACTAAACTAAGACTCACAGATGCTGACCTTTCATTCTTAAGTTTATCTCATGGGTCCGATTGCCTGGCCCAGCTACTTACATGTGATCAAACTAAAACCTTTCTAGAAAAGTGTCTGCTGCCAAAAGCCCCTGGCATCAGCACTCCCTTCTCAAGACTGTTTCCTGTCATTCTGTGAGTCTATCTGGGAAGCTATTTGAATTATTATTCTTTTCTCTTGAACGTATAACGTTTTTGTGATTAGGAGACACAACCAGAGATTTTCAAAGGGAGGCATTGTGAATCCTCATCTCAAGGGAGTAACCCAGCAAGAGTGAGAGAAAACCTCCAAGGCTCTGAGCAGGTATAAATGGTCCCCCACCCACGGAATGTCCAGGGCTCAAAAAGCAAATCTCCATCCTTTCAAAAGCTGAATTGCTCAGTCCACTCTAGTGCAGGGAAACGGCCTCAAGGCTACAGATTGTAGAAATTAACTGATTAAAGAAATCCTCCTGACAATTTATGAACCACCTTCTTACTGAGGAAATGAAAGGAACATGAGCTGCATAATGTAATAAAAGCTGCTCTCCATTCAACCGTAGAACCAGCTATGTTACCCAGCAGGGCTCAGGTTTAACTTTTGCATTTTTCTTAATGAGTGTTGAATAAATTCAGCCTTGTGCTGATCTCTGAATTATAACCAAATCGTAGAAACTGAGGGATGTGGGGGCAGGTGGAATAGGGAGCACAAACTGGATATTTCAGGGAAAAATTAGGGAAGAATTGGACGAGAACTATCAGTCAAAGAAAGGTTCCCAGGCTGGCATTTGAAAAGATATTATGTTCTATATGTTGAATCAAGTGTTTGTTAATTTAAAAAGGAGGGGAAGAGAAGGGAAGTATTATTTGTCATCTGCCAGGATTAGGGCCAGGTACCTGGGCACATACTGAGTTGGCCATAAACTTCGTTTGGTTTCCCATAAGATCTTACGGAAAAAAAACCAAATGAACTTTTTTGGTCAGTCCAATACTTTTTTATAGTGAGATTTTATCACAGTGAGATAGAGAGAGGGGAGGAGAAAGATTTTTTGAGTGAGAAAGGATTAGAGATGTGTGTGAAAGTGGGACTAGCATGTAAGATCCCTTGATGGGAGAGAGGGTCTGCTGTGCTGGTAGTGGCTTTCACACGGGAAGGAGAACACACAAGGAAATGACCTTTGGAGAAGCCTGGAGACCAATGTCTCTTGCTACTTCTCTGGCAGCTATGCCACAGATGATGGAGTACTGCTCAGAGCAGTGTTAAAAGGGATACCATTACACTTGCATTTTCACAGCATGCTGTCAAGAGCTGACAGCTTCCAAGTTGCCCGATTAGACATTAGACAGTTCAGAGGACAAAGTGAATCATCAGTGACACCCCTCCCTGCCCCCACACACATACCTTGGCTGTGATACTGATACAGGCAAGAATACTGGGATGGGTGGTCATTTCCTTCTCCAGGGAATCTTCCTGACATAGGGCTCCAATGCGCATCTTGGATTGGCAGTCGGATTCTTTACCATGGAGCCACCATTTTGTTATCTTCTCTTCCACATATAGATGGTTTTCACACCATCAGAATCATAACATAGTAGCTATTCAGTGCCATTTTCCACTTACATCAGATCACAAGCACGTCCAACATCACACACACTTTAGAACCATTTTTTTTTTAGGGGGAGGATAATATTCTATCCAGGAATATATGAGAAGCTATTCTATTACTCCTTTTCCTACCCTGGATAGATCAGTTGTCCCCTACTGTTTCCCCTCAAATAAAACAACGCTTGCTGATGTAATCTTTACACATTTTCTCTTAAACTATTTCTTGGGATTTGGATTCTACTCATCAAATGGCAGAGTTGACAGGCAGAGAAAACAAGCATGTAGGAAGTCAACTCAGTAGAAAATAGAGTTTAGTGGGATCAGTGTGGCCAGGCACTGATCCGTTTCCCTTCTAAGAATCATGTCATTGCAAAAATATGGGTGTGTGAGGTGTCACCTTGCATAATGTTTCAGGGTGATAGGACCAAATTGTATGAGAGAGAGTTAAATACTTCAGGCCTCTCTTATTCTCCAGGCCAGAGATGGAGGGAATGTGGGTTGGTCTCTACAACCAAGGACCCGAAAGGATACCTCTGAATTCCTGGGAAGGAGGTGTCATCAAAAACTCAGTAGTGATATATCTGACACTCAATAATCGATAGTTAAATACTAGAGAGGGAAATCGGCCTCATAGATCCATCAGTGCTGGCTTAGAGAGCTGGGTGTTCTGTGAAGGAACTTTAGGCCATATTTAGAGCTTATTGGGCAAGAAAGATGGAATAAGTTTCCTTATTTGGGGTGGTTGTGGTTAGGGACATTGATTTTTTTGAGGGGGGCTTTTGACCATTCTGTTTTGGGAGAGTTGTGAGCTCAGAACAAGCAGATAAGTTGCAAGGTAATACTTGAAAAATTGGATTTCAAACTAGAAGGAAAGATGATCATATTTGAACCCTGTAAAAATTCCTGTAACATCGATACAGTAGGTGTGTGGCCTTGACCTTATTTTACAGATGAGAAAGTTAGGACCCAGAGGGGCTTATGAAGTGACCATGGTGGGAACTTCCCCAGCAGTCCAGTGGCGGAGACCTCACCTTTCAACTCAGGGGTGCAGGTTCGATCCCTGGTTTGGGAGTTAAGATCCCAGATGCCTAGGGGCCCAAAAACCAGAACACAAACAACTGAATCAATATTGTAACAAATTCAACAAAGACAACAAAATGGCCCACATCAAAAAAATCTAAATAAAAAAGAAAAGTGACCACAGAGTACATGTAATATATTGACTGCAGGCTTGAGATTTCAACTTATGTTTTCATTTGTGAGTTAAGAGGTGGATCAAGAGACACTGGCATCAGGGTTCACCTTTATTCTATCACTTTGTCAACACTGGGGATGTGAAACAGCATGATACCCTGCTCCAAGTTGAGCTGGAGAAACAAGGCTGCCTGAGGAAATTCAAACAACACAGTGTAAAATAACTATTCAGACCAAGCCATGTGCCAAGGTGGAGGGACTGGCAACCAAGTGAATGACAGGCCAGCGGTTTCAGTAGTTTTTGCTTACACACCACCCAAAACTGTTTTGAAAAACTGAATTCCCCTCACACATAAGTCATAATTTTTCTTTATAAGTATAAATGGTTGCAAAGAATATTCCCTCTGGTGTATTATGAATATTGATGTTCTAACATGGAAATGTTACATGTTTTAAAAAAATTGTACCTAATGGAACCTAAACACCATAACAATTTTTTTTAGTATGATCTTTATGTTCATACATTTCAAACAGCATAGTTAGTTTAAATCGTTGACTATAAACTTTTAAATTCTAATTATGAAAAATTTCAGATAAAATAGAGATATAAATAATTAAGTTAAAATCTGTTAAGATGATATCATGTTACAAACTCCCCTCCCATCCAGGCTGCCATATTAAGATTGAGCAGAGTCCCCTGTGCTATATAGTAAGTAGGTCCTTGTTAGTTATCCTTTTTAAATATAGCAGTGTGTACATGTCCATCCCAAACTCCCTAGCTATCCCTTCCCTAAACATCATAACAATTTGATATCCATCATAATTCATTTTAAAATGAATGAACCAATTTTTACAATTTTACATTGTCCTTTTCTTCTCTTGAATTTACAATCTTTCTTTTCATTTTTACAGAGTTTTATTCTAATGAAATATTTTTTGTGCTTTAAGAACATTTATTGATTATTTTATCATGGTTCTCTGAAAGCAAACTTAAATATACAAGGAAGCAAAATCATAGTCTGCTAGCACCCTAAGGCTTTTAGGGCTTAGATAAAATCCTAGATTGAATTTGCAGTTTAATTAGTATTAGTATAATTGATCCACATAACAAACTCCTTTTAAAATATGAGAAATATTATTGGACATAAAAAGTAACCTTTTATTGGACTGCATCTCTTAATAAGATGAATAGGGCTTTTTAGAAAGACTGTTCAGAGGGAGGAAATTACTTATTATTGTAGTGATACAGAGTTCACTATTAATCCTGTTCTTAGTTTTTGTTTTTTATAGATGTAAATTCTCAGAAACCTTGTTCACACAGAATGGATGGAAATGAGAATTTGGTTACAGCAATGTCACTCAATTATTTAAACTCTTTCTGAATTATGTGCCAAAAATCACATGGTGGTTTGTCAGAAAATTTATTTTTAGTGATGTACGAGCTGACGACTCAACTAAGTCCTGCTGTGATATTGTTGAAAGCAGAGAATTGGAAGCAACTGGACTTGGAGAAGATTTGATCCCTGGACTTTTGGGGTTATTTGTTTTCTCAACATTTGCTCCTGTATTTGAATGACCCTGTTATGTGATGGCCTTGACTGTTCAGACCTGGGGACACTGTACCTGGGTGAAATTCAGAGTGGGGAGAGGTGGAATTTTCTTCTGTGGAGTAGGAGAGGAGTGGTTAAGACAGGGGAGGGAAGAGATGGGGGTGAGTGGATTGCTCAGAGCACTTACAGATAAGAACCAGGAATGTGCTCAGATCAGGTTTAGAAAGAGCATACTTGAGATCTGAGAACTTGGAAATGAAATCCTCTAACACTCTCCTCTAGGGACTTCCTGGGAGGTCCAGTGGTTAAGACTCTCAGCTCCCAATGCAGAGGGCCCAGGTTCGATCCCTGTTCAGGGAACTAATTTATAACTTAAATATTGAGACTTATGGCATGCAGACCTCAATTAGGACTCTTGCCTCAGGTCCTGCTATTGTTAGGGTCAGAACTATCATTGGTGCAATAAATCCTTAAAAGAAAAGAAGAGGAGGAGGTAGGCAGGTTATAGGATTCTCCAGGGAAGTATACCAGAATGGGTTGCCTCTTCTTCCTCCAGGATGTCTTCCCAACTCGGGGATTGAAGGCACCTCTCTATGTCTCCTGCTTGGCAGGTGGGTTCTTTACCACTAGTGCCACCTGGGAAGCCCTATTGAAATATAAGTCATTCCTAAATAAATGATGGCTCTTTGTCTTGATTGCTGGTATCCAATCAGTCACCACTGACTGGGGAGAGTGGGCCAGGCCCCTCTGGGTCTCAACCTTGGCAGCACCCTGGAACCACAGGGCCAGCATTATAGAATACTGATGTCCAGGAGGGTCCAACCCACAGAGGTTGTCTGTGGTGAAGCCAGGACATTCAGATATTTAAGAGCTGCCTGTGTTATTACAGTATATAGTCAGGGCTGGGAAACAGTGAGCTGGAGCAGCAGTCTCCAGCCTTTTGGCATCAGGGATTGATTTCTTGGAAGACAATTTTTTCCACAGCCTGGAACAGTGGGGATGGTTTGGGGGTGATTCAAGCACATTACATTTATTATGCTCTTGATTTCTATTATTATTACATCAGCTCCACCTCAGGTCATCAGGCATTAGGTCCCAGAGGTTGGGGACCCCTGAGCTAGAGGGATCCTCCATTAACTTCAGATAGGCTAGGTAAAGGTTTAGTTTCTTTGGCTGGATTGTGTTATGCCCAGTGAGAAAGACAGAACTAAATGATTCTCTTAGAACTTGGACTTTTTCGACCATGGCAGTGGTCTTTTGGACAACTGACTAGTATTAATAGCTGTGTTGCCAGTTGTTAATGAATCTCTCTGAGCCTCAATTTTTCCATCTATGCAATGGGCATGATAATGATTTCTTACCTTTTAGAGTTATCCTAAAAATTAATATGAGAACTTATAAAATGTTTAAAAGAGCTGCTGGCATTGAGAAAGGGCTGCAGAGGTGCCTTATAAATAAGAGACAATTTGTTCCAAATGCTGTCGGTATGAGTCATTTCTTTGTGGGCAGTCGGTTAGTGATAGGCTCCGAGGGGCCTTGATTCATGGACCCAGGCTCCTTTAGCAAACTTCTCTAGCAGAGGTACACAAGGTGGCTTGATTTATTTCTGGACATTTATCCATGAGAAAACAAACAGGCAGCACAGCTCAGTCTGTACCAACAAGATGATGATGGATAAAAAAGGTGCGTTAGGGAGCAGAACAACATATAATTAGCCAGATAGACAGCGCTGTTGGATTTAGCATCAGCTTTTACAGAACTTTGATTTTCCTGTCTGTTTGCCAACCTATTTTAAACTACTACTCTTGGGGAGTCTGTTGTTTTGGGTGGTGAGGATGAGGTTGAAATATCAGGAATAATATGGAGAGTGTCTGTGTCAATGTGAGGGATGCCATGGCTCCCAATGTCAGGGCCAGCTTTGTGGGCAGCTGCCCAGGTCCCATGTGCAGAGGACCTCTGCGCTCAGGTTAATGCCCTACTGTCACTCTCTTGAACTCTAATAATTCTGCCTCTAGGCTTTTGTTTTGCAAGTGAAGTACAGCCACAGGTCTGTGCATAGAGGAAACACACGTAATGTGTGAAACAGCTGCAGTTTCTTTTCTTTTTTAAGTCTTTATTGAATTTTTTTAATAATATTGCCTTTGTTTTACTTTTTGGCTCCCTGAGGCATGTGGGATCTTAGCTCCCAGAACAGGGATCAAACCCGCATGCCCTGCATTGAAAGGGAAAGTCTTAACCCCTGGATCACCAGGGAAGTCCCACAGCTGCAGTTCCCATCTGCCTCATTTGCCCACAGCTTCCAAGCTTCTACAATGCTCCATGAATCCCAGTAGACCTACCAAGCATGGGGATTCAGTACGATTCAGAGGACAAGATAAGCATCGTACATTAAAGCAGGGACACTGGCAGCTGCAAGAGGCCAATTTTTCTATTCAAATCAGAACCTGCTTTGAAGTCAGAAGGAAGACATTGTTCTAAGAAACACAAATGATCAAGGGACCCTGTCTCATCCTTTTCCACTTCCCTATATGAATCATTCATTTATGATGAAAATGATGGTACAGGAGGGAAGAGAAGGATGAAGAGCCCCAGAGATCCTTTTTTTTCTCTGCCTTCCTTACCCATCAGTAGTAAAGGTGGACAGTCTTGGTAGAATGTGCACGTATCAAAAAGTGAAATAGGAACAGCCAAGTTAGTCTTGTGCGGTGTTTCTACTGTTTTGGTAAGAATGAATTGCATATGCACATAAGAACTACAAAGTATGAAGTATGTAATTTTGGTAATTCTGCAGAGGAGTTAAGTGCCCTTAGATTTGCATTTAAACCAGCACTGCATAATATAAAAAATAAAAATCATACTCATAATTTAAAATTGTAATATTTTTCTTAGGACATTACATAGCAAATAAAAGATGCCATGACAAGTAGAGAGAACCATAGAAAAAAGGGGAAATTTTTGTATTTTAGTATCTTTAACAGCATTCCCCCCTCCCCGCCCCCACCCTGCACTCTTTGAAAAGGGCAACTCATATTTTCATTTTGCAACTGGACCCTGCAAATTATGTAACTGGCCCTATCTGAATTATCATGCTAAAAACTGTCAGTAATTGAGAATTGTCTTTCTGTACTAGTTTCAGAATTGTCAAGCTCCTCTGAAGCACCTAAGTGAGAGCTTTTGGAAGTGTCTGATGGTGAACATGCTCAGCCTTCTTAGCATCTGTGTCTCCATTTTTCAGTTTTCTTTTGGCAGTCTTCCCTCCACTCTCCCATCATGTGCTTGGGTAGCTCATAATTCAACAGTGGTCCACCACCAAGAGAGAGGTCAATCACATCATAATCTCCTGACCTTAGTGATTGGTCCAGGGGTGACAAGTGACCCAGTCAGAGCCAATCAAATGCAAGGAGCCTCATGATGTACATGGGTGGGCATTTCCAATACTCACCAATGGCTGGTTCTCTGTTTCTGGACACACAGGAGGGTTGTATTCTCTGTTTCCTAAAAGTTCAGCAGACTACAGTTCTGGGACTACATCAAACAGAGTTGTGGACTCCTGCCCTGGAGATGATTGTCTGGACTGTGATGGACTTTAATCAATCATGAAATGAATTTCTGATATGTGACAAACTGAGAATTTGGGATTGCTTGTTTGCAGCAGAACCACAAAACCCAGCATACCCTGATGAGTACAGCAAGTGTTAACTGTTCTTGCATTTTTTAGGAATGGATACTATTTTCTATTAAGAATGCTTGAGTTTAGAAAGATATCCTCTTAAAAATGTCAAGTCCATTTTTGGATAAGTTGTAAACCAGTCTGGAAATCACCATGAAGAGGATACAAAAATGACTGAAATTTGGGAAAGGCAGGTTTCATGTATGATAGCAGAATGTATAGAATACCAAGGAAGTCTTGGCTCTGGGGGAAATGTAGATGATCTTCATTTTGTTTCTGATATGGTGCTGAAACTGGATGAGCTTTTTCTGAGGTAGTTGGTGTAAATAATGATGAAAGTGGCTGAGTCTGGTTAATGGTTTAAAGAAGAAAAAGAAGCTGCAGGCGAAGTCTTATGTAATGTGATTTTATTGAAATACAGAGGAGAAGGCTTAGATGGATGGGCAGAGATAGAAATATGACTCGCTTGGCAAAGGCTTCCAGACGGTCATCCACTGGGCTTTTCTATTATCCCTACAAAATTGTGCTTGATGTGGTTTTTTGTTACATGTGCTTAGATGCAGGGGAAAACCATTCTTCAAAATGGTGGCCTCAATGTGTCAGAATCAGGAAGGGTCTTGGCAGCAAGTTGTTGACTGAACACGACCGTGGTGATACATTTAAGCTTACTAATCAGAAAGTGAAGATTGATCCAAACATTCTGCATATAGGCAATGTGGGGAGATATTAAACCCCACGAGGGTTTCTTCTCTTTTTTCCCTAGCCCAATAATTGTTTTGGATGAATCATTTGCACTTGTGCAAGTTTTAGCCAAGTTGTCTTAGGTAATTTTTACATAATATTTATAAAAACTTTCCTGTAATTGTGACTCATGGTCATGCTTCTACTCAGAATTTTGTTAAAGCTGAGCATTTCAGGGAGAAAAATGCCTGAGTGATGTTGGAGCCTTTCAGAGAATTCAGTTAGTAGAGGCAAGACGGCCAAGGCCATCATTTGCTGCAAATGCCCTTAGTCACTGAAGCCCCAGTGACAGATATGTTAATTATGTTTTTTTATATTTCCCTTTCATTTTTTGGAATTAAAAAGCAATAAATATTGTATAGCACAGGGATCTCTACTCAATGCTCTGTAATGGCTATATGGGAAAAAAAAATCTTAAAAAGTGCATATGTGTGTATAACTGACCCAAGTAGCGAGAGTGGTAAAGAATCCACTTGCAAGTGGAAGAGACAGAGGAGATGCGAGTTCAATCCCTGGAGGAGGGCATGGCAGCCCACTCCAGTATTATTGTCTGGAGAATCCCATGGACAGAGGCGCCTGGTAGGATACAGTCCATAGGGTCACAAAGAGTTGGACATGACTGAAGCGACTTAATGCACATATAACTGATCACTTTGCTGTACAGCAGGAACTAACACAACATTGTAAGTCAACTATATTCCAATAAAAAGGAAAAGAAAAGCAATAATACGTGCATGCTTCTCAAAATACTCAAATAATACCTAAATGTATAAAGCAGAAAGTACAAGTTTTTTTACCTTTACAGTTATATATTTCCTAAAGTAATACATAATCAATATGGAAAATACACAGAAGCATTTTTAAAAAACAGATTCTCAACATTTTCCCCCAAATATTTACACTTTAAAAAGTGATATCATAAAATGGCCCTGTGTGTGGATGTATAATAATTTTCTTGCCATTTTTCAGATAAAGACCTTTGGGTTTAACTTACCAAAGGCACACAGCCTACACAGTGACCTGGCTGCGATCTAAACCAGGGTTTGTCCGCTTTTAAAGCGCATGTCCCTGACAACCAGCCAAACTTGCCCTTTGCATGTCAACAATCAGATTCACTCCATTTTTAAAGACTGCAGAGAATTGCCTGGTACAAGAAATGCCAATCACAACCACAGTGAGATGCCACTTCACACCTGTCAGAATGATTATCCACAAAAAGACAACAAATAACAAGTGTTGGCAAGGATGTGAAGAAAAGAGAACCCTCATGCGCTATTGGTGGGGATATAAATTGGTACAGCCACTACAGAAAATACTATAGAGGTTCCTCAAAAAATTATAAATAGATCTACCATATGATTCAGCAATCCCACTTCTATTTATCTGAAGGGATTGAAATCAAAATCTCAAAATGAGATTTGCACTCCTATGTTCATTGCAGCCTTATTCACAATAACCAAGATATGGAAACACCCTAAATGCCCACTGACAGATGACTGGATAAAGGAAATGAAGAGAATGTGATATACTACATTTATGATTATTTATTGTTGTTCAATCACTAAGTCGTGTCCAACTCTTTGCGACCTCATGAACTATAGCCCATGTGTCCTCCTCTCTCTTCTAAAGTTTGCTCAGATTCATGTCCATTGAGTCAATGATGCTATCTAACCATCTCATCCTCTGCCACCCGCTTCTTCTTAGACCTTCGATCTTTTCCATCATCAGGGTCTTTTCCAATGAGTCGACTCTTTGCATCTTTTCCAATGAGCAGTCAAAGTATTGGATCTTCAGCTTCAGCATCAGTTCATCCAGTGAATATTCAGGGTTGATTTCCTTTAGGATTTACTGTTATGATCTTGCAATCCAAGGGACTCTCAAGTGTCTTCTCCAGAATCACAATTCAAAAGCATCAGTTCTTTGGCACCCAGACCTCTTCATGGTCCAGCTCTCACATCCATACATAACTACTGAAAAAACCATAGCTTCGATTATACAGACCTTTGTTGGCAAATGTGTGTGTGTGTTAGTCGCTCAGTCATGCCCAACTCTTTGTACATGGAATGTAACCCACCAGGCTGCTTTGTCCCTGGAATTCTCCAGGCAAGAATACTGGAGTGGGTAGCCATTCCCTTCTCCAGGGGATCTTCCCAACCCAGGGATCTCCCACATTACAGACAGATTCTTTACTGTCTGAACCACCAGGGAAGTACATATATATGTGTGTGTGTGTGTGTATACACATATATGCACACACATATATAAAATAATATACAATCATATTATAGAAATAAGCATACATTTGCATATTATATAAAATATTACTTATATATATTTCACATAATATATATGTTATACAGAACATTTGAAATGGAATATTATTCAGCCTTAAAAAAGAAGTAAATCCTACCATTTGCAAAAACATGGATGGTTCTGGAGGATGATGAGTGGACTGAGCCAGACAGAAAGACAGATATTATATGATCTTATTTGTACATGGAATCTAAAATAGTGGTCTTCCTCAGTGACTCAATGGTAATGAATTTGCCTGCAATGCAAGAGACATGGAGATGTAGATTCTATCCCTGAGTTGGAAAGATCCCCTAGAGGAGGAAATGGCAACCCACTCCAATATTCTTGCCTGGAGAATCCCATGGACAGAGAGCCTGGTGGGTTACAGTCCATGGGGATATCAAAAGAGTCAGACACAACTGAGTGACAAAATAATAACAACATCTAAAATAGTCAAGCTCATACATGGAGAGGGTGAATGGTGTTGGCCAAGGGCTGAGGGGAGAAGGAAGTGGAGAAATAATGGTCAAAACATACACAGTTTCAGTTACATTGAGTGAGTTTTGGAGATCTAATGCATAGCATGGTGCCTCTAGCTAACAATATGTATCGGATACATAAAATTTGCCAATGCATAGATTTTTTTAAAGATTGTTTTTATTGGTGTATAGTTGCTTTACAATATTGTGTTATTTTCTGCTTCATAGCAAAGTGAATCAGCTATATGTTTACATATATCCCCTCTTTATTGGATTTCCTTCCCATTTAGGTCACCATAGAGCATTGAGTAGAGTTCCCTGTGCTCTATAGTAGGTTCTCATTGGTTATCTATTTTATATATAATATTGTGTATATCATAGTAGTGTGTATATGTCAGTCCCAGTCTCCCAGTTCATACCCTCCAATTCCTTCCTTGGTATCTGTATGTTTGTTCTCTATGTCTGTGTGCTAGACATTAGCTCTTATATTAAGTGTTCTTATCACACACAGAATAATAATGATAAAGTGGTATGGGGAGGCCAGGAAGGGGTCCATGGGAACAAGGCCCTTCTCTATCTTCTCCCTACACTTAGCACAGTAACTGGGATGGGCAGATGTTCAAAAAATTGTTTGTATGTTGAAGGAATGAAGAATCACATGTAATAAAAGCTAATAGCATATAGGAGACCTTGACCACTGGTGCCTGGTGGAGTCTGCAGGCTTCCTGTAGGAGGAGACCTTTCAACTGAGAAGTTAGTCTTAATTAAGGAGAAGCGAACTGTTCACAGTACGAGTCACCCCAAGCTCTTGAGGAAACTTGCGTTGTACTGGGAAACTCAGACTGTTTGAAAACTCAGACTGGTTTTCAAGGGAGATTTGATTTTTTACCACATCTCTTGAGAGGAATTTGATGTGGTAAGCTGTAGGATTTTCATCTTCCATTAAAGCACAAATGTCAATAATTATAAATAGAAATGCTTTTTAAAATATGGCCTTTTTATGCACCTTCTGTGCTGTCATTTTGTTTTACAGTACATAAAAGCACTTTGTCCATTTCATTTTAAATGTTAAGCAACACCCCAGGGGTTGCTAAATGAGTCATTTGAACTTGCTTCTTGCAGGGTCTGTAGCCACGAATATGGCACCTAATAGATGTTTTGATCAGTGGTTATAAAAGAAAACATGTTAATAGCTGTTTGCAATACATCAGCAGAGTGGAGGCATTTTTTTCAATGTTTTATTTATTTATTTATTTTATTTTTTAATTGTTTTTGCCATACATTGTCATGATATCACCATGGGTTTACATATGCTTCCCCTCCGGAACCCCCCTCCCTCTTCCCTCCCCACCCCGGGAAATCTCGCTGCACCAGCCCCGAGCATCAATCCTGGGCTGGCGATTGATTAGACATATGAAAATTAACATGCTTCAATGCCCTTCTCCCATATCATCCCACCCTTACCCTCATCCACAAAGTCCGCGAGTCTATTCTATACATCTGCGTTCCTTTTGCTGTCTCGTATATTGGGTTCTCGTTACCGTCTTTCTAAATTCCATATATATGCGTTAATATACTGTATTGTTGTTCTTGCTTCTGGCTTACTTCACTCTGGATAATGGGCTCCAGTTTCATCCATCTGAGTAGAATTGCTTCAAATGAAATTTTTTTTTTTAATGCTGAGTAATATTCCATTGTGTATATGTACCACAGCTTTCTTATCCATTCGTCAGTTGATGGGCATCTAGGTTGCTTCCATGTCCTGGCTATTGTAAACAATGCAGCGATGAACATTGGGGTACACGTGGCTCTTTCAATTCTGGTTTCCTCGGTGTATATGCCCAGCAGTGGGATTGCTGGGTCATATGGCAGGTCTATTTGCAGCTTTTTAAGGAACCTCCACACTGTTTTCCATAGTGGCTGTACTAGTTTGCATTCCCACCAACAGTGTAAGAGGGTTCCCTTTTCTCCAGAGTGGAGGCATTTTTGCCTTAAAACCATGGAGTTATTCTCAGTTGTATTTGCATCCATCTTGGGTGTGATGTCACCCAAGATGGAGTTTATTTTGTGCCCTGCTGGTTGCAGGTAGACCTGGATTCAAATCCTGTCTCCAAGTTACTGTGTGGCTCTGGGAAACTCACCTTCACTCTCTGAGCCTCAGTTTTCTTACCTACTGAAGGCGGGAAGTAACTTCCATATCTTCTCAGATATGCTACCGAGTCCAAGTTCATACTGCTTGCTCTGTGTTGTTCAGTCACTAAGTCATGTCCAACTATTTGTAACCCCATGGACTACAGCACACCAGGCTCCCCTGTCCTCCACTGTCTCCTGTAGTTTGCTCAAGTTCATGCCCATTGAGTCAGTGATGCTATCCAACCATCTCATCCTCCCCTTGTTGCATGACAGGCCAATAAATTGAGAGATGAGTTGTTTGGGCAAGGAGTGGTAGCATTATTCAGAAAGCTGGCAGACTGAGAAGAGGATGGACTCCTGAACCATCTCGCCTGAGTTAGAATTCAGGCATCTTTGATGCTCAAAGAGGAGGGAGTGAAGTTGAACATTTCCTGGTTCCAGTCAGCCTCCAGAGGGCATATGTTCATTTCTTCCTTCCTTCAGTTATTCACAGGTGGCCCTGGTCAAGATGTTTCCTGTGAGTTAAACAAAGGTGTTTTAGCTTAATGCTCATGTCTTCAGAGGCAGAGTTTCCAGAGAATGGCCATTATGTATCATTTAAGCTTATATCTCTTTAATAATTAATAATTAACTTGTAATAGAATACAAAGGTTCTTCCCTGTTATAGATATTACACTTAAAGCTTATAGTCCAGTGACCCCAGACTCCCTTTTACTTTTCCTCTTCTCTTTAAGGTCATCAGCTCTTGCTGCACTCTGAGCCCCTTTCTCTGTTTTCTGCTGACAGGAAATGTGTGTTATAAAAGCATCTTGTCCCTATGGTCTCCCAGGGCCCTGAAAAACATGGTCAGGCAGAGGAGTTCTGAGTTTTCTCCTGCTGAATAAGAGTCTGTCTTTGTTCTGCTGCTCCTTTATTCAAACAATGCTCCTTTATTTAAACAATTTCTGCCGAGTGCCTGTTCTGGGCCAGGCTCATTACTGGGCTCTGGGTTACAGTGGGAACAGGGTACCCAGGTTGATTCTCAGAGGTGTGTCAGCGAGGGCTCCAGGTCACTAGGCTGGGTATCTTCTGTTTCCCCTCCAGATCTATCTTCATCCCTTTCCACCTGTCTTGGAAGGCTGACCACATCACAGGTTCCCTTGCTGTCTGGCATCTGGTTGGACTCAGCCTCTGACCCACTGGGAAGAGCTCAGAGGCAGAGAAATGTGTGAGGCTGGGGATTTGAACTTTTCTGGGCTGCCTTAACTTCTGCCCACCCCCAGAAAGCCACAGCTCTTTCTAAATTGTCTTTCTCTAAATTCTCCACTTTTAACCATTTGAGCCTAATTGCCTTTTAAGGTTTAGGGCCTTGAGTTACTGCAGCATTACTTGTGCTTTCTTTAGATCTAGCTTTTAATAAAACCTTTTCAAGTACCTCCTATTGATATTTGAGTCATCTTGATTTGAAAAGGTCCCTCTGTTTTCTGCTGGGGTCTGACTCAGCTAAAAAGAATAAATATCCATACTGGCTCTCATGTGCGTTAAAAAAGAATTGCCCACAGTCAAAACATCCATTGGGTTTTTGTTCTGTATGAAATCCATGGTGATGTCTATTGAAGGTTGATAAGGTTTCTCCATGTTGATTACATCCAAAAGGATTTTTTTCTAGTATAAAATCTCTGATACTCTATGAGATATGTCATTTTCTCTTGAAAAAGTTTTCCTGTGGTGATTACATTCATAAGGCTATGAATGCTGTATGAATGCTATGACATTCATGAAATGTGACTTCTTGCTCTAGGCTTCTTACTTCTGTGGTGTTCACAGGGCTTCTCACTCTAGAATGGATCCCTGTTTTGGGTAAGAGATGAGCTATCATTGATTCCTCCAACCTCACGATTCATTACTTTCAGAGCAGTTGTCACCACTGGGAATTCCAAAGAGTAGGAAGAAGGTTGAATTTTGGCTGGAAGTTCTCACCCAGTGATTATATTCAGGGTTTTAATCCAATGTGGATGAGCCAGGTCAGAACCATCTTTCATTTTTGTTGCAATCAGATGATTTCATCCAGGTATAATTTCCCTCTGATCAGCCACATCTAGTTTATGGTTCAAAGTCACTCTAAGTTCATCATATTGATGGGGTTTTATTTTTTGAAGAAGTAAGTATGGAGGTTAAAACAACTTGTTTTCCAACATTCTCATCTTGGTCTAGGTTATCCTGTAACAGGTCGTCTCTGATGGGGAAAGCTCACCTGTTCTCCTATTGTCAGTTTGTCAGGTCATCATCTTTCAAAAGAGTCATAAGCCATTCTTTGTGAGTCTTTTCACGTTATGAAGGAATAAACACATCTTAACAAATGTTTTGCCGTGGGGTTGGCTCCTTAGGTGCAGCCTAGTCTTATATTGGGGAAGGAAATGGCAACCCACTCCTGTATTCTTGCCTGGAAAACCCCATGGACAGAGGAGCCTGGCAGGCTACAGCCCATGGGGTTGCTAAGAGTCGGACACGACTGAGGAATTTCACTTTACTATTTATATTACAGAAATCTCTAATAGAGATCTTTTCCCTCTCAAGTTCTGGGAGGGAACCCACTGGTTAGCAACTACCTGGCATTTCTCCCTCCTTAGTCCATGGCTTCTCTCCTTGTTTCAACTTACAGGTCTCATCTGCTTTGCTGTCTTTTTGTTTTGGCTCTTGACTTGTGGGATCTTAGATCCCGATTAGGGATCGAACCTGTGCCCTCTGCAGTGAAAGAGAGGAGTCCTAACCACTGGACCACCGGGAAAGTCCTTGGTTTGCTGTCTTAATGCCCTCTGGAGAGTAGGATCTGGAACTCCCCAGCATCGTGTGCCTGTAGTCAGTTGTCTGTGTGGTTCCTGCTGCCGCAAGTAAAATTCATAGCCTGTTTTGTGAATGATCCTGTTCCCTTCTACTTGGTCCTTTCAAAATCTTCTTCTTGGGAAAAAGCAGAGAAGGTGGATTATTCTGCAACTTATTTATTTTCATTTATCTTGCAGTTCTTTCTGTGTTAGCTCCCATTTCTAATTAATGGTTATGGGGTATTTCATAGTATTGTTATGTCACCATTTTTTCAATCACTTGCTTGTGGTATCTCAATCATTTAACAACAAAAAAATAAGTTGTTAACGATTTGGAAGTTTAAGCCATTTTAAAAGGGAAAACCAGCATTTGTTTAAAAAAGAAAATTACCACTCCTCAAAATCAAAAATGTTTAAGAGTGAATTTTGATAAGACATACCTCTTTAATGGATAAATTGAAACTTCTAAAAAGAAAAAGACCAAAGTTTGTCTGACTATACATTTCTATGACTGGATAATGATCAAATGTTCAGTACACCAAAAAAATTAATTAATGAAATTAAATGAGACAAGACATGATTGTTGCTGTCTGGGGACAGAAAGGTAATTATATACTTTCTCCACACAAAAAAAAGGTCAGGCTGTCCTACTCTGTGAAGCTGTCACATGGGCCATTAGCCATTAAGCTGGAGGAGTTCTGCCTTCTGTGTTTTGATCCATTCAATAGCTGTTCTGAGTGCCTGGCACCTTCCTCTGTCAGGTCCTGACACGCTGTGCAGGGAACAGACCCCAGGAGGGTATAAACCAACAGAGCGGGTGAGTCCTTTATGAGCAAAGATGCTAAATCTGAAACACATGGTCCTTTTATCACTTCGGATCTGTAGTTTCTACCTCTTGTCAGGTGCCTGAAAAGCTGCCTGAAGCAAAACTTATCGACTGAAAGAGTCCTTGGAGATGGGTGTAAGTGGGACTGGTCCTCCCTCCCTGACACCAATAGAAGAGCAGGTGCTCGAGCATCTTCAGGAGGTGGTCGTCTCCAGCTCATCCAGGTAGCTGGGTCAGCAAGCAGTGCACCTGAGACAGTGTGTGTCCCATCTCATTTACTTGTCTATTCTTTTTGCAAGTTTCTCTTTTTCAACAACTTTGTTGTTATTGTTTAGTCACCAACTCTTTGCGACCCCATGGACTGTAGTCCACCAGGCTCCTCTGTTCATGTGATTTCCCAAGCAAGAATACTGGAGTGGGTTGCCATTTCTTCTCCAGGGGATCTTCCCCACACAGGGATTGAACCCACATCTCCTGCATTGACAAGTAGATTCTTTATCGCTGGGCCATCAGGGAAGTCAGCTTCAACAACTTTATCTAGACATAAGTTCACATACCATAAAATTCTCCCATTTTAAGCAAGTCACTGATTTTTAGTCATTTTGCTGAGATATGCAATGAGCTGTTTTTACTTCTAACACTTGTGACACCATATATGTGAGTTTTCTCTCCATACCAACCAGTTCTCCAACTCACTGGACACCAGTAGGGAGTCCAACAAATCAATTCAGTTTGTAGGAATTTGTGCAGACCCATAGATGCCAGGGCTCAGTCCCACAGACGGTCCTTAAGTAGGACCCCAGTCTCAAATCTCAAGTTGTTACCTGTACTTCTGACTGAGGAGCTATACACTGGGGCTTCCTGCAAACCACCCCCATCCTCGATGTGATGATTTACCAGAGGATTCAGAGCATTCAGGGAAATACTGTGACTGGTTTATGGTAAAGGGAGCAGCTCAGGAGCAACCACTTGGGCATGGGGGACAAGGTATGGGGGAGGGGTGCTGAGCACCTTGGTGTGTTCACCAATCTGGAAGCTCCCTGAGCCCTGATGTGTGGGGTTTTATGGAGGATCCATTACATGGTTGTGATTGAGTAAATCATTGGCCAGTGGTGATTAACTCACTCTTCAGCTCCTCTCTCTTCCCTGGAGGTCAGACCAACCCTCTAATCATTCCAAGATCTCTTTGGCCATAAGTCCCCTTCGTGAAGCCATCTAGGGCCCCCAACATACGCCATTTGCTAACATGCAAAGACCACTCTTCACCCCAGGAACTCCAAAGGTTTTAGGGGTCATGTGCCAGGAGCCAGAAGCAAAGACCAAATATTGATTTCTTATACCACATCCAATAACCCTGACAGTCCAGTGTTAGGGTATATCTGTCATCCCCAGTGAGATCTCTTGTGTCTTTTACAGTTAATCCTCATTCCTAGTCCCAGTTCCAGGCAACCACAGATCTTTCTGTCTCTATGGATTTACCCTTTCTAGATATTTTGTATTAATGGAATAATGTGAAATCTCATCTGTTTTGTCTGGCTTCTTTCACTTGGCGTAAAATTTTTGAGGTTGTCCATGTTAGGAATGTAGTTCATCCCTTTTTATGGCTAATATTTCATTGTCACATTTTTGCTTACTCCTTTATCAGTTGATGGACATTTGTATTTTTCCACTTGGGGGCTATACTGAATAATGTTGCTGGAACATTTGCATGAATAACTTGTTTACTTTTAATAATAATAATCTGTGTATGGAGGAGGAAAGTTTCAAAATGAAAGTGATATGTAGATCATGATTCTCTGATTTTTACTTCATGCTACTGTTTTAAGAGTTAAGGTGCTGTTTGCATATATTTCTGTGTGATTCATAACACACATCTACTTGGTTAGTTCCGAGGACCATGGCCCAGAAAATTAGAAGCTTCCCCCGCATGGTATTGTGAAACCAAGGGCAAGACTAGGGATGAGAGGCAAGCAGTTTAGCAAACTAGTTTATGTAAGCCCTGAATGTTAGAAACAAAGGACTAGAAAAGCAAACTGTAGCATGGCCTAAAACGAAGTCTCTTTTCTAGCATGTATAGTTGTGTTTTTGCATAAGGTCTTTTAAGGATATTTCAGAAGCTTAGAATGAGGGTGCTGAGTTACCTGAAAATGTGTTACTGTTGTTCAGTCACTAAGTCATGTGTGATTCTTTTGTGATCCCATGGACTGTAGCCCACCAGGTTCCTATGTCCATGGGATTTCCCAGGCAAGAATATTAGAGTGGGTTGCCATTTCCTTCTTCAGGGGATCTTCTTGACCTAGGGATCAAACCTGCATCTCTTGCATTGTAGGTGGATAAGCCCAGAAATGTGTTGAGTTACCTGGAAGTTATCAGGTAATAAATAATACAAATAAATTTATTTATTTATTTGGCTGCCCAGGTCTTAGTTGTGGCATGCAGGATCTTTAGTTGCAGCCTGAGAACTCTTGGCATGTGAGATCCAGTTCCCCGACCAGGGATGGAACCCAGGCTCCTTGCATGGGGAGCTTGGAGCCCCAGCCACTGGACCACCAGGGAAGTCCCTATCAAGTATATCTTAACAGAAGGACAAGAATCCAGGAAGCCAGCAAGAATGAGTGGATTCTGATGATGAAGCCTACAAAAGTACTAGGGACAGGGCTGGAGGGTGGATGGGGAGTGGACAGTGCCTGATTTTGGAAACAGCTCCCAAGTGTCTGGTGCGGGATCTCCTCCTTACCTCCCACCATCCACACAGCTAATGGCCTCATCCCAGCTCCCAGGTGGGAGTTTTATCCAAGCCTGAGCATATGCACTCACCATAGTGATGGGCTTAGAGATGGGCATATGATTTAATTTAGTTGGTCTGAAGTTTTTCACTTCCGGGTGGTGGGGCTTGGGTAGGGAGAGGATTGCGACAGAGAAGTTGGTTTTCTACTGGAGTCAGTGATCTGATAGGAGTCCAGTGCTACTGGGTCCACATTGTCGGGGCGGGGAGTGGGGGTGGAGAAATGACTGACCAAGAAAGAAGCCAAAGAAGAGGAAGTTAATCTGAGACAGATTTTTGATGGTACCTCTTCAGTCCGTGGCAGGGCCCAAATGTTAATAAATTCCTCCCTCTTTTTTTTTTTTTTTTTAAATATCCAGCTGAAGATAGGTTTTTGTTGTCTGCAATTCAAAGAGTCTTGACTCTTCTCTTGCTTGGGATACATCGAGGTCATCAGAATTTAATTTAAAAACACAAGAGTGACAAGCTGCCTCTTGTTCCGAAGTGAACTGGAGCAGATTCTTAACTGTCAAGTGTTTCTGGCTGAGCCTTAGGCAGGGAGCGGGTTGTTTGTCTTTTCCCTGAATCATCGCTTCCTTCTCTCTTCCTCTGCTGGGAGGTGATCTCGGTTTGGAAGGGAAAATAGAACAATTTCAGTCTACTTGATGAAGAGTTCCTTACCCACTCAGTGAAGCTGATAAGAACAAGAGCCACTCCTGTGACACAGATGAGAAAACCGAGACTCGGGATGGCTAGACGCTTGGGTCAGTGAGACACAGTGAAAAGATCAGCCTGCCCGGGGCTATCTGTTCCTTTCCCTGCAATGCCTTTCACTTCGAGAGGGGATCCAGCCCTGGGCGTTCTCTTCACCTGCCTGCTAGCCTTCCTGAGGACATGACCTCCCCTGCACCTGGCATGCAGTACCTGGTCCACGTTAAACCCTGATCAGGTACTTGGGATGACAAAAGAGAAGACTCAGATGTGAAGAAGAAAAGGTAGACTTTGAAGCAAGTACACATTTTATGTGCTGAATGGGATATTTGAAGCCTAACATCTTCTTGTTTTAAATTAATTTTTAAAATGTATTTTTGGCTGTGCTGGGTCTTCATTGCTGTGCAGGGTTTTCTCTAGTTGTGGTGCGTGTGCTTCTCATTGCGGTGGATTCTCTTGTTGTGGAGCACGAGCTCTAGGGGTCAGGGCTCAGTAGTTGCAGTCCCTGGGCTCTATAGCACAGGATTAATAGTTGTAGTACACGGGCTTTGTGGCTCAGAGGCATGTGGGATCTTCCCAGACTGGGAATGGAACCCATGTCTTTTGCATTGGCAGGCTGGTTTTTTTTTTTTTTTTTAACCACTGAGCCACCAGGGAAGCCCTGAAGCCTAACATCTGAAAAGAATTAAGCAATTGTGAAACTGCTGCTACTGCTGCTAAGTCGCTTCAGTCGTGTCCGACTCTGTGCGACCCCACGGACTGCAGCCTACCAGGCTCCTCCGTCCATGGGAGTTTCCAGGCAAGAGTGCCGGAGTAGGGTGCCATTGCCTTCTCCGATTGTGAAACTGGTGGTTACTAAATCACCTTGGGATTTTAGGTAAGTTATCAGTTAAAGAAGATTTGAACAAGGAAATGCATAGGAATGATGACCATATACTGAGCAGGGGCTTTGTACTTTTTATCTGTGATGCTCAGCATTCTTATTCCATAGATGGGGAAATATGGGCTCGGAGAGGTTCCTTTGGAGGGGGAAACCCTTTGCTAACCTTTCTCTTTCCAAAGTATGCTTTGTTTGCTTCTCAGCCCATTTTTACCCGTTTGAGGATTGTCTGGTGGGACTTGGAGTTGATGGAATCATCTCAGTGGTGGGTGACTCAGAGGGTAGACTGTCTGCCAGGTGATTCATGCTCAAGTCTTTAAAACTGATAACTCACCTGCCTGCTTCGTTTCATCTCGAGCAGTGGCAGCTGTGTGGACTGGCCACCTGGGCCAGGAGAAGGGAAATGGAAGATGATTTTTGAAGAAGGAAAACTGAAGATGATTTCATTTAATTATGACCCCTTTGAGCTTCCCGAGGCTTTTCCTTTGGCTTTATGTGATGGGATAAACGTGCTTGCTTTGTCAGGAAGCCATCTTAACTGTGACTTTCAACTGTGGAAATTGTCCTAGTCTTAGTTGTAGGCGGCCTCCCAGACCTGCAGCAGCAGCAGCAGCATCAACTCAGTGTCTGATAGAAATGCAGAGTCCCAGGCCCCTCCCAGCCCTGTGATTCAGAATCCGCATCTCCACAAGATTTTGGGATCTTCCAGGGAATCTTGGGTGCACATTTCTATTCGAGAAGCCTCCATAGGGTGAGACCAGAATATAATAAAGTGACTCATTAATGTCCTTTAATAATAATATCAGTAGGAATAACATCAAGGGACCCCAGGGACTGAACTCATAAGTCTTCAATGTATTATTTCATTGAAACTTCTCAACAACACTGGATGGAGGTACTCATATTATTCCCTTTTTTTCTGATAAGGAAACAGAAATGCACACGTGGGTGAGAGGCAGTGAGAGACAGGGCCCTGGACCCAGCTCACATCTCATCTTCCTCTAAAGTTCATAACCATGAGCTCTGTGCTACAATGTTAGTCTGTGTGAATGAATGAAAGATGTGATCACAAGTTGCTTCCATGTGTTCATTTGCTCCTCAGATGTTTTCTGAGCTCCAGCTTCAGAGCAAGCATGGAGTGGGCTTGGAGGGAGATAGGATGGAGCCTACTTCCTCAGGCGCCCCCAGTTCAGAAAGGTCATGGGAGGAGGAAGGGGAGGAGCAGGGGCATGAATAAATAGCCACATCCCTATGGGCATCACGAGTCCATGTCCCGGGCCAACCTTGAGGGGGAACTCAGCATTTTGCTGTCCCCTTCCAAGGGAACCCTTCCCATTGCTCCAAGCACCATGACCACATGCATGTTCAGTTTTGTCCCCACTAGGCATCTAGACCTTCCTGTTTCTCTGTAGACACTCAGCTCTCTGTCTGCCGGTCAGAGATCTAGGTGCTGGAGATCTAGCTGCCTGCCACCCCTTGCCAAAGGCATGTCTTTCCTGCAGAACGAGGCTGCCCAGAAAACCCAGATTGTGTTAGCATGCTTGTAGTCTCTAGACAGCATCAGATCAGAAGTACTGGATCTGGCTTCCTCTAAAGATCAAAAGTTCACAAAGAAGGGGATGAGTGACACACTGCACTGGAAATGTCAATTTTGTTGTCTAGTTTTCTACTTCCTTTTCATACCTTAATTAGAAGCATTTCTGTGGCATTCTGCTTGCCTTATCCTCAGTGGAACAGAAGGACAGATCACAAGTTCCCTTGAATCACCTCCTCTAGTGGTTTTTGTTTTCACTTCTAGCTAATTCTTTTGCACATCACATCTTATGTGTAAACCCAGTATGTGAGCCAGATCCTAGGAAAGCATGACTCTCTGAGCTTGGAGCCCTTCCCTCTTCTCCGTCTCTTCTCCTCTTTTCTCCCCTTCCACCACCTACCTTCCTGTCTTGTTTTGTCCCCACCCCCATGGGGCTCTGTATTTGTCAGGATGATATTGCTTACAAATGACAGTAGCTCGGTAACAGAAAGTCCAGGTGTAGGACTAGCTTCGGGTGTAGCTGGAGGCAGGCATTCAAATGAGAACAGCATGCATACTGTCTCTTTTGTCTGCCTTCTGCTTTCTCTGATGTTGGCTTCATCCTCAGATGCCACTCCTGCAGCTCAGGGTAACTTGGTACCCAGTGGTCCACAGGAAGGAGGACCGCTCTTTCTCAGTAGTTCAAGGACTGAGAGTCTCCCTGGGCTGCCTTGGGTCAGAGACATGGCTGTTGTGCCCAAGACATGGAGAACTCATCAGCCAGGCACCTTCCTGGTGGCTGGTGTTGATGGGGTCCATGTCACCTGATCCATAGTCCCAAGGCAGCAGTCACATGGGACCGCCAGGGACAAGGACAAAGGCTAAAAACCTCCCATCACATCCAGCTCTGTCAACTGCAGGATGCGTGACTGAAGTCTAGAGACTTTGGTGAAAGAGTTGTTCATGCCCACACCAGCCTAGAGCCAAACCAAGTCCCAGGCTCTCCTGAATTTCAGCTCAGAGTTTCCTCTACTGATGCCCCCAGTGTTTTCAGAGAGGGGCAAACCGTTTTCTTTCCTGATAAACAGAGTTCTTCAAAGCACCTCTGTGGTATTCACCCTAAAGGACCATCAGTGACCTTGCTCTTGCATGCCCTCTGATAACAAGTTGGAAGGTGCCAGCTTCTTAGAATCCAGCAGTGTAATGGCATGAACAGAACAAACACAGGGCAGGACTCTTCCTCCTGTCACTAGAACTACAGAAAAAATCTTTCTTTCTTCTTTGTTTCTCAGTATCTATCATTAAGGTGAGACAAGTCTTCCATAACATTCAGGGAAATGAGCCAGTTATTCAGGTATTTCATGGAAAATGCATTTCTTTGGCTTGAGAAACTCACCTCCTTAGCTGCTTCCCACTTCCACTCAACTGCCACCTCTGGTTGAGTTCCGTGTTGCCTGATGAAAACATGGCAAAAAGGAGAATGTATAAGGACTTTTCTGTGTATTCATTATTAATACTTCTGGTAGAAAGTACGCAGAGTTATCTGTTGGGGCTGAGAGCTGCTGAAGCCCATCCGAGCCTGGAGAGCATAGCCACAGGCCATGAGCTGCTTCGCCAAGTAGGTCCGTGGGCCACACATGAGTCGTGGGCCCTGACTGGCTGAGTCCTAGTTCTGCTCCCCAAATTCTGAGCAGCCTAGGTCTGAGTGATTAACCTCTTCCATGATCCTATTAATAAGATTCCATGTTCTATAAGTCAAGGCTTTAATAATGCTTATTATCTCATAGAGTTTTCATGAGAATTCAGTGAGTTACTCTATCTAAGTGCTTAGTCCAATGTCTGGCACATAATTATACCAAGTAATGAGTTTTACTATTATTGTCATTTACTGAATTTGGCTCTTGAATAAGTGTTTTTACATGAGAAAGTTTGAGTTCTTCATTTAAAGGGTTTGCTTGTATTCTGCATTTTATCAGAAAACAACAGATACAAAGTTCCTGGGGCTGGAATGAATACAGTGAATTTAATTCCAGCTGAGGGGTGAGTATGGGCTGGGGCTGGAGGGAGGCTTGGTGGTTTACTGGAGGAAATCAATTGTTAGGACTTTTTAGGGCATGGTTGTTGTTCAGTCACTCAGGGGTGTCCGACTCTTTGCAACCCCATGGATTGTAGCACACCAGGCTTCCCTGTCCTTCACTTTCTCTGGGGAGTTTGCTTAAACCCATGTTCATTAAGTCGGTGAGGTCTTCCAGCCATCTCATCCCTTGTCGCCCCCTTTTCCTCCTGCCCTCAACCTTTCCCATCAGAATCTTTTCCAATGAATCAGCTCTTCGCATCAAGTGGCCAAAGAACTGGAGCTTCAGCTTCAGTACTAGTCCTTCTAATGAATATTCAGTGTTGATTTCCTATAGGATTGACTGGTCTGATCTCCTTGTTGGGCAGAATAGGGAAGTGGAATTTTATTCAAGGCCACTGAAGAGTTTTGAGCAAAAGTGTGATATTATCTGATTAGATCTTTACATGATTGTGCTGGCTGCTGTGTGGAGAATGGATTTTAGTGGAGGTGAGGGTGGGCAAGTGTTTTCATCCACAGAGGCTTGGGTGTGTTGTAGTGCCCAGTCCTATAAAAAAGCATCACGATTAAGCTCAAGACTTCAACTTAAATAAGGACCACAGGAGATGATTTCTAGGGGTTCTGTGGTGATTCTGCCTGGCAGTAGGGGTGAAAGTGAACACAGCAAATGAATGAAAATAGAATGTGCTTTTATTTCCAGACATTAAGCGTATTTTGAACCTGATTGTCCCACTGCTTAAAATGCACAGTAGGTTCCCATATGAAATCTGGGGAAGTGGTTGTGGAGGACAGAGTGACAGCCTGACATCTAGGGTCATTTACCCCAGAAATGGATGCAATCCCATGGATACCCACAGACTTTGGAAAAGTATAGCAAGTAAAATGATGACCTGTCTTCTTGGTTTTTATGACAGCTCAACAGAGGCTCTGTTATGAACGTCTGGACTTGTGTTTGTAGAAATAGTCCTTAAAGCCTCTCTATATGGTAGCACATGCCTCTGGGGTCACTGGTCCTTGTTCAACACTGCTGTTTCCAGGAGAGGCACTAGAGTGTCTGGGTTGGACTTGGGGGTGTGGGTGGGCACCCTGATTTTGAATCTCCACTTCACTTGTAGCTGAGTTTCTGTAGACTTCTTTACCTCCCTGAGTTTCAGATGCCTCATCTGTAAAATAAAGATGAGCCTCGTGTTTGCCTCAAGGGGTTATGTAGAGATCGAAGAAGCTTACAGGTGATTCACATCACTGTACAGCAGAAACTAACACAACATTGTATAGCAATTATACTCCAATTAAAAATCAGTTAAAAAATAAAAGATTTTTAAAAAAGAAATTCAGAACCTTCGGCTTCACTCCCAATCTTTTGAATTAGCTTTAGTGCTTGAGCAAGATCCCGGGTGACTCCAGCAGATGTTTCTGTTCAGAAGCACTGCTCTGGGCTAAAATATACACAGAAAAGGTAGCTGGATCCATTTTGATTATGGAAAACTGTTGGCAGCGTTGTGTTGGTGCAAAAAGACATCAGCCTCATGGCACAAAATATACAGGGACACTGAAGTAGCTGGGCATTCTTGGGCAGACCTGTTTGGGACAAAGGTTCTTCATCTGTAAAGTGACTCACCTATGTCAGAAGCTCGTTGACAGTATAAATGAAATAATGTGAAAGCTAATATAAAAGAGTGCAAAGTACGTTATTTTTATCTTGTTTACATAGAAAAAGGACATCATAATCCCTAGAGCTGTCAATACCATTTTCAAAGAATTCGATTCCCTATTTTCCACATCAATTTTCCGGGAGGCAGTGGACAAGACCTATTATTTGGTGTCTCGATTAAAATAATGCAGCGTGACAGTGGCCCAAGGATTTCAGCCTGGTATTTTTGGAAACTAAATGGGAGAGTTTTATAGTTTGGCTAAAAAGCATCGCCCTAGAAAAGGCCAGCAGTGCCATCAATGGAGATGTTTATGCCATTGGCAAAATAGTCACAGAATTGCAGTAGACGGCCACGAGCAGAAGGCAGCGGGATGCTTCCGGGTGGTGTGGTTCAGTGTGACACATGTTTGTCAGCCACAAAAGCCTTTTTTTTTTTTTTATTATTTCCAAACATCACAACCAAAGCAAGAAACAAATCCTATTGTTCACATTAGCGCAGATCAAGTACAGAAAGCCTCAGTATATTACAGCACAAGAAAAATACACAGTTGTATACCGAAGACACAGCATAATGTAAGAATTCATGGGAGAGGGGAATGTGGGGACAACCAGGAAGTACAGTCTGAAGTCCTCTGGGGTGGAAGGGGGTCTGACAGATGCTCGCAGCAGACAGCTGTGGACAGAGTTCATCAGCAAGGCTCACCCTGTGTTCACAGGAGTGAATCTCTTTATTTGATTCAGTATAGACCTTGACAACAGGGTCACCCAACTTTAACATCATGTCGAACAAAAGGAATGGTGAACCAGAAATGGTCCTCCTTCATACATCATCACATCACATGGAAAACCTGTGACGTGACAGAGACACAGTTCTTATGAGCAAAACAGCTTTCAAGAAAGTCGCAGGCAGCTCAGAGTTTAACTCCCTGAAACTACAGTCCAGCAATTTCTCGAGACACATGCCCTCCCACCCACAATTCCCTCTCTTGTTTTAAAGACAGAAAAGAAATCACAGAAAAAATTTGCCATGTTAAAATAGGGAAATATATACCTTAAAGTAGCAAGGTATCAAAATACTTTGTACATGGGTATGTTCTGATTTTCCAAAGCCCTTTATCTCTCTTTCATTAGAGTTTTGAAAGATGCCCTGTGTTGAATGCAAACAAACCCAACAACAACAGAAACAATCATAATAGCACAAAATAGAATAACACAATAATAATAACAAAAATAGAAGTGGGTTCCATTCCCATGCTATTTCTGGGGGGGCGGGGCGTGATGGAGTCAAGAAGAGGGGCAAACAGCATAGCATCACTTCTTCCTCAAAGAGGTCATTGTTTTTAGGAAGTTGTTTTACTATAAATAGAGTAATAGACTAGAAGTCTAGTCTCCTATGAAATGAGAGTAAAGCCATTTGAGCTGGGGGTTGGTAGCTGTAACAGGTTTGCTTGGGGGAGATTCCAGCTACCCTTACTGTTACTGCAAATCCTTGAGTCTGTCTGACCTGAAGCACGAAGGAGTGAGTGGGAAGCAGGGTGCAGGCAGGGGTCCAAGACCCTGGGTGCATGGAAATGAATGCAGACAGCACTCAGAATAGCCTCCATGGATTCCCCCCAGGGACTGTTTGAGAAATCAGAGCTTGTGACTTACCCACGTAGGCATCCTTTCAGAGAGCCTGTTATATACAGTTTTCCCCTTTCAAAAGGCTCTCTGCAAGCTTAAAAACAAAAAGACACATAGGATCATGACTGGTAACACTTTTTTTTATGTCTTATAAGTAGTTATCTGCCTTGTTGCTAAACACCTGGGCCAGCCGGAGGGTGGGAAGTGACCCGGCCGAGAACCCTTGCCACGGCCCCACGTCTTATCCCAAGTTCATGCCGTTGCAGCTGCAGAGGATCTCCTTGAAGGTGTTGCGCAGCTCCAGGCTCCGGAAGGCGTAGATCAGTGGGTCGATGACGGAGTTACACATGATGAGGACCAGGTAGGTGTTGAAGTGGGCAGTGTAGCAGACGCAGTAAGGGTTGGTGGGGCAGGTTATTATGAGGACGAGGTGGAGGAAGAAGGGGGCCCAGCAGAAGACGAAGACCCCCAACAGGATGGTGATGGTGACCGCCCCCTTCATACACGAGTGCTGCTGTGGGGCCGCCCCATCGGCGGGTGGCAGGGCGGCGATGCGCTTGACATGCAGCCGGGCAAAGAGGAACATGTGCACGTAGAGAGTGCCCATGAGCAGCAGCATGGCGAGGAACATGGTGACCAGGCACACGATGACCATCTTGCTCTCGGAGTAGACGATGAACACCACACCGCAGATGCCACAGCCCAGCCAGATGGCCACGATCAGGGCTAGTGCCTTCCTCACGGTCATGATGCTGTGGTAGCGGAGTGCATAGAAGATGGTGACGTACCTGTCGACCGCAATGGCCAGGAGGTTGCAGATGGAGGCCACCAGGGAGATGCAGATCATGGAGTCGAAGACATTGTCCATGTGCTGGATGAACTGGTCCTCCAACGGCAGGTAGTCGCTGTTGACCACAGCGATCATGATGGTCTCCAGGGCGTTGGACACGCTCACTAGCATGTCAGCCACGGCCAGGCTGCAGAGGAAAAAGTACATGGGGGAGTGCAGGTTGCCGTTCCTGGCCACAGCCAGGATGACCAGGATGTTTTCCAGCAGGCTGATGATGCCCAGGGCCAGGAAGACCTCAGGCTTGATGAAGACCTGCTCACAGAAGCGGCTGCTGCTCTGGTTGCTGAAGGAAGGGGCAGCGAGGTGCTCTGAGCTGTTAGGCAGCATTGGCTGAGCCGAGTGCAGACAGCACGAAGCATTCATCACTCACAGACAGCTGGCTGATCGGAGTGGGGGCTCCAGCAGGGTCCCGAGGCGGTGGTGACTGCTGCTGCTGCTTTCAGGAAAGAAAAAAAAAATCTCCCTCCAAATCCTGGTTTTAGATGCTTGTCCAGTGCACACTTAGATTTTGTTCTTCCACAGAATAAAAGGATGGAGAGAGGGAGAAAAAGAGATGGGTAGGAAGAGAGAGAGAATGAGAAACAGAAGAAAAAGTCAGCTCGGATTCTTACAGAAAACTTCCCTGTGCTTCTCCAGGATGATCAGTTTTAGAGAAACTCTTATCTCTCTCTCCCTTCTTACCTTCCTTCTGTCTCTCTCTCTCTCTTTCCCCCTCTCACATCCCCACCTGGGAACAGAAAACCAGCCACTGCCTGCTACAGTTACAGCAGTTTTCATAGCAAGACAGGGGACGTGGTACCTGTTGTGAGGAGTGCTGGGGAAACACTCCGTTTTTATACATTGGCTGGAGGCAAACAACTCCTACTTAATCTTCAGAGCGGCGAAATGACCACTGAGCATCCAACGTCTCTCTGACTGACAGCAGACCCGGCTCCCAGGAATTGGACCCAGAGATTCAAAAGCAGCCTGCTGCCCTCTGCAGGTCAGACCATTCATCTGTTCTCTGGCTGGGCTGAGCAGTTTTTGTCATGGAAACGATCACAGCCATCCTCTCGTCCGTGTATTTGTTCATTCCTTTTCTTTTTTGGTGGCAAACGTGTATTAAGCACCTGCCATGTGTTAGGTTTCTGGCCCGTGCAGGAAATTCAGTGGTGAACAAGACAGACACGCCATCCTTGTTTCTCCCAAACTCAGACTCCGGGGTGGGAGATGAGAAATCGGCAGTTTTATTATAGTATGATGCATGCTTGAATCGGGGAGTGTCAGGGGATGGGGGAACTCTGAGGGGGCCCCCTAACCTGCTGGTCAAAGGAAGTTCCTGGAGGAAGGGGCTTCTAAGCTTTGACTTCAAAGAACAGAGGCGATGCCCAGTGGTGAGGTGAGGGCTGGGGTTGATGGAGATAGAAGAGGATTCCAGGCAGAAGGAATAACATGCTTACAGTCTGGAGGCTAAAAGCAGTGGTTCTACACGTGGCTGTGGGAGTCACCTGTAGAATGTGTTCCCGAGGATCACGTTTGATCTTCTGAAACAGAATCACCCAAGGGTAGGACCTAGGCAGATGCGTTTCCGGTTTTTAAGGGATGAGGGGGAACAGAGCCAAGGTTGAGATTGACAGAAAAAAGAGCTTCGTGTTTTTCAAAGGACTGTAGTTTTCTCTGGCCAGAGTGTGGAGCTGGGAGACACAACTTGAGAAATGAGCCTGCATTTTTTTTTTTTTAAGGTGAAAGGGGCCAGCCACCTGAAGGACAGTCTCAGCCCAGTGTGGGAGTTTTGGACTGTAGGGCAGTGGGGGGGCTGTGGGAAAGAAGAGGTGGGGTTTGTATTTTAGAAAGATTCCTCTTTGCATGGTGGAGACTGCTGTGGGAGGGGATGAGTCAGGAGCCTGGGGGAACAGGGCTGCAGAGATTCACAGGAAGATGATGGCATCCTGAAGCAAGGAGGTGGCCACAGGGCCACAGGAGGAGTGGAAGAGATGCTTAGGATATAGGGTCCTGGAGATTTGAGTGTGATGGGGTGCGGGACAGTGCAGGGAACACCTGCGCTTCCTTCTTAAGTAACTGGGAGAACAGAGATGCTGTTTGAGCTGAAAAAATGTATTGGTTGGCCAAAAAGTTTGTTCCGATTTTCTGTACCATCTAGAGGAAATAGCCTGAATGAACTTTGTGGTCAACCCAATAAAAGGCAGAATTTGACACCCAGTTTTTAATACTTCGTTTAATTCAGATGTGAGGTTGGACAGGAGGATGATGTAAACTCTGGACACATTGAGTCCCCTTGCCACCCCCATCCCCCTGCCACATACCTGCACATCAATTACTGGTCCACTGATGCTCTGATTATCCAACTATCCACTAACTATGGATGTGAGTGTGATTGGGTGTGTATTAGATAGAAGAAATGTGCATACAAAGTAGAAGAAAACATAGAATATTTATGAAACTGTCGGGTGGAGAGGTCTTGAAAATATAGGCAACCAGAGTGGGAAGGGATAGGGAGTTTGGGATGGACATATGCACATGGCTATACTTATTTATTTATTGTATTATATTTATTTATCTTAATGGATTGATGATTGCTTTACAACATTTTTATTTCTGTTATATATCAATATGAATTAGCTACAGGTGTACATATGTCTCCTCCCTCTTGAAACTCCCTCCCACTTCCCACCCTTTCCCACTCCTCCAGGTTGTTACAGAGCCCCGGTTTGTACAGCAAATTTGCAAGTAAAAATAGCTATTTTACATATGTTACACACTGCTATATTTAAACTGGATAACCAACAAGGACCTACTGTATAGCAAGGGAACTCTGCTCAGTGTTGTGTGGCAACCTGGATAGGAGAGGAGTTTGGGGGAGAATGGATACATGTATATGTATGGCTGGGTCCCTTTACTGTCCACCTGAAACTATCACAACATTGTTAATCAGCTATACCCCAATACAAAATAAAAAGGTTTTTTTTTAAAAAAAAATAAAGATAGGCAATAAATTAAGTGTGAAAAAAGGCACCATAAACAAAGTCAGAAGACAAACAGGAAGAAAAATAGTCGAAGGTTACTATCTCTTCAATACAAAGAATATTTTCACATTAATAAGAAAGAGATGATTTACCTCTTAGAACAAGGGGCTAAAGACAGGAATAGAAATTTGCTGAAGAGGAATTGCAAGTGACTGATAAATTTATGAAAAGATGTTCACCCTTCTGGGGAGTCTGGGAAATGCAAATCAAACTTCAGATTGACAAGGAAGTAAAAGATATCAAATTCAGCTGAGAGTGCTGGGAGAATGACACCTCTAGTGTTCCCAGATAGTCTCATCATTTTCAATTTCTACTAAAATAAAAAAAAATGCATCTGAGTGTGGATCTCAGTCTGTGAACTGAGGGGCATGAGAAACACTTGCATTTATTTTCAACAAAGTGACTTCATTTCCGATGCTAAACCTCTCATGTTCCAGGTTGGGGAAAAGAAAATCCTAATTCTCGTGGGGGTTTCTCTTCCTCACCCTCTGGGTCACATCTAGAGGTGTGCTTATACTGTCCTGGTCTGTGGTTTCGGGGGCACTCGTCCTATCTGTAAAGCTCAGACTGTGAGGTCTTTCCCCCACTTTGGGCTGAGCACCGACCATCATTCCCTTGACCTGTCCTCTGTTTATAAGCATCCTTGAGAGTGAGCAGGTCGGGCACTTCAGACCTGTATCCTCAGAGGTACCCTCATCCCTTCATCCCTGATGAGTGTTGATTTGGTCTCCTCTAAGCTCTACTCTCTGTTTTCCTGGGGGAGTAGCCCAGATACAGCTACTTTTAAACTGACCCTGTACTTTGTTTTCTACATCCGTGACTCTGCCTCTGTTTTGTAAAGAAGTTCATTTGTACCCTTTTTTAGATTCCACATGTAAGCGATATCATACGATAGTTGCCTTATTCTGAGTGTCCAAGTATTTTAATCCTATGCCTTGAAGAAAGTTTTATTTAATAAGATTTACTTATTTATTTTAAGTTTATTTTGTTTTTGGCCACACTGCACAGCATATGAGGTCTTAGATTCCTGGTCAAGGATTGAACTCACACGCACTGCAGTTGAAGCGCAGTGCCCCAACTATTGGAATGTCAGGGAAAATTCCCTAAGATTTATTTTTACTCAGACTCTAGGTTCCTAATATTTTTATGCCTGTAAATTTCACTTTACTTTTTTTAAATTGAGACATAGGTTCCAGAAAATTCATGATTTTGAAGTATGTGTTTCAGTAGGTTTTTTTTTCATCTTCACGAGGTTGCGCAACCATCGCTACTGTCTAATTCCAGGATATTTCCATAACTTGGTCTCCATTAGCAGTCACTCCTTGTTTGCGACTTCCCTCAGCCTCTGACAATTACTAATCTACTTTCTGTCCCTATGTGACGGTACAAAATATGCTCATTGAGGCTGTGTTTATCTTCTGGATCACAAATGTCTCCATTTTCTCATTTTTCAATGAGAAGCAAAACCAACAGCTGTAAGTGGAAATGTAAATGGAGGGTCTTTAAAAAACTAAAAATAGAGTTATCATATGATCCAGCAATCCCACTCCTGCCTGGGCATATATCTGGAAAAGATGAAGCTCTAATTTGGAAATATACACACACCCCTGTGTTCATAGCAGCACCATTTACAATAGCCAAGACATGGAAACAACCCAAGCTCCCTCAAACAGATGACTGGCTTAAGATATGGTGCAATGGAATATTACTCAGCCATCAAAAAGAACGCACTGTTGTCATTTGTAGGAACATGGAAGGACCTAGAGATGATCGCACTAAGTGAAGTCAGTCAGTCAGAGAGAGACAAATATTATATGACACCACTTAAATGTAGGATCTAAAAGATAATACAGATGACTCTATACACAAAACAGAAATGGACTCACGGACATAGAAAACAAACTTATGGTTACCAAAGAAGAAATGGAGCAGGGAGGGATAAATCAGGAGTATGGGACTGACAGATACAAACTACTGTGTTTGTATCAGTTCAGTTCAGTTGCTCAGTTGGGTCTGACTCTTTGTGACCCCGTGAATCGCAGCATACCAGGCCTCCCTGTCCATCACCAACTCCCAGAGTCTACCCAAACCCATGTCCATCGAGTCAGTGACGCCATCCAGCCATCTCATGCTCTGTCATTCCCTTCTCCTCCTGCACCCAATCCTTCCCAGCATCAGGGTCTTTTCCAATGAGTCAATTCTTCACATGAGGTGGCCAAAGTATTAGAGTTTCAGTTTCAACATCAGTCCATCCAATGAACACCCAGGACTGATCTCCTTTAGGATGGACTTGTTGGATCTCCTTGTAGTCCAAGGGACTCTTAAGGGTCTTCTCCAACACCACATTTTAAATGCATCAATTCTTTAGCGTTCAGCTTTCTTCACCATCCATCTCTCACATCCATCCATGACTACTGGAAAAACCATAGCCTTGACTAGATGGACCTTTGTTGGCAAAGTAATGTCTCTGCTTTTCAATAAGCTAACTAGATTCATAACCTTCCTTCCAAAGAGTAACCATCTTTTAATTTCATGGCTGCAGTTACCATCTGCAGTGATTTTGGAGCCCAAAAAAATAAAGTTTGACACTGTTTCCATTGTCTCCCATCTATTTCCCATGAAGTGATGGGACCAGATGCCATGATCTTAGTTTTCTGAATGTTGAGTTTTAATCCAACTTTTTCACTCTCCTCTTTCACTTTCATCAAGAAGCTTTTTAGTTCCTCTTCACTTTCTGCCATAAGGGTGATGTCGTCTGCATATCTGAGGTTATTGATATTTCTCCCGGCAATCTTGATTCCAGCTTGTGCTTCTTCCAACCCAGCATTTCTCATGATGTACTCTGCATATAAGTTAAATAAGCAGGGTGACAATATATAGCCTTGACATACTCCTTTTCCTATTTGGATCCAGTCTGTTGTTCCATGTCCAGAAGGAGAGGGGAATGGCAAACCACTTCAGTATTCTTGCCTTGAGAACCCCATGAACGGTATAAAAGGGCAAAAAGATAGGACACTGAAAGATGAACTCCCCAGGCTGGTAAGTGCCCAATATGATACAGGAGATCAGCGGAGAAATAACTCCAGAAAAAATGAAGGGATGGAGCCAAAGCAAAAACAATACCCAGTTGTGGATGTGACTGGTGATAGAAGCAAGGTATGATGTTGTAAAGAGCAATATTGCATAGGAACCTGGAATGTTAGGTCCATGAATCAAGGCAAATTGGAAATGGTCAAACAGGAGATGACAAGAGTGAATGTCTACATTCTAGCAATCAGCGAACTGAGATGGACTGGAATAGGTGAATTTAACTCAGATGACCATTATATCTACTACTGTGGGTAGGAATTCAGTAGAAGAAATGGAGCTGCCATTGTGGTCAACAAAAGAGTCCGAAATGCGTACTTGGATGCAATCTCAAAAATGACAGAATGATCTCTGTTCATTTTCAAGGCAAACCATTCAATTACACGGTAATCCAAGCCTACGCCCAACCAGTAACGCTGAAGAAGATGAAGTTGAACGGTTCTATGAAGATCTACAAGACCTTTTAGAACTAACACCCAAAAAAGATGTCCTTTTCATTATAGGGGACTGGAATGTTTGTATAGATACAAATTATTATGTTCACTATACCTAAAATGGATGAGCAACAAGGATTTATTATGTAGCACACAGAATGATATTCAATATCTTATAATAACCTATAATGGAAAATAATCTGAAAAATATATAACTAAATCACTCTGCTGTACACCTGAAACTAATACAATATTATACATCAATTATACTTCAATAAACAAACAACAACAACAAAAACCCAACACATGTAAATTCTTCTGTATTAAAATTTAGTATAAATGTTATGAAAACATTCAAAACAACAAAACCACAAATCTCTTGCTCTTACTCTCTTGAATTTTAAGATCCTATAAACAGAGAGTGAGTTATTTTGTTTTCTGAACACTTCAGTGCAAGGAACAGGTCAAGGTACCTTCTCGTGCATATTTTTAAATTTTTATTATTTTTTTTAAATTTACATTTTATTTAATTTTTTAAAAATTTTCTTTACTTTATTGTGTTGGTTTTGCCATACAATGACATGAAACCGCCATGGGTTTACATATGCTCCCCCTCCAGAACCCCCCTCCCTCCTCCCTCCCGATTCCCTCCCCCTGGGACATCTCGGTGCACCAGCCCCGAGCATCAATCCTGGGCTGGCGATTGATTTCACATATGATAATTAACATGTTTCAATGCCATTCTCCCATATCATCCCACCCTTGCCCTCTTCCGCAGAGTCCACGAGTCTGTTCTATACATCGTGCATGTTTTTTAAAAATAACTTTCTTTGCTCTCTGCTGGAACCTCTTTTGGAAACTTAGGGTTAGATTTTGCCTCTCCAAGTCCATTTTCCTGTGGTTGATTGATTGTAGCAACTGAGTCAAATTAATGATAAAAAGCAGTTTTCTGAGTCTAGAAGACAGATGATCCATGTTGTTCCCAGTTCTTCTGGTTAAACAACCAGATATGACGAATACAAAGCCCTCCATGGTATACAAAAAAATCTCTCTGTATTTCTTGCTTGGGAAAAAAAATGAGTCTTAGCACTTTATAGTTGTATTCTTTTCTTCAGTCATAGAATTGAGTGCCCTTAACTCTCCTCACCTCCTCTTGTTTCCTTTGCCTGTTCAGCAGCAGAGTCCTATGGTCTGAGTGTTGTGTTTCTTGGCGAGGGCCATTACCCTGACGGTGCTACAGGGCTGGGGACTGTACCACTGAATTATCTCACACCAGGACGGGATGATCTCAGACCAGAACTTCTCAGCCTTTTGCTGTGCATCTGAATCACCCAGAGATCCCATCAAAATCCAGATTCTGGTTCTATAGATCTGGGAATGCTGACGTTGCTGGTCCATGGACTATACTTGGAGTATCGAGGAAAGAGATCTACCCATTTGCAGGTGTTGACAGAGAAGCAATGCAAGGAGAGCCAGCCATGCAGTTCACTATATTGATGTGGGAGAGGAGCACCCTACTCTCAAAGGCAGTAGTGATGCCCCAGCTCCTGGACTCGGTGTGTGACCAGTGACGGTTACACAAGGGGCTGCCCAGAAGCCTAACTCGGGCACCATTCCTGTTGTGTGGCCTCTGAGCTCAGTGTTCTGACCTCCCCAGAGAGGTGGTAAGCCATCCAACATCATTTAGTAAATTCCTTTTCTGCATAAATTAGCCATAGAGGGTTCTGTTACTTATAGCCAAGAATTTGACTCACTCTTGCATTCCAGTTCGGGTCAATGGATATTGGCTATCTGGAAGAATCCCAAGGCTTCATCAATTTGGAAAAAGAATTCTAAGTAGCTCAGAGGTAAAGAATCTGCCTGCCAATGCAGGAGACCCAGGTTCAATCCCTGTGTCGGGAAGATCCCTTGGAGAAGGAAATGGCAACCCACACCAGTATTCTTGCCTGGGAAATCCCATGGTCAGAGGAGCCTGGTGGGCCACAGTCCATGGGGTTCGCAAATGAGGCAGGCACAACTTGTTGACTCAACGGCAACAATGTGATGACTGTGCTGATAAGGGAATGGAAGCCTGCCCACTGTGCCTCTGGCATCTCTGTGTTACACCTATATTAGTTTCCTTTTGCTGCTCTCACAAATCACCACAAACTTAGCAGCCTAAACTATCAGAAACGTGTTCTCTCACGGTTCTGGAGGGCAGAAATCCAAAAGGGGTTGGCAGGGCTCCGTTCTTTATGGAGGCAACAGGCGAGAATCTGTTTCCTTGCATGTCTTAGCCTCGAGACATGTATGTCCTAGCTCACGGCTAGGGCATGCTTCCGTGTCAAAGCCAGCCAGTCATGCTGTGTCTTTAAATCTCCCTCTGATGCTGACCTCTGTCTTCATATCTCCTTTTGTAACACTGACTTTGTTACTTCCCTGCTACAAGGACCCTTGTGATTACATTGGGTCCACTAGGATAAACTAGGATCAACTCCCATCTCTAGACCCATCACCTTTTTAAAATTTTCTTATTTTATTAAAAAAAATTTATTTTAAAAATTATTGGAATATAATCAACTATCAGTTTCTGCTGTACAGCAAAGTAAATCAGTTATCTAAATACATATATCTGTTCTTTTTTTTTTTTTTTGGTTCTTTCCCTAGATAGGTCATTACAGAGTACTGAGTAGAATATCCTGTGCTATACAGTATGTTCTTGTTAGTTATCTATTTTATATATAGTAATGTGTATATGTCAGTCCCAATTTTCCAGTTTATCCCTCCCTGCCTTTCCCCTTTGGTAACCATTTGTTGTTCATTTGCTAAGTTGTATCTGACTCTGTGCAACCCCATGGACTGCAGCACACCAGGCTCCGCTGTCCTTCACTATCTCCCAGAATTTGCTCAAATTTATGTCCATTGAATCGGTGATGCTATCCAACCATCTCATCCTCTGTTGACCCCTTCTACTTATGCTTTCAATATTTTCCAGTATCGGGGTTTTTCCCAATGAGTCAGCTCTTTGCATCAGGTAGCCAAAGTATTGGAGCTTCTGCTTCAGCATCAGCCCTTCCAACGAATATTCAAGGTTGGTTTCCTTTTGGTAATCATAAATTTTTTTTTTACATCTGTGACCCATAACCCATAAGTAAAAGTACTAGTCACTCGGTCATGTCTGACTCTTTGCTACCTGGTGGACTCCTTAGCCTGCCTGGCTCCTCAATCCATGGGATTCTCCAGGCAAGAATAATAGAATGGGTTGCCATTTCCTTCTCCAGGGGATCTTCCCTACCCAGAGATCGAACCTGGGTCTCCCACATTGCAGACAGATTCTTTATCATCCGAGCCACCAGAGAAGCCCCATAACCCATATCTAGACCTTTAATCTTAATCTCACCTGAAAGATCCTTTGACCGTATAAGGTAACATGTTCACAAGCTCTGGGATTAGAATGTGAATGTGTTTAGGGACATTATTCCATGTAACTCATGTTTATTAATCAGTATTTCAGGTCCTCTGGTGAACATTTTTAGCATACCCATAGATGCTCAGTTCTTTGGTGACTGACTCATTCTAACTCAAGATTAACGTATTCATTTATAATGATTCTTCTTTAGAAAGCAGAATACTTGAGCATTTGTGTGTAGAGATATGGAATTTCTGAGAAAGCAAATTACTATCCAGAGGTTCTGTGATAAATTAGAAATCAGAAGAAAAGAAAGTAGTATGGTTGGGAGGGAGGCACCGAGTTCTCTGAAAGTCTAGTAAGATATCTTTGTCTTGAAAACAGACCTCCCTTCTAGAGCCTGTGTGTGTACTTAGTCGCTCAGTCATGTCTGACTCTTTGTGACCCCATGGACTGTAGCCTGCTAGGCTCCTCTGTCCATGGGAATTCTCCAGGCAAGAATATTGGAGTGGAGTTGCCATGCCCTCCTCCAGGGGATCTTCCCAACCCAGGGATCGAACCCAGGTCTCCTGCATTTCAGGCAGATTCTTTACCATCTGAGCCACCAAGGGAGCCCATGAATACTGGAGTGGATAGCCTATCCCTTCTCTAGGGGATCTTCCTGACCAAGGAATAGAACCGGGGTCTCTTGCATTGCAGGTGAATTCTTCACCAGCTAAGCAGGAACTCATTTTCTTAACATAGAGTATCAATTGGAAAACACTGCCAGGCAATAAGCCTTGCAGACTAGAAATGTTTGCCAGTGCTGAGATAGAGACATACTGGACCAGTGCTTCTCAGACTCTAGCATGTGTCAGACTCACCTGGAAGGCTTATTAAGGCCCAAATCCCCTGGGCCCTGCCCCACTCTGTTTCTGACTCAGTAGGTGTGGAATGGGATCTGAGAGTTTGTCCCCATCAGATCCCCAGGTGATGCTGACGATCTGTCTGAGGATCACATTTTGGGAATCACTATTACCAGACTGTAAATTCTGTGAAGGCAGGAACCCTGTCTGATTGGCTCACTGCTACATGCAGCATCCAGCATTTAAGTTACAATATCATAGGTGTTTAATGCATATAATAATAGCTTCATAAGTAGCTGAACTTACTGTCTTTTAGACCTAGATAACTGCTGATATGGGGTTTCCCAGGTAGCTCAGTGGTAAAGAATTTGCTTGCCAAGCAGGAGACTAAGGTTTGATCCTTGGGCCCGGAAGATCCCCTGGACAAGGAAATGGTAACCCACTCCAGTATTCTTGCCTGGGAAATCCCATGGGCATAGAAGCCTGGCGGGCTACAATCCATGGGGTCAGAGTCAGACACAACTTAGCAACTAAACAACAACTGCTAATATACTAAACACAGTTTTCTATGTGTATGGTCAGCAAAATAACATCCCCCTTCCCAAAGATGTCTATGTTCCCATCCCAGGAATCTGTGAATATGTTACTTTTCTTGGCCAAAGGGGACAATGCTAATGTGATTAATGTTATAGGCCGGGTAAAATGGGAGATTATCCTAGATCATCAGGGTGAGCCTAATCTAATTACACGAGTTCTTAAGAATAGACAAGCTTTCCCTACTGCATTAGAAGAGAGCAGGAGTGAGAAGATGGGAGGAAAGCTCCATTTGCAATTTCTGGTTAGAAGACAAGCAAGTTCATTTGTTCACTTGAAGTTCAAGTTCAAGGAACAAGGGTGTCCTCCAGAAGCTGAGAATAGCTCCCTGCTGACAGCCCCCAGGAAACGGGGACCTCCACTCTACAGCTGCTCAGAACTAAATTCTGCCAACAATCTCTACATCCCTGGGAGGGGTTTCTGTCCCAGAGCCTCTCATCAGGAAAGCAGCCTGCACTTTGTAAATTAACTAATACTTCCAAAAAAAAAAGAAAAAAAAAAAGAACTAACAGCGTCTACTGTGTGTCAGGCACCTCAGTGAACACGTTGCAGAAATTAATTCATTTTTGCCTCCACTTTATAGATAAGGAGAGTGGGGCAGGGAGAGGCTCAGAACCTCCCCCAAGGCCACAGTGGATGGCGGGGGAGGCCTGGGGTTGGGATGCACTTGGCCCTAGACAAGAGAACTTCTTCTTCCTGCATTTCCTACTTTAGTCTTTACACCCTGGCAGGGACTAGGGTGCATCCAGAAAGGTGCTGAAGGTGTGGAATTTAAGGAAGTGCTCATTCCCAGATTCTTGCCTCATCTTAGCCGGTACCCCACTTCCTGATGCCCCTATGAGGTTGTATTGTTGTAGCAATTGCATTTGACAGAAGAAGAGACTGAGAGGGGCTGTCCCGTTCCTGGAGAAGGGCTGGGCTGAGCCCAGGGTTCTTTTCTCAGCAGCCCTCAGGTGTGGCGCCCAGCACGCCTCTTGGGTTAGGACACACTTTTGGCTCTGCATCCTGGTCCCGGGTGCCTCCCCAAGGTCCATCAGAACAGCCGCGTTTGCTTGTGAGGCTCCCGCAGAATTGGGACTGTCCTTTGCAAGCAGCCATCCAGTCCCTGTTGGCAGAAGCTAGGAGAAGGCAGCTGGGGTCCTTGGTGACACGCAGAGTAAAGCGGAATTTCACCTCTCTCCTGACATGAGTATGCTGCCTCCGAGAACAGTGTCCGTCACCCACACACTCCCTTTCCCTTCATTCTGCAGGAGGCTGGGGCTTCAGGCAGACGCCTGGCATCTCTGACCACATCCCTGCATTTCTCTCAGTCAAAAGTCAGGGTGGAGTGACAGATCACCCGCTGTGGTAGCTCCTTGCTGCTCCCGTGGGGACAGATGCCAGGCCCTTGTGCCCAGAGACTCTGAAAGATAACCCTCTGGGGTGGGAGGTGAACTTCCTCCCCTGTACCAGGTCAGAATCCTCCAGAGACTGTACAGTCTCTCCTGGAGGTCAGGCTTACGCTGAGAGTCAGAGCCTCAGGTACCAGTGGATGGAGTAGGGAGGCACCTGAGCAGGGGTGGGAAGCGGGGTAAAGGCTCTGGAGGTGTCAGGTCATTGGTCCACGAGCTCACAGGGTCCAGCTCCCAGACTGGGTGGTGCTTCTCTCCCACTTGAATAAAGATCTTGGCTGAGAGTGGTGTCCAGCCCTGAGTGTATTCCACTCCAGGATGTATTCTGACTTTCTTCTTCAGCTTCTACCCTATTCTGCAGGGTTCCAGGGAAGGAGGAATAGCCTGTTCTCTCCTGTTCTCTAGAATCGGGCTTTCTTACAGAACCCGGTGGCAGGCTGGGTTCTGCAGGATGGAGGTGGGTGGGCTGGAACTTTCTGAGGAGTGCGCGCCTGAGTGGGGGAAGGGGAAACAGGGTGGGGCAGAGGTGGGAGTTGAACCTGCCATGGCAGTGTGGTCCTCAGTCAGTCCTGCAGCAGCCCCAGAGCTGGAAGGGCCAGCAGAGCTGGGTTGACCTGGGGCGCAGGGCTGATTTGTACCCCAGCTTCCAGAGGTCATCTGTATGGGTATCTGTTGCCCCTGTGAAGCCTCATGCAGATGTCCATCTTCAGCTGAAGGCCAGCGAGCCTCAGAGAAGGACTCAGCTGCTTGCTTCTGGCCACTAGCTCTCCCTGCAGCTGGGGAAGGCACTCCTGGTCCTGGAGGGAGACTGGGCAGCGTGCCAGCCTATCCATCACAGCCCCATCGGTAGCATCTACACGGTGCAAGTGCCTGAGAGCCTGCTGTGATCCATCTGTTCAGTCAGGTCTGCTTAAGAAGCATTCAAGTTCTAAAACCAGACACAAAGAGAAAATTACGGGGTGGCAGATCCCTCCTTCCAAACCCCAGAGAGATGCTCCTGCCAGGAGATGACAGAAACCAACAGAAGGAAGAGAAGATTCATGTTCTTCAGCTCACAGGCTCCTGGCTTATACGGACTGACAGCCGCAGAGGCTAGAATCTCCCTCACTAGTTAGATGATTTCTCTTTCTCTGTATAGAACATTCCAGCACATGTGGAGTTGAGTTTGCATGTGTCAAATGTGCTTGTTCTGTGACTCCAACACAATAACAATACCTTAAAAAAAATTATTTTGTTACTCTGCATGGCATGTGGGATCTTAGTTCCCTGACCAGGGATTGAACCCAGCCCCCTGTGTTGGGAGCATAGTCTTAACCAGTGGACCACCAGGGAAGTCCCCAACAATAGCCTGTTTTTAAATATCACCCTGGTTGGGACACTCTTCTTGTCAATAATCCTTGCGCGCTCTGCTCTTGAGGAGCCCAAAAGTGGTGTATGTGGGGGAACATATAATAAATGAAACAGAGTGTGGCAAGCGCCATAAAAATGTAGTAGTTGAGACGAGGTTGCTGTGCTGTGCTCAACTGTGTCCACCTCTGTGACCCCATGGACAGAGTCACACCAGCCTCCTCTGTCCATGGAATTTTTCAGACAAGAATACTGGAATGAGTTGCCATTTCCTACTCCAGGGAATCTTTCCAACCCAGGGATTGAACTTGTGTCTCCTACACTGGCAGGCAGATTGTTTACTGCTGCACCACCTGGGAAAGCCCCGAGACCAGGTTAGAGGAATTAATTTTGACCATTTGATCTGGTTCCTCTGTCACTTTGGTTGGTTTTACTCTGAGAAAACCCAGACCCTGGTGCTGGGAAAGATTGAAGGCAGGAAGAGAAGGGGGCAACACAGGATGAGATGGTTGGATGCCATCACTGACTCAATGGACATGAGTTTGAGCAAACTCCAGGAGTTGGTGATGGACAGGGAAGCCTGGCATGCTGCAGTCCATGGGGTTGCAAAGAGTTGGACATGACTGAGCGACTGAAATGAATTGAACTCTGAGAAAAGATTTTTGTATTTGGTAGGCACAGCCATGGAAGTTTTATTGAGTAAGATATAAAAGTCACAACTTGTAGAATCCTTCAGAGTCCCACAAGGCTGACCATGAAGGTTTTCTTGTTTTGCTGAACTCATAATTTAAAGGAACATTGGTTGACAAAAATAGATGCCGACCTCAGAGAAGGTGGAATGGGGAAAAGTGCTTGCATGCTCCAAGGACGGGAGAGTTGTCTGTTTTGCCACCGGAACCTTTCTCCCTGAAGCAGAGGGAGAAAAATAGCTCTCTGATGTGATCTAAACCATGGTAACATGAATGTTTCCTTTGCTGCAAATGGCTTTTTTTTTTTTAAAAAAAAAGCCAAGGCTTTTATGGAAAACATTCCTTTCAAAGGAAAAAAAAAAAAAGACTGGGTTCCTAGTCAATGATGAATAGGCTAGGTTTTGTCAGATGTGCCCACACTTTTCTGAGAATTGAGATTTGCCTGATGGGGAGCACTCAGGTGACAGCTATAACGTGACAGGCTTGACTTCATGTCCAACTGAGTGTGTTCCACGTGAGCACATGATGCCTGAGAGCAAATGTGAAGGCTGAGTGCAGGTCTGGTTTTGCTGTCCTGAACTTGAGATGTTGTCTCAGGTGAGCATCTGCAGAATGTTAGCTCCCAATCTCTGCTTCCCTGGTGCTTCCATGCTCATCCACTTTCATTAGCTTTCTTCCCTTTCATATTCAGTTGTGTGTTTTGCTGGGTAACACATCACAAGTGGATGTGATGAAATGCCAAGTGCTATGCATTCAGTCACATTCCTAAAGGGAGAAAATACATTTCCAGTAGGTTTTCTAGAAGTCAAAACATTGCAATACTATGTAATGTTTGCCTCCAGAAGGACTTTTTATTTTAGATAAATTTATAGTAGAGTTTAAGGATGTCTGACATCTTCATTATGTTAAGATTTCCCATCTAAATGAATATGTTTCATCATCTCTCTTAATACTTCTTAATAAAATTGACATTTTCTACATATATCTTAAAATTTTCACTATGTATTATATGTTTGCTGCTGATGCTGCTGGAGTAAATGGGAGTATTTTCCTCCATTTATTTTCTGTATGAGGTTAATCCCACCTCAGGTTGTCTGAGAACTCTGACAATGCAGCCAAATTGTTGAAAATCAGAATCCTGAAATGACCTAAATGCCAGACTCCAAGCTGGTTTGAGCAGAGCTGCTTTGCTGCATCCGGTTTTCACGGTCTTCTTTCCATAAAGTGGCTCTGACTCTCAGGGCAGCCTGGGTCACTCAGAGTGGCAGCCAGGGAGCCATGATTTTTTATGATGAAATGGAACCCAGAACCCCTCCCTCTCAGGTGGTTGGAGATAATGTTAAGCAGCAAGCACAATGCTTGGCATGTCATTGATATTAAATTAATGGTAAAAAGTGCAGGTTCTGGGTTCAGATTGTGCAAGTCCAAATTCCTCCAACCAGACATTTCCTAGCTGTGTGTCCTTAGGCAAATGACTCGACCTTGCTGAACCTCATTTTATCTGTGAAATGAAGGTGACAATAGTAAGGGCTTTGGGGGGCAGCTGCGAGAGTGACATGACAATCCTTATACAGGGCTTATCGAGGCCCCAGTGTGTGCTGAGTGCCAGGTGAATATGCTTCCCTGCCTTGGCCACTCCTGAGTCCCAAGGGTGCTGAATGAGTGACCTTGAATGAATGAAAGAGCAAGCGAGTGAAAATATTAAACAAAGAATTCTGAATCCATAGTTACCAGATTTGAGCCTCTGTTTATACAATTCTAAAAGAAGATCAAGACCAGTGGTTCTTAACTGGAGTCTCTTGCACCCAGGGGACACTTGTTAGTGACTGGAGACATTTCAGTTGGCCACAACTAGGTGAGTGTATTACTGGCATTGAGCGGGCAGAATCTAGGGATGCTGCTGAACACCCCACAGCACACAGAACAGCCCCCACCACAGAGAATCATTCCAACTCCAGATGCCAGTCATGCTCACAGGCTGACAAACTCAGCTCTAGGCTTGGATTTATTTCTGGTCCCTTAGGGTTTAAGGTGGGACTAGTGGTAAAGAACCCACCTGTCAATGCAGGAGATCTAAGAGACACAGTTTCAATCCCTGGGTCAGGAAGATCTTCTGGAGAAGGGAATGGCAATCCACCCCAGTATTCTTGCCTGGAGAATCCCCATGGACAGAGGAGCCTGGCAGGCTACAGCCCATGGGGTCGCAAAGAGCTGGACACGACTAAAGTGACTTAGCAGCTGCAGGGTTTATCAGATAGTCAGATCATCTTGTTTTGGGTGAGGTCGTTTGATCCAGAAATTTCTGGTGATAACTAGCAACTTCTCAAGTTATAACGCAGGTGTTTGCTCAGTGGTTCAGTCGTGACCTCATAGACTGTAGCCCACCAGGCTTCTCTGTCCTTGGGATTTCCCAGGCAAGAATACTGGAGTGGGTAGCCATTTGCTCCTCCAGGGGATCTTCCTGATCCAGAGATTGAACCTGTGCCTCCTGCAGGCAGGCAGATTCTTTACCACTGAACCACCTGTGATTGTTGTTCAGTAGCTCAGTAGTATCCGAGTATTTGAGACCCCATGGACTGCAGCACGCCAGACTTACTTGTCCTTCACCTTTACCTGTCCTTGGAGCTTGCTGAAATTCATGTCCATTGAGTCGGTGCTGCCATCCAATGATCTCATCCGCTGTCACCCCCTTCTCCTGGCCTGTCTTTCCCAACATCAGAGTCTTTCCAATGAGTCGGCTCTGCATCATGTGGCCAAAGTGCCACCTGGGAAACCTGTAGGTAGCAGATGCCTCTAAGTCCCCAAAGATGCTGTGTTTCCTCTTCCACTTGCTAATTTTCTAGATGCCCTGGTAGTAAAGTACTGGTTCAACTTCTCCGTGGATCAAATATTTCTCAGTCCTAGGATTTGCTGTAATTAAACCTTGAGGAGATTGAAGCTTTTCTCTTGGAGAAAAAGCTCAGGAGATGAATGATTCACTCTTTCCAATGAACCGTGGCCTCCTTGTAATGTTTCTTGTTGCTTCCACTAACTTTGCTATTCCCTCTTATTCACTGCTTCCTGTGTTTCCTAGTCTCCACTGATAGCTAAATTGTTCAAGAGCAGCAGGCAAGGCTCCTTGCAGTGCTGAGAATCTTTCCAGCTGGGGAACTTCGAGAGAACTTGGCTACTGAAGTAACAAGTGAGTGACACACCATGACAAAGTTCCTTATTACCCAGAGATTGGGGAGGGAATGGAATGTGAGAAGTCACCGCTTAATTTTAAATGATACTCAGAATGCAGGGACTAAAATAATGAGCATGTTTTAATTCATCAGATACTTTCTTGACAGTCATCTAGGATCAAACAGACACACGATAGCAGAGACTGCTGGCTTGCCTTCCTCAATATCTACTCTCCACCATGCCATAATAAGATCACACACAGTGACCCAGAGCAAATACTCTGTTCTCAGTCCTCCTTGCAGCTCTGGCTAAATTCTGGCCAGTAAGATGGGAATGGAAGCTTTGTATGGCAGCTTCCAACCACACTCCCTACGGTGAGCTGGTGAATGTCCTTTGTTTATTCTTCCATCTTGCTCTGGAAGATAACCGTGATGGCTGGAGCTCCAGCCAACATCTTGGACCATGAGTACTTGTGCTACAGTCCAGGGATAAGAATCTGGAAAGAGTTTGGATCCCTAAGGACTTATTGACACAGAGCCACCTTACCTGGTCACCTCTGGACTTTTACTCGGGAATGAGAACAGTTCTATTTGTTCAAAGCCATCATTAATCAGCCTCAATGTCACCCTCACTGATACTGAGGCCAGGAGACTGTAGCTACAGCTCCCGTCCTGACTTCTGTACCTGAGAAAGTGCTTTCTTTCCTGAAAATTCTCCTGACTTTATGAAGTGGGTTTCAGAGGCTTAAGAATGTTATCCATGGAAAATGCCTGTGAGATGGCAGAAAACGGGGATGTTCTACACTCTACAGTAGATAACTCAAAAAATATGTTGACTCTGAATGATGTAAGGTGATAAAGCTCAACATTTATGAGCTGGAAATCTGCTAGGCTCAGGCAGGGCAGGAATCCAAAATATCCTTGTTCTTCTCCATTTACTCAACCATGACTTGAACAAAGGAAGGATAAACTGGCCAGATGCACTGTGACTTGCTTTGTTGTTTGCCAGCTTTTCCTTGAAATGAACATCTGTGCACATTTGCCTGCCTGCTCACCCGTTTAACCCCATCTCCTCTCTGCAGCTCTTCCCAGGATGGACTTCTGACACAGGGATGAGAAGGTGGGTCTCAGTAGACTGAGACTGAACCTCCTGGGCACTTTGCCTCTGGAACAAATGACAGGAAACATCCATTCAACAAGCTGCTCATCCCTTACATTGATCTCAGTGAGGCTCTGGCAATTAGCATATTTTGTAAAAGCTCAAGAACCCAGCAGCAAGGGGCTTGTGAACAGTATCAGGGCTTTTGTTCTAAGCTGCCACTTCTCTCAGTAATTCTTGCTGAGAGTCCTTTGAAACAAGAGCTTCAGTTTTATTGGAATGGCTTGTAATTTGTGCATTATTTTTAAAAGAAGAGACACTCACAAGCTGGCCAATTTCCCCTCTCACAATTACCTTGGAACCTCTTCTGTTTCTTTCAAAGATCAAAAATTATAACAGGAAATAGGATTAAATGAATAAATTCCAAGGCACTGAGAAGACAGACACCACTTTTGAATAATCTGGCCCGACTTTCAGGGCTTGTAATGAGTGTGTGCCCTCGGTCTATTAATAAAACATTGTTTTTCAGTTCTGAGTCATCAAATTTTTCATCTTTTTTCTGGGTTCTGTTTGCATCTCTGTGTCTTGTCTACATGAGTATACTCCACTGAGGAATGTTTAATTTTTTTCCTGTTTGTAAATTGAATTATATTCATTGTAGAAAAACAATGCAGAAAAGTTTAAAAAAGAGACAAAACAAATGACAATACTGGTGATGGGGGTTTAGTCACTCAGTTGTGTCTGACTCTTGAGATTCCATGGATTGTAGCCCACCAGGCTCCTCTGTCCATGGGATTTTGTGGGCAGGAATACTGGAGTGGGTTGCCATTTCCTTCTCCAGGGGGATCTTCTTTCCCCAGGGATCAAACCTGAGTCTCCTGCATTGCAGGTGGATTCTTTACCAACTGAGTCACTAGGAAAGCCCAAATGACTGCACTGCTACCTTCTTTATATTTTCTTTTTAGTCTTGATTTTGTGAAAAACAAGATATGTTTGTGACTAGAATTTACACCCCTCCATGAGTTTTTTCTCCTGCTTTTCATTCATTAAAGCAGGCAGAGGGCCCTGATCTTCTGTAACTGGGGAAGGGCCCTGTGGCAGGGGTAGGGTGGCTGGCTGAAATTGCCTACGAGACCCTTCTTGGTTATCTTTATTTTCACATCAGTGTTCGTGGATGGAAGGAAAGAAGGGCTTCCTCAGACTAGTGATGATTGGCCCAGGGTTCCCAGAGCAATCCCAACCTGAGCTCCACCTGGACTGGATCAAGCAGGTAAGGTAAGGCCTCTTAGGGCAGTGTTTCCAAAAATGTAATATGCACCCAAATCGCCTAGGGATCTGGTTGAAATGCAGATTCTGATCCAGCGGTATCCAAGTGATGCACGTGCTGCTGGTTCAGACCACACCTGGAGTGGTAGGCCCTACAGTGTCCGAGGCTGCTCTGGGGGGTTTTGGCTCAAGTGTCACCCAGACCTGTAACCTTTTCTGGTCACAAAGACTGGAGCAGCTGACCTGGCAGAACCACACGGCCCTGGAAGTGGGCGCTTTGGGATACTGCTGTGCACACATGAGAAAAGACCATAAGGTTCTGGGTGAGAACCTTGGCTAAACCCTGCAGGGTAGGTGGAAGAAGGGCTGAGCCCAACCGGGGCCAAATTTCTCAACACCTTTGCAGGACTGGGGTTCAGAGGTAAAATTAAGTTGAATTATGAAAAATAAAGAAGTAGTGCACTTTTTTTGTACATACATAAATTTGCAGACTGAAACATTTCATGCTCTGCCATGATGCACATTAAAGAAGCTTGCAGCCTGCTGCATATACATTTTAAAAATCTTGTTTGCTTCCAGTTATGATATAACAAACTATTTTCACAACTCGTGAAATAGTCTCTGAAAATATCACACTTTTAACAAGCCCATTCTAGGACAGTGAGGACCTGATCCATTGTGTTCATCACTGTCTTCAATACTCAACACAGTGCCTGGCAAGGGGCGGAGGATCATGAACCATTTGTACATTCCCTCCAGTGTAGACATGCCCTGATGGATGATTTCTCTGCTATTGGCCACTTAGATTGCTTTCAGGTTTATAAATCATGCTGTAGTAGACATTCTTGGTGGAAACCTTTGCCCACACGCTTGACTGTTTCCTTAGTTATCTGAAGAAGTCAGTGAATATGCAGAATTGAAGGTGAATTTAGTTCATCTTTTCGGTTCAGTTCAGTTCAGTCACTCAGTCGTATCTGACCCTTTGCAACCCCATGAATTGCAGCACACCAGGCCTCCCTGTCCATCACCAGCTCCCGGAGTCCACCCAAACCCATGTCCATCAAGTCGGTGATGCCATCCAGCCATCTCATCCTCTGTCGTCCCCTTCTCCTCCTGCCCCCAATCCTTCCCAACGTCAGGGTCTTTTCCAGTGAGTCAACTCTTCGTATGAGGTGGCCAAAGTATTGGAGTTTCAGTTTCAACATCAGTCCTTCCAATGAACACCCAGGACTGATCTCCTTTAGGATGGACTTGTTGGATCTCCTTGCAGTCCAAGGGACTCTCAAGAGTCTTCTCCAAAACCACAGTTCAAAAGCATCAATTCTTCAGCACTCAGCTTTCTTCACCGTTCAACTCTCACATCCATCCATGACTACTGGAAAAACAATAGCCTGACTAAACAGACCTTTGTTGGCAAAGTAAGGTCTCTGTTTTTCAATATGCTATCCAGGTTGGCCATAACTTTCCTTCCAAGGAGTAGGCGTCTTTTAATTTCATGGCTGCAATCACCATCTGCAGTGATTTTGAAGCCCCCAAAAATAAAGTGTGACACTGTTTCCACTGTTTCCCCATCTATTTCCCGTGAAGTGATGGGACCAGATGCCATGATCTTAGTTTTCTTAATGTTGAGCCTTAAGCCAACTTTTTCACTCTCCTCTTTCACTTTCAGCATGAGGCTTTTTAGTTCCTCTTCACTTTCTGCCATAAGGGTGATGTCATCTGCATATCTGAGGTTATTGATATTTCTCCTGGCAATCTTGATTCCAGCTTGTGCTTCTTCCAGCCCAGCGTTTCTCATGATGTACTCTGCATATAAGTTAAATAAGCAGGGTGACACTATATAGCGTTGACGTACTCCTTTTGCTGTTTGGAACCAGTCTGTTGTTCCATGTCCAGTTCTAACTGTTGCTTCCTGACCTGCATACAGGTTTCTCAAGAGACAGGTCAGATGGTCTGGTATTCCCATCTCTTTCAGAATTTGCCACAGTTTATTGTGATCCATACAGTCAAAGACTTTGGCATAGTCAATAAAGCAGAAGTAGGTGTTTTTCTGGAACTCTCTTGCTTTTTCGATAATCCAGCGAATGTTCATCTTTTAGTTTCTCATAAAACCCTTGCTTATTGCTCTGCAAAAACCCACATAATACAGACATAAACTTAACTTAGTATGATGCAGATTCTTTTTAAAACTTACTCCAAGGGTTAAACCACTGAAATACTTGAATTACAGCTCTTAAGTTCCTATAAAGTTAAGTGTTAGTCATTCAGTCATGTCAGACTCTGCAACTCCATGGACTGTAGCCCCTAGCCCACCAGGGTCTTCTGTCCGTGGGATTCTCCAGGCAAGAATACTGCAATGCGTTGCCATTTCCTCTTCCAGGTGTCGAACTGGGGCCTTCTGCATTGCATGACAGATTCTTTACCATCTGAGCCACCAGGGGAGCCCCTATAAGGTTAGACCAGTTTAGTAAAAACTTGGATATTGATGAAGATAAAGTTGGAATTTTTCCTCTTTGAGGTGGCACCATCTAGTGGTACTTGCAGACAATACAAGAACAAAAACTGCTTTGGGGATTAAAGACGGCACTCATTTAACTTTGCCATCTCCAGACTAGGCTGGTTATTGACGCAGCCTCCCAACTGGACTGTCTCTGTTCTTTCCCTCCTTATTCCATCCCTTAGTTTGTAGTCAGAGTGACTGTTTTAAATTTGTAAACCTGAGTCGTGCGTGTGTGCTTAGTTGCTTCAATCATGTCTGACTCTTTGCGATGCTATGGACTGTAGCCCACCAGTCTCTTCCATCCATGGGATTCTCCAGGCAAGAATATTGGAGTGGGTTTGCCATGCCCTCCTCCAGGGGATCTTCCTGACCAAGGGATAGAACCCGAGTCTCCTGCGTCTCCTGCGCTGCAGGCAGGTTCTTTACTGATGAGCCACCAAGGAAGAAATCTGTGGCAGCTCTATTTAAATCATCCAATAGCTCACCATCTTTATGATAAAGCTTAATCTTTTAACTTGATTTGTGAAATCTTATGCCAGGATTTGGCAAATATTTTCTGAAGGGGTCAGATGGTAAATATTTTGGTTTGGGGGGCACACGGTCTTTGCAGTTCTCCTAGGCCCCATGGTGCTGCTAGTGGGCAGTGTCTCTATCATCTTTGTCCACAGGAAGCTTTGGGCATGACTGTAAGTGTTGGGGTGGCTGAGCAGGACAAGATTTGTCCCAAAGGAAGCAAGTTCAGCAGGGAGGGTCAACCCAAAGTTCAGACAGGGTCAGGGCTCATGTGTAGTTAGGAGAAGGGGACACACATCCCTCCGTACCCTCAGGTGGATCCTTCTAAGAGGTTTCCAACTTCCAGGAAGTATGTGGTGTTCTGTTTTGAAAAGAGGGGCTTGATCAAGGGTTTTCAAAGTGTATCTCCTAGCTGTTCTGTGGGCCAAGGGTGCTGAATGAGGGGCAGCTGAGTGGGTAGTATTCCTAGAGACAATTTCTAGGTCATAAAGGAATTCCCATTTAGAATAAAGTTGGGAAATCAGAGTGAAAAGGCTAGGGAATAGGAATCAGGACCTGGGAAGAAGGCTAAGGGGGCAGAGTCCTATCTAAAGGCTGCCAGGACAGGCATCCCAGGAGGAGCCGACGTGGGCACATAGGAGGCATGCAGAGAACGATTCCTGAATGATGAGCAGGTAATTAAATATAAACATGTTTCCCACAGCTTCCTTCCTCCCTGCTAGGTGCCACCCTCAGCTTCTGCTGCCTCCTTCCCTCCCTGAGGGGCCCAGCCTAGGCCATCTCAGTTGGAACCTTCCATGACTTTCCAGATGCCTCCCATCCATGGAGACCTCCCTGCCCATATGCCCCTGAGGTCCCCAGAGCTGGGTCTCTATATGTGGTCCTAGGCAGGGATCATGGGAAGTAGCTCTGGGGACTGACTCACAAATGTGAGAAGAAAGTCAGCACAACACAGGTCAGGTTCTCTCTTGTCCATCACCTTGGACTTGACCATGAACCACACACCAGCATCCTTATACTGAGGAGTTATTCTGTCTTGTGTGTTCCTGTGTTTACCACTTCCCCACACTTTGAGGTTCTCTTTTACCTCCTGAGTGCACAGGATCCCCCTTCCTGGTTTTAAGGGGGAAAAAAATTATTCTGCTTTCAACAGTTTTGTTATAACTTCCAGAGCTAAGACAAAAACCAAATGTAGACTTCAGTTACTAATAATATAGTAATATCATTAATTACAACAAATGTACCATACTAATATAAGATGCTAATAATAGGAAATTGTGTGTAGGGGTATATGAGAACTCTCTGTTTTATCATCTAAGTTATTCTATAAATCTAAAACTGTTTTTGAAAAGCCTATTAAATATAATATAATATTTTGTCTTCTTGTACCCTCTTGGGAAACAGTGTAAGGAAATATATGGTGAGGAGGTTTCTGTGTTAGTATACCCACATTTTATCTCATCTTACAGGTCTGAGGTTCCCTTCTCTTGCTCCCTCTGTCCCCTGACAGAGCTCACCCAGGCACTCAGAGATCCCAGAGAAAGCTGCATCTCAGGCCCCTATGACATTCATGCTGAACTTTTCCAATTAGTAAAGTCTAGATCAGGCCACCTGATGCGAAGAGCCAACTCATTGGAAAAGACCCTGATGCTGGGGAAATTGAGGGCAAGAGAAGGGGGCAACAAAGGATGAGAGGATTGGATGGCATCACTGACTCAATGGACATGAGTTTGAGCAAACTCAGGAAGATAGTGAAGGACAGGGAAGCCTGGCATGCTGCAGTCCATGGAACTGCAAGAAGTTGGACACAACTCAGCGACTGAACAACAAGAAGGTCAAGCCAAGTAGAGTCAGAGAACTTTGAGTTTCCCAGATGATGTGAGGTGGCTTTGAGGACCTAATTGTGGGGAAGTTAATACATGTCTTGAGTCCAAAGACTCCCAGGTGGAAGATGTTCCCAAGGACATGGAGGATGCTGTTATGTACCAGGCTGCAGAGATGGCCCCTGCCTGTCATCCTCCTTGTGACTGCATCAACTGAGGAGACCCAGCTTGCCCAAAGTCTTGCCTGATTACATGCCACATTCATTGACTCATCAACATGGTGACATGGAAGCCCAGCGCTCTCCCCTAAGCTCAGGACAACCCTGAAGGAACATCCTAGCACCAGAGCTCCATGGGAGCCCTGCTGATGCCTTCATCAGGACTTTGTTGCAGTTCAACTTCTTCTATCCGGTCCTGCTTTCTCCGCCTCCCTTCCACAGAAGTTGATTTTAAGAGTTCCTCTTGAGAAAATGACATGCTCATCTTCACCTTAGAGTCCGTTTCCCAAGGAAACCAACATGAGACAAAAAGGTCGTGCTGAGTACCAGAAAAGGCAGGGAAACCTTTTGTCTTCGAAGGGGCCACACCAGCCATGGATGAATTGAATTATTTATATATAATACTGCATACCAAGTTGCCTTACTATACCGAGAGCAATGAGAGTCTGCAAAAGCCTTTATGGCAAAGAGGTGTATAATCAGATCTGTGTCCTGAAAGACATGGATAAAGAGGAGAGATTGTAGGGCAGGGCAGGAGAAACTGGAGTAGCCTGATTAGAAGGTCATCATTTTCCTTTGTAAAAGATGATGGTGGATACAGAGAACTAGATTTAAGACATGTTTAGAAGGTAAAACTAACAAGGTCTGATAGGGAATAGATATGAGTGGATGAGTGAGGATGAAGAGCAGGGGCTTAGTTTAACCAAGTGGATAAATTATATGTTGCATACAGAACAGAGTTGGGCAGGAGAAAGGAGTATCTGAGTGTAGATCATGAATTCAGCCTTGAATATTCGAGGTGCAAAGTAAGGATTTCCAGGTCAAAGGATATACAAGTCTATATAATGGGCTCAAGATGATTCAGTTACTAAGAAATGGAATCAAGATTTGAACCTAAAATGTATCTGGTTCCAAAGCCAGTGCTCTTTTTTTTTTTAGGTTTTAATTTATTTATTTTTCCTTTACATTATCGTGTTGGTTTTGCCAAACATTGACATGAATCTGCCATGGGTATACATGTGTTCCCCTTCCAGAACCCCCCTCCCACCTCCCTCCTGATTCCATCCCTCTGGGTCATCCCGGTGCACCAGCCCTGAGCACCCTGTATCATGCATCAAACCTGGGCTGGTGATTCATTTCCCATGTGATAATTTATGTGTTTTAATGCCATTCTCCCATATCATCCCACCCTTGCCCTCTCCCATAGAGTCCAAAAGACTGTTCTATACATCTGTGTCTCTGTTGCTGTCTCACATACAGGGTTACCATTACCATCTTTCTAAATTCCATATATATGCATTAATATGCTGTATTGTTGTTTTTCCCTTTAGCTTACTTCACTCTGTATAATAGGCTCCAGTTTCGTCCACCTCAGTAGAACTGATTCAAATGTATTCTTTTTAATGGCTGAGTAATAGTCCATTGTGTATATGTACCACAGCTTTCTTATCCATTTGTCTGCTGATGGACATCTAGGTTGCTTCCATGTCCTGGCTATTGTAAACAGTGCAGCGATGAACATTGGGTTACACGTGTCTTTTTCAATTCTGGTTTCCTCGGTGTGTATGCCCAGCAGTGGGATTGCTGCGTCATATGAAAGCCAGTGCTCTTGACCATCATGCCACCGAAAATCCCTCCCTCTGAAGTCTTCAGAGCTCAGTAGAAGTGTGAAGATGGCTGGAGGTGGAAGGAAGCATAGGATGATGGAGGCTAGAGATAAGAGGCTGTCCAGTCTTCAGTGGGGTCCATTGATGGGTTTCCCAGTGTGGAATTCATCACTCCAGAACAATGGGATAGAATGGTGGCATCACAAGGGAAGGGGGAGTCTTGTCATCTCAGAGAGGATGTTTGGGCCCTGCTCTGCATTCTGCTTTTCTAACACCTCTCCTGGCCTTGACATCCAGTCAGTCCCTGAGGCAAACACAGGGGTCACAAGGAAGCAGTCAGTGCCTGACTATGGATGCTTGGAGAGTGAAGAGGGGCCACTTGAGAATGGGCCAAGACTCCCAGGACACAATCCTTGTGCTGGGGTTGAGCCCATTCCAGAGGTGAGAGAGAAGGAGGTGAACATGATAGCTCCTCTCTATTTCTGAGAGTGTTTTCTTCTGCCCCTCCACTTCCTTACTACAGAGCTAGCCCCAGACCCAGCCAGTAAAGACAGGAGAGGCAGACCTCACTTTCCCAGGTATGTTTCTATGTGTGATGCTTTTACCTCTTTGAGAATGTTCCTCAGAGCTCTACCTTCCCCATTCTGTAATGTACAAATAATCACCATCTCGAGAACTTTTAACTTCTTTCCGCCAAATTGTCAAAAACAATTTCTCTGCAAGAGGAGAAAAGAGGCAACTTCTGTATTATATGCAGGGATCCACAGCAAAGCCAGGAGCCCACACCAGACATTGCACTAGGACTCATTTTATACCTATGACTCCTCTGGAGTGGAGAGGAGGAGTCTCTCATTAAGCTCCACTATATAGCCAAGAGGATGAGGCCAGAGATCTACCTTCCTTCCTATAGCTCTGCGGCTCAGGGAGGCCCAGCTATTGAACTCATGCTGGAGCTTTAACCCACCTGCCCATCACAAGCTTCCAGAAGTCTCCAGCCCAGACGACATCTCTGAGGATGCTAGATAGGCAAGGGCTGGAGGATTAGGGAAAATCTCTAAGATGGGATGAGACACAGGAAGGAGCACAAGCTTCAGGTGTCGCACCCCTTGGCTCTGGAAACCCTGAACGTTTCCAGCAGCAACTTATCCGTTTGTAGCAACCCTGTCTGTCCAGTTTATAATCTCAAAGAAAAAGTGTCCCAGTCCCTCAGCCTTTTCTCTCATCACAATCCTGTTCCTCTGACATCATGGAAGTAGGAACTGTCCTCTCTCCGTAGAGCACAGAGGTCCAGGCCTCTCCAGGACCACATTGACACCGAGCAGGCTCCAAGGGCCGCCATGACGCCTGCCCTTGATTTCCCATCCTGCCCACGTCTGCCCTCCCTTCTGCTGGCGTTGCTGCTGAAACTCACAGGTGAGTGGGACCTCCCTTTGCTTGGTTACCGTTTCCTCCCCACCTGCTTCCCTAGATTTTCTTTGAGGAGGGATTTCCTTGGCCCATCATAAAACAGGAATAATTTAGAGATCTAGACTTGAATGGCCCCAGCACACAAAATCTCCCAGTGACTGTGTATGTTTCACACCTTTGGGTCAGGTAATGGTCTCGTCCCCAAGATCAGCAGGCTAAACAGAGCAAACATGACAGTTCTCATCCCCCAGCCACTGGGGACACAGGGTCTGTCTTTTCATTGGTCACCAGCACATATGCACTACCCACTAAGTGAAGAAAAACATCTTAGAAAAGATGAGATTATAAAAACAAGAAAAGAATCCACAGTGCCCCCATCAGGAGATAATCAGTGTTAAAGTTTTGCAGAGGTCTGAGTGTTCAGAGAATATTGGTCTGAAGGGCACACTAGAGGTCTCTTTGGGTCAGTGATGGAAGCGGAGCCCTACAGTCTCCCTAGCTTAACTGTGTGGTTCTGCCTCTACTTGCTGAAAAAAACCAATTTTGTAGAGTCTTTCCCCCAAGGAAGCTTTGAGTCCCAATTGCCACAGAAGATAGCTTGAGGGGTTTAGATCAGATGAAAGAGGAAGCAGACGATTATCTGAGCTGAGAGGAAGAGGTGGGAAGGCTTGGATCTTAAGGGGGTAAAATATTTTAACAGACATCTAAACAAGAAATCACACCAATTTTATACAATCTCTTCAAAAAATTAGAAAAAGAAGCCACACTTCCCAACTCATTTTATGAGGAAATTACCACCTTGATAGCAACAGTAAATAAAGATTTTACATAAAAAAGAAAACTATAGCCCAATATATGTCATGATCTTAGATACAAAATTCCTCAACAAAGTATTGGCAGATAGGATTTAACATTGTATGATGTTATATATTATGACTAAGTCAGATCTTAGTTTCAGTACTGAGAAAATCAATCATTATAATCCATCACATCAAATTAAAGAAGAAATAAATTGCATGATCATGTCAATTGATGAAGAAAAAGCACTTGACAGATCTAACACCTATGAATGATGAAAACTCTCAAACTAGAAATAGGGAGGAATTTCCTCAACTTGATAACATCCACAAAAACCCTACAGCTATCACTACACCCAGTGGTGGAAGACAGTGCTTTCTTTCCAAGATAAGGAAAAATGCAAAAATATCTATCCTCATAACTCTTATTCAACAAGTGGAAAAAGAGAGGGGAAGAAGGAAAGGAATAGACTGGAAATGAAGAGATAAAACTGCAGATACCGTGAGTTTCTACATAGAAAATCCCAAAGAATCTACTAAAAATCCACAAATGATCAATTAAACCAGTCAAAAAACTCCCAGAACTGAGTTCAGCAAGATGGCAGGAAACAAGATCAACACACAAAATCAGTTGCATTTCTGCATACTGAAACAAAGGTTTCCCTGGTGGTACAGCCTGCAATATGGGAGAATATGTTTGATCCCTGGGTTGGGAAGATCCCCTGGAGGGGAGGGCATGGCAACCCACTGCAGTATTCTTGCCTGGAGAATCCCATGGACAGAGAAGCCTGGTGGGCTACAGACCATGGAGTCTCAAAGAGTCAGACACAACTGAGCAGCTAAGCACAGCACATACTGAAACAAACATGGGACCATTTAAATTACCTCCAAGAAATGTAATCAGCTCAGTTCAGTCTCTCAGTTGTGTCTGACTCTTTGCGAACCCATGGACTGCAGCACACCAGGCTTCCCTGTCCATCACCAACTCCCAGAGCTTGTTCAAACTCATGTCCATTGATTCAGTGATGCCATCCAACCATTTCATCCTCTGTCATCCTCTTCTTCTTCTGCCATCAATCTTTTCCAGCATCAGGATCTTTTCCAATGAGTCAGTTCTTCACATCAGGTCGCCAAAGGATTGCAGTTTCAGCTTCAGCATCAGTCCTTCCAAGGAATATTCAGGACTGATTTCTTTTAGGATTGACTGGTTGGATCTCCTTGCAGTCCAAGAGACTCTCAAGAGTCTTCTTCAACATCACAGTTCAAAAGCATCAATTATTCGGTGCTCAGCTTTGTTTATAGCCCAACTCTCACATCCATATATGACTACTGGAAAAACCATAGCTTTGACTAGATGGACCTTTGTCGGCAAAGCAACATCTCTGCTTTTTAATATACTATTGAGGTTTGTCATGGCTTTTCTTCCAAGGCGCAAGTGTCTTTAAATTTCATGGCTGCAGTCACCATCTGCAGTGATTTTGGAGCCCAAGTATAAACCTAATTTGTATCAAGAGCTGTGTGAAGAAAGCTACAAAACTGATCAAAAACATCAAAGAACTGAATATGGATATTTATTTATCTATAAATATGTATTACATGTATATAGATAGTAAAATAAATATTGTCAAGGTATCAGTTCTCCCCAACTTGATCTATATATTAAATGCAATCCCAGCTAAAAGCCAGCAGGTTAATTTATGGATAGTGACAGATTGATTCTGAAGTTTATATGATGGAACAAAAGATCCAGAACAGCCTACATACTACTGGAGAAGAACAAAGTGACTTTTCACAAAAACTGATTGAAAATGAATCATACGAGTGTGCACTGGTAATAAAAAATAAAATGTTGCAGTATTAAAAAATGAATCATAGACCTAAATGTAAAACATGAAACTATGTAGAAGAAAGTCTAGATGACCCACAGTATGGCAATGACTTTTAAAATAATAAACTTTATATTTCAAGACAGTTTTAGGTTCACAGCAAAACTAATCACAAGGTAAAGGATTTCCCATACTACTCCCCGCCCCCACGCATCCTTGCCTCTCTGTTTTCAGCATCCTCCACTAGAGTGGTCATTTTGTTACAACTGATGAACCTGCAATGACAAATTATTAACAGCCAAAGTCCAGAGTTTTCATTATGGTTCACTCTTGGTGTTGTACATTCCATGGATTTGGATAAATGTATTATGATAGGCATCCCCCAACTTTATGGTACTGTACAGAGTAGTTTCCACACCCTGAAATTAGCTGTGCTCTGCCTGTTTTTCTCTGTTTTCATCCTAACCCCTGTCAAGCACTGATATTCTTATTGTCTTTAAGTTTTGCATGTAATATAGTTTCCTGTTGTGTAATTGTAATCCTGCAGCATGTGTGTGCTAAGTCCCTTCAGTCGTGTCCGACTCTTTGCCACCCCAGGGACTGTAGCCCACCAGGCTCCTCTGTCTGTTGGATTCTCCAGGCAAGAATTCTGGAGAGGGTTGCCATGTCCTCCTCCAGGGGATCTTCCCAACTCAAGGATGGAATCCACATCTCTCATGTCTCCTGCACTGGCAGGCAGGTTCTTTACCATTAGCGCCACCTGACAAGCCCCTACGGCATATCGGGTCATCCTTTAAATCAGTAATAAACATTTAAGGTTCCTCCATATCCTTTCAGGGCTTATCTGCTCATTTCTTTTCAGTGCTGAATAATATCCCACTGTCTGGATTTACCACAATTTCTTTATCCATTCACCAACTGAAGATCTTCTTGTTTTCATGTTTTGACAATTGTGAATAAAGCTGCTATAAATTATGAAGGAGAGTCTGTTCCAGGCCTCTCTCAGCTTCTAGTAGCTTCAAACATTCTTTAAATTGTAGATGGTGTGTTCCCTATGTCTTTGCATTATCTTTCCGTGCATGACAACTAAACTAAGCTGTGCCTGAATTCCTGATTCACATAAACTGAAAAATGATGAACAGGTGTTTCTTAAGCCACTAAGTTTGTGGTAATTTGTTATTCAAAGATAGAAAAGAAATATGCTAGGCTTGAGAAATCATTCACGAGGAAAAACTTTCCATAGTTTGTAGAACTTATCTTACGCATATTCTGTGTATCATCCACGAACTCAGAGTCACTGCTCCTTGCGTGATACTCAAGAACATATAACAAAACTCTTCCAGAAAATTGCAGACGAAGGTAAACTTCCAAACTCATTCTATGAGGCCTCCATCACCCTAATTCCAAAACCTGGCAAAGATGCCACAAAAAAAGAAAACTACAGGCCAATATCACTGATGAACTTAGATGCAAAAATCCTCAACAAAATTCTAGCAAATAGAATCCAACAACACATCAAAAAGATCATACATCATGATCAAGTAGGCTTTATCCCAGGGATGCAAGG
>ML660204.1:2555277-2712967 GCA_007570785.1 Antilocapra americana | reverse complement strand
TGTGGAGAAAAGGGAACCCTCTTACACTGTTGGTGGGATTGCAAACTGGTACAGCCACTATGGAAAACAGTGTGGAGGTTCCTTAAAAAGCTGCAAATAGACCTGCCATATGACCCAGCAATCCCACTGCTGGGCATATACACCGAGGAAACCAGAATTGAAAGAGCCACGTGCACCCCAATGTTCATCGCTGCATTGTTTACAATAGCCAGGACATGGAAGCAACCTAGATGCCCATCAACTGACGAATGGATAAGAAAGCTGTGGTATATATACACAATGGAATATTACTCAGCATTAAAAAAAAATTCATTTGAAGCAATTCTACTCAGATGGACGAAACTGGAGCCCATTATCCAGAGTGAAGTAAGCCAGAAGCAAAAACAACAATACAGTATATTAACACATATATATGGAATTTAGAAAGACAGTAATGAGAACCCAACATGGGAGACAACAAAAGGAACGCAGATGTATAAAATAGTCTTGTGGACTTTGTGGATGAGGGTAAGGGTGGGATGAGATGGGAGAAGGGCATTGAAGCATGTTAATTGTCATGTGTCTAATCAATCGCCAGCCCAGGATTGATGCTCGGGACTGGTGCAGCGAGATTTCCCGGGGGGGAGGGAGGAGGGAGGGGGGACCCGGAGGGGAAGCATGTGTAAACCCATGGTGATATCATAACAATGTATGGCTAAAACAATAATAAAAAAATAAATAAATAAAGAGAGAGAAACATAAAAAAAAAAAAAAAAAAAAGAACATATAACAAGAGTGGTACTAAGGATTTGTTGCATTGGGTTGAGCATCCGTAAACAACATTGCAATAACCAACTTTATATCCCTTAAGGAAAATATACATTTCATGGAGAACGCAAGTCTCGGTGTGTATCTGGCACCTGGGCTTCCACATGAAGAAAGGGAGATCCCTGCATTTGAAAGTTGCACTCTGTATATCGTATGTTGATTATCAGCACAGTGTCCTTAGCTTTTGGCCATATCTCTAGTTCTGGTTGTTGTTCAGTCACTAAGTGTTGTTGTTTAGTCACTTTCACTCTCATAAAAAGGCTCTTTAGTTCCTTTTCAATTTCTGCCATGAGAGTGGTATTATCTGCATATCTGAACTTGTTGATATTTCTCCCTGCAATCTTGATTCAGCTTGTGATTCATCCAGCCTGGCATTTTGCATGATGTACTCTGCAGAGAGGGCTTCCCTGGTGGCTTAGTCAGTAAAGAATCTGCCTGCAGTGCAGGAGACCTGAGTTCAATCCCTAGTTCGGGAAGATCCCCTGGAGGAAGGTATGGTGACCCACTCCAATATTCTTGCCTGGAGAATCCCCGCAGACAGAGGAGCTTGGTGGGCTGCAGTCCATGGGGTCACAAAGAGTCAGACATAACTGAGTGACTACGCACAGCACAACACTCTGCATAGAAGTTAAATAATCAGGGTGACAATATACAGCCTTGTCGTACTCCTTTCCCAATTTTGAACCAGTCCATTGTTCCATGTCTGGTTCTAACTGTTTCTTATTCATCTGCATACAAATTTCTCAGGAGACAGGTACATAGAGAAAAATCTGACTCAACTTTTATTTCACATTTCTTATTTAATATAAATCCATTCATGGGTTCATTGACAATGTTTATTTAGTGTCCACTCTGCTCTAGTCTGGGGCTTCCCTAAAGGCTCTGCTGATAAAGAATCTGTTTGCAATCAGGAACTGCAGGAGACGCAGGTTCTAGGGTCAGGAAGATCCCCTGGAGGAGGGCATGGCAACACACTCCAGTGTTCTTGCCTGGAGAATCCCATGGACAGAGGAGCCTGGTGGGCTGAATTCCGTGGAGTCACAAAGTCTTGGACACGACTGAGTGACTAACACACACACACACATGCTCCAGGCTATCCTTATATCTTGATGGAGAAAGAAAGTTCCATTGTCCTTTCTGTATACTGGTCTTCTTTTCCTCGTCCCACATAGCAACCAACTTTGTGATTTTTATACTTTGGTGCCAGTACCTGATGCTTAAGAGTGTGCAGTCAGACCCCCACCTTGATCTAGAACCAGACCCTCAGAACATTTTGCACAAAGACAAGGAATATGAGAAATGACACACAGTTTCTTTCTAGGAACTTCAAGTGAAGATTTCCAGGTTAACCAGCCTGAGAGTTCAGTGTCAGCCAAGGCTGGAGATGTCATAACCTTGGGCTGCAACATTCCTGCACCATCTCCAGTAGGGCCTGTCTTGTGGTTCAAGGAACGTGGGCTAGAACGAAAATTAATCTACAGTTTCAATGGACGTCAATTCCCCCGAGTATCCCAAGTGGTACATCAAATGGCCAATCAAACAGACTATTCCATCCGCATCAATGATGTGTCGTCTAAGGATACTGGCATGTATTACTGTGTGAAGTTAACAATAGGCCATCCTGACATGGCATATATAGCTGGCCCAGGCACCTATGTGTCTGTGAGTGGTAAGTACAGTTTGACAAATTCCATCTTCCTGATTTAAAGGTAAGTTTTTAAAAATCTTTGACTTGTTCCAAATCGTTAGTCTACATTGGATACTGTACCCCTTCATTCACAATCTGCCCTGTAGGCTGGGATTCTGCAGATGGCCCTTCTGATCCTTCTGGCATCCTATGCCCTATATTGAATCAGGCTGAGTCGACAGGCTATGCCCTCCTTTAATGGCCACCAGAAACCGAATATAGGACAATGGACATTCCCAGTTGAAAAGATGTTGGGTAGGTAAAATGCATGACATGTGTGCACTATATGAACATATGTCCAAAAAATTAGAAAACTGAGAGTTTGGAGGCTTGTTTAGAAAAGCCCTCCCAGAGAGGTTGAGTCACTCACCTAGCACTTGACCTTACCCTGAGAATCTGCCCTGAGCATTGCACTCCAAGCTCTGTTGTCTTTTTGTTCTCAGAGAACAGCCAGTGTTTCTTACTTCTTGCCACTCTGAATTAATTTCATGAAATACAAGGAGATTAGGGTGTCCTCTGTTCTGCTGGGAAAACTGGTCTCCAGTAATGTTTTCCTCAAGGTGAGCCACATTCCATGGCATCTAACTGGCCAGGGAAAATTCACACATTGATTTCAACTTGAAAAATATGGGTAGAGATGGCTTACCTGCCAGTCTCTCCTGGCTTCAAGAGTTCCCTTGTCTCCCCAACCGACATCTTAGGCCATCTGTGATTTGATGCTTTGATAACTTGAAAGGAGAGATTATTATCAGGACCTGATATCATGTGGAATAGTAAGACTGGTGGTAGTGGGAGTTAGGGGTCAGTGGTAGACCTTCAAAATTAATGCAATCCCTTGAGGCTCTTCTCTTTTTTTGTTGAGTAGAATCAACTGTCCCCCTCTTCCCTCTTGAGATAAATAAAAGACCCACATTCTGCCTTCAAGAATATATGCCCACCTAATTTTTAGGTTTCTGATTTCTTTACTTCCTCTTTCTCTACACCTCTCAGCATTAATGCCTCTGCAAAATCAGTGACTGATTACCCTTCAGAGGAGAGGTGACGGCCAATGCCAAGTTCTCTGGATGTATGGGGTGGGCAAAGGAGACTTGGATCCATCTCCAAGTGTACTGAGCAATATTCGACATTTAGATAAGAAGAAAGACTTATTTCTATGAACATTACTCAGTCACAAACCCAGCCCTCCTCTCCATCTTCCTCTTCTTTTACTTAGGGGCTGAGGAATGAAACTGGGGAGGTGATTCATCTAGTCCTCTGAACTGACTCCCCCCTGTTAGCCCTTGGGGAGAGAGCTGCCTGCACTTGCAGTGGCCACTCTAAACTCAGCGTGTGGGTACTCATACATACCACTAAAATGATGAATGACTGAGGCCCGACCTTGATCTTAATCCTGCCTAGGTCGGAGCAGAGGATATGGGAGATGATTTTGAGTTTCTTTCCAGGAGTCACAAATGAGATGTTCAAGGTGCAGCAAGCTGAGATATCACAGACTGTGTCACCTGGGGAAACACTCACTTTGAGTTGCAGCATACCAGATTCATTTCCAAATGGACCCGTCTTATGGTTCAAGGGGACTGGACCAAATCGTGAATTAATTTATGATTTCCAAAGGGGTTTCTTTCCCAGAGTAAACCAAATTGGAAACATGGCCAAAGCTGGCAACAAAGACTTTTCCATTCGCATCAATGAAATCTCTCTTAAAGATGCCGGCACGTACTTCTGTGTGAAGTTCAAAGAGGGAAAACCTGACATAGAGTACCAGTCAGGTCGGGGCACCAAGGTGACTGTTACTGGTGAGTGTGACTCTTCTATCTTCTGTCATGTGATATTGTGACAGTAATAATGTCCTCTAGTCATTAAACAACTACAGTCTACTAGATACTGTCAAAGGTACAGTGTACACTTGATCTTGTCATTCTCTCAGAAACCTGTGATTTAAGATTTTTATGGGAGGAGAATCTGAGAATCAGAAACATTGATGAGTGATGAGAGATATTTTGTTTAACATTCCAACATTCAATCCACTTCCAATAGTTAGGCTAAACCAATTAAGGCAATTTCATGTCCCCTACTGGCAGGTGACTCAGATGAGACTGACTTAAGTCAATTTATGTTCATAAGAGAAATCTGGGAAACTAATACAATTTTCTCTCCTGTTGGCTAGGAACAAATAATTTTGTCCCAGATACTCCAGGCAGACATTTTTCGGCCACGAGGGGAACCAGCTTGAAGAAAAATCTACTCTAGAGAACTGCAAAAATGTAAAGAATGTGGGTTGACAAGCTTGAATATCCATATTGTTCCTGATTCCAACCCCACCTCTGGACTTCCGATTATAGGAGAGAAAACCTCTCCTTTAAGCCTGTTTGCTAAAGTCAGCACTGTCCTAATGGATGCTGATAAAGAGCATCCACAGAGCACTGAAGTACAATTTCAAATCAGTTTTTCCTGTTTCTAAAGTCTTATTTTGTTTTTCTATTTTATTATGACCTCTGAGCAATACCCAGCCAGAGGAATGATTAAATTGGTGATATGAAAACATTACTGTTTATTGGGTATCTGCTATATCCCAAACACTTTGCCTATATTATTACAATTACCTGCATAGCAACTTGAGCATAACAATGCTTGTCCTCTCTGCACAGGTGAGTAAACTGAGACTCAAGGAGATTCAGGGGTACAGACAATAGGGAATAGAGGTGAGGTTGGTCTGGGCTCTCTTCAGTATGCTTTATATTAGTGAAGAACCTTTTCTTACAATGAAGAGGAACTTCATACATTAGTTTAATGACCCTCCACCCCTCCAAAGAAAGGAGTTGAGTGATCCTATACCTGAGGAGAGTTCTAGCTTCCTCACGTGTTCAAGGCATGAATCAAGAACAAAAAAGTCTGGATTTGGGCTCACAGCCTCCAAGGCTCTTACTTTCTGAAATTCTCTCAGCTCTATCTCTTCCTATATTTGTCTTTCTTGCTTGTATGTAGGCCTTACCAATCCAATAAAGAAACTATTGACATTCTTTCCCTCATCTTAGCAACCAGCATGGGAAGAGAGCTCCTTTTTCCCCTCGCTCCTCAAATGAGTCCCAGTGAATCATTCATATTTGCCTTTCCTGTGCCTTTTACTTGTTCATAATTGCAAAGGCGAGGAGGTGTCAGGTAGAAAAATCATCAACCCATTGAAACAAGTGCTGAACAGACTGAAAGCAACATGTGTCTGCCTCAAGGTCTGAATTCTTCCTTTAATGTAGGAGAACCTTGAGACCCAGAGGCTGGGCTTGCCGGAAGGTACACAGGCAGTTCTCTCACTTCCGTAATCCTTTAGGTTTATGGCTTTGCCTTCTTCCTAAGTTGGAGGTGGAGGTGTGCATGAGGATGATTTAGAGGGAAATTATCGTGAATGAGTTCAATTTCCCTATTAAAGTACAAACAGGTACCATTTATACGTGATAAATGAAAAGTACACATATATTCAGTTTTTAAATACTGAGCTAGGTATACGTGTGCTGTAACTAATTGTCGTAATATTTGGCTTTAAAACAACAGGAACAGATTTAGGTGAATGGCGTGACAGTGTGAGGAGCTCCACAAACCTACTTGCCAGTGAAATTGGCAATAATAATAATAATAATTATTATTATTATTTAAAGGAATGACATTAGCAATAGAGCAGACTAGGAAGGTCCCCAGCCTTTGTTCTCCAGTGAAAGCTGTAGGAATGTGCGCTGTTTTTTACACTCATACTCCTTCTTCAACCTGGTATAGCAGCCTAACTGGGAGGAAACCTTACATGCCTGCTCTGCCCTTGGAAACACAATGGGCCATTCATCCAACATTGTGACTTGTCTTGGGGCTGACTGTGGGATTCGTTTCTGTATCGTCCGACTCAGAACTCTAACAGGAACAGCAGCACCGTTTAGAAGTGCAGAAAACAGAAGCCACTGAAGAGGTTTCATTAGAGCTTCAGATATTAGGCAGTTCTGCAGGAAGACACAAAGGGCTATAGGAAATTGAGAACACCTAAGAAACAGGCAAGCTGTATAGGGAATTTGAGATAGCTAAGCATAAACACAGCCTGTTGTTCAGTCACTCAGTCATGTCTGACTCTTTGAGATCCTATGGACTGCAGCACGCCAGGTTTCCATGTCATTCACCATCTCCTGTCCGTTGAGTGATGCCATCCAACCATCTCCCCCTCTGTCGTCCCCTTCGCCTCCTGCCTTCAATTTTTGCCAGTGTCAGAGTCTTTCCTAATGAGTCGGCTTTTTGCATCAGACGGCCAAAGTGTTGGAGCTTCAACTTCAGCATCAGTCCTTCCAATGAATATTCAGGACTTATTTCCTTTAGGATCAACTGGTTGGCTCACCTTGCAGTCCAAGGGACTCTCAAGAGTTCTCCAACATGACAGTTCAAAAGCATCAGTTCTTTGGTGCTCAGTTTTCGTTATGGCCCAACTCTCACATCCATACATAACTACTGGAAAAACCACAGCTTTGACTAAATGGATCTTTGTTGGCAAAGTAATGTCTCTGCCTTTTAATATGCCATCTAGGTTGATCATAGCTTTTCTTCCAAGGAGCAAGTGTCTTAATTTTGTGGCTGCAGTCATCATCTACAGTGATTTTGGAGCCCAAGAAAATAAAGTCTGTCACTATTGATTGTTTGCCCATCAATTTGCCATGAAGTGATGGGACCAGATGCCATTTTTGTTTTTTGAATGTTGAGTCTTTTTTTTTTTTTTTTTGATGCTAGTAGAACCCCTTTATTCCATTTAGTTTGACACACATGAAGCACCTAATATTTTCCAGATACTGGGCTAGCTGCTGGGGTCGAGGTGGAAATACAAAAATCACCAAGATGTAATCCCAGTTCTTAAAAAGTTTACAACAACCCACGTAAAAATGAGGGCAACAAGAGAGGGAATGTTGAGTCTTAAACCAGCTTTTTCACTTTCTTCTTTCACCTTCATCAAGGGGCTCTCACAGCCTAGAGAAGATATATCCCCAGAAAAGACTTGAAAGGCCCCAGAATCTAGCCAGGATGACTGAAGAAGGCATTCCCCTGCACAAAACCAGTCCATAAAGAGATGGTTGTTTTAGTTCATTCAGGCTACTGTACCAAAACAGCATATACTGAGAAGTTCATAAATAATAGAAATGTATTTCTCATAGCTCTGGAGGCTGGAAATCCAAGATCATCAAACCAGTATGATCAGGTGAGGGCTTTCTTCTAGATCAAAACCCTCTCATTGTATCCTTACATGGCAGAAGCTGCTAGGGAGCTCTGTGTGGCCTGTTTTATAAGACCTTACTACCATTTGTCATGATTCCACTCTCATGAGCTAAATATCTCCTGAAGGCTCCTCTTTCTAATTTAATGACATTCAGGGCATAGGATTTCAAATATGAATTTGGGAAGACATAAAAATGGTGTGTTCAAATGCCTAAATTTCAACCAAAGATCAGAAAGCATATTAGGAAAACATGGCCTAATCAAATAAAATGAAAGCTCCAGAAATGGACTCTAAAGAAACTCAGATTGTGTCTCGACTCACACATAAAATTATTTTCTAATTTTCCTTGTTATGGCTTCTTAGACACACCCATCATTTAAAAGCAGACATTTAATTATCAAATACATGAAATTTTTTTAAAGTATCTTTGATATTAATTTCTCATTTAAATGCTTTCTTCCTTCCCATCGCTCTCTGTGTTTTTTCAGTCTTCTAACTTTATTGAGGCTTTTAATGGCTAAGTCAAATCTCTCTTGGTAAATGTCATATTGCCCTTGAAAATATGTGGGTTATTTTCAAATATCTTTTGATATTGATATCTAACATAATTCCACAGCGATAGAGTACAGATTCTTTATGATTTCAATACCTTTGAACCATGAAATTTTTGCACCTTGTTTTACATCCCTGGGTATGTTCCAGTGTCTTCTAGTTTATAGCCTATGGGAACTTGAGTAGAATTTGTATCCTGCTGTTTTGTGAAAATTACATAAATCTTAATTATGTTAAATTGGTTTATAGTGCTCTTCAGGTCTACTATATCCTACCTCTCTGTATATTCATTCTATTAATTTTGAGAGTTTGACATTGAAACTCCAACTAAAAAATCTTAACTTATCTACTTAAAAAATAATTGTAATGTGTAAAAATAACTATAACATATTACAATTATAATAATTGAACTATATGTAAACTTGTTCTGTATTTTCCAAGTCCCCTGTAAATGTGTTATCATGCTTTCACAATTTAAAAAAGAAGAAAAAAAATCAGCTGAGCCCAGATAAAATTATCGACCCACAGAATCACAAATTTAAAAAATGGTTATTGTTTTAAACCACAGCAGTTTTGGTGTGGTTTGTTACCCAGCAGTAGCTAAACAATACAATGCCTTGCCTACTAAAATTAAAAAAAAATCATTTTAAATAAAACTTAAGAAATAGCTGAGAAAACAAATCACATAGATAAGTGGCTGATTCATGAGGATGACATGGAAGTCCTGAGAGTCTTGCAGAATTTTCTAGGTCAGTGGTCTATTCAAAGAGGCTTTAATATATCAGGGTCCTCAACAGGAGAACAAGTAGAGACAGTAATAGGATTTACCAGTGGTGCCATGAAAGGTACTAAAGGCCATGTAGGACCAGCCACACCTCAACAGCCCCCAGGTGAAAAGTGCTCAAGGAGCAGGTCAAACCACCTCTGAAACGGACTCAGACCCCAAGACAGTGCTCAGACCCAAGGTCCACCATTACATCCTGAAAAGAACCTTCAGCTTCCTCTGTACCCAGGACCACCAGATTGAGTTAATCTAAGAGAGAATGATGGCAGCATATCAGTGCTTACTCTACCCCATAAATGCAACCATATTTTTAATTTTACAGATCAGGAGTGTTCAATGATTGTCCTAAGGTCACACAGCCAGATTTAAATCTGGGTAAAGCCACGATCTAAATCCAGACAGTACAGCTAAAGAGGCTATCAGAACATGGAAAACCTTGGGATTAGTTAGCAAACTTAATTTTTCCTTCCTAATAACTGGCATGATGGAGGAGGGGGTAGTTCTTGAGAGAGTTTAGATCAGTTACAGAAAATTAAGAAGCCACAAACACAAATTTTTGCACAATCTGAGTGTGTTACATTTGGACCCCAGAAAATGGAGCTTTAGAGTGTCGCCCACAATTATGCAATCAGGAAGTGAGTCTGTGCCCACCCTGCAATGCCAAAAGGAGGCCACTAGGGGTCTTGATTTATAATCAGTCCTTAAGCAAATGTTACTTCCTCTATTTCCTACATATTATGAATAATGATATGGTTAATATGTTTGCCCTTTATATTATGCTAGGCCCTCATGCATATATGTTATCATTCCTGCACTTAGGAAGGGATTGCTCCTGGCCCCATTTTACAGATGAGGCAACAAAACCTTGAAGATGACAAGTGACTTTGAAAGGTCACACAACCAGAAACAGGCAGACCCAATTCTCTATTTTTATTTTAGACTTTTTATTTTATATTGGGGTACAGTCAGTTAACAATGTTGTGGTAGTTTCAGGTGAACAGTGAAGGGACTCAGCCATACATATACATGTATCCATTCGCCCCCAAACCACCCTCCCATCCAGACTGCTACATGACATTCAACAGAATTCCCTGCGCTGTATGGCAAGACCTGGCTGGTTATCAGTTTTAAATATAGCAGTGTGTACATGTCCAGTCCAAACTCCCTAACTATCCCTTCCCCCCAGCAGTCATAAGTTTCTTCTCTAAATCTGTGTCTCTGTTTTGCAAGTTCAACTGTGTCATTTCTTTTGAGATTCCACATATAAGGGATGTCATGTGATATTTCTTCTCTAGAGGCAGACTCAATTCTTGATCCAAAGTCAGGCTGACTTGAGGCCACACTACGACAGCCGTGTTCATCTCCCTCCCAGGATGGCAAGGACAGGGTCTGGGAAAGGCCATTAAGGTTTTGACAGAGTGAATACAGGAACTACCGCTCAGACGTGAAAGCTGGAAACTCCTCCATTCCCCTTCTTCCTCTTGCACAAGCAGCTTTGTTTTGCTGTAGCGAAAATACTTCCCCAAGTAGTCCTGGCCATGAGAAGCAGGAAAGGCTACGTATACAGACCCCACTTCAGATTCCAACACCCATCAGAGAGTAGAACGGTGGCCAGTCCAGGGGACCACAGAAGGTGCCCTGTGCCCCCTCTGATGCCCACCCTGACCTGCCTGGCTCATTCACCTCCCTGCTCCTGGCTGCTGGCCCTGCTCCTCATCCTCTCCGGTGAGTAGGATCCGAGACAGAAGAGGATCCACCCCTGGCTGACCCCAGAGGCAGGTGCCAGTAGGGGCCTGACCCCTACCAGATGGAGTGGGAGGGAGAAGCTGAGGATAACTCTGATCCCAGCAGAACTCAGAGTGTCTGGAGAAGCAGAACTTCTAGGGCAGCACAGGGAAGCCAAGCTCCCAGGCTCTGGGCTCAGAACACTATGTTCTGGCTCAGATACTTTTATGCTCATTGACAAAGAACCGCTCTTTGGGACCTTTCTCTAGGGGTGCTGTGAGTTATTAAATATTAATGTAAAAATAGCATCACGCATGCTCCTTTGGCCCAGATGGCCTCAACCCACTGCTCTGTGTGAATTTTAAGATCACTCATTATTGAGAGATTTCTATGATGCTTGGGCTCCTGAAAATTGGCAGATAATTTAGGAAAACACCTAACTCAAAACAAACTCACAAGAAATGGAGAAAAAGCAGGAGATTCCCAATTCAGAGTAAGATATTTGGGCTTTGTGATCCTTTGATCAGACCTGGGTTAGTGTTGCCAAGGATTTCTGTAAGAAGAGTAGAAACACCCTAAACCCAGGAGGCCCACACACATGACTTCAGGGAGCTTGCAACACTTAAAGGGGAGCCTGCTAAATTCATTTTAAACAATTAAGGACACTTTTACTAAAGAGCCTTCTGAGGGGCTTCACCACTGAAGCTTTAAGTTGGTTTTCCTCACTTTTCTTCCTCTTCTTCCAAACAATCTCACTTGCATCCAGCCAAGAACTACCTGATTAAATGCATTGTTTTGAACAGTAGGAAGCTTTTGCGTGTTTGTCACTGCTGCCTGCAATCCCTCCTTTCTGCCTGTCTCCGCACAGACTACTGTGGCCCAAATCTCTCTAGATGGTCAGAATCCAACAGGACTCTGCTTAACTGCTATCCTTCCAACAGCTCCTATTTGCAGTTTCTTCTTACTTTGCATTTGATTCAATCTGACAAACATATACTGAGACTCTACCATGTTCAGGGAGCAGGGCCAGGTCCCAGGGACACGGGCAGAAGAAGGTAGAAGTATTTGCCACCAGGGAGCTCAGAGGCTAGTGGAGGAAGGCAGCCAGGCCCAGAAACAGTCCCCAAAAGAAGGTGCACCATTCTGAGGCTTGCATACAGACCCAGAAGTCAGGACGTGGTCCCCGGTCCTGTCTGGGTCAGCTCGCCACCAGCTACTTGTGGTTCCAGCCAAGGGGTGTTTCTCATCTGGGTCCCAACTATGGAATACAGGGTGGCTAAGGTCTATTCTTAATAAGAAGAACAGCAAAATAAATAAATAAATAAATAAAAAGAATGAGGTTCAGCCCAGGACCAGCTACATAATTTGCCCAGCCCTGTGCAAAATGAAACTGTAGGTCCTTTGTTCCAAAGATAGCAAGAATTTTAAAACAGCAATAGTAGCATATTAAGGCAAGCATGAGGCCCTTTTAAGCTTTGGGCCCTGTACAACTAAACAAATCAAACATTTGTAAGTCAGTGGGGCTCCATAAAATGAGACTAAATCTGGGGCCCATCTCATGACTTTGTGTGAGATAATACCTATAAATATCTGGCACAATGTAAAGATTTAATAACTATTGGCTACTACTATCATACCCATGTCTCCTCTAAGTCAGGATCAGGCTGATTTAGCTCCTGAGTTTGGGGGCTTCCAGGTACAACTCAGACTTGGAGCCCAGAACCCTTTGATCAACCAGACAAGATGCGTGGCTCTCAGTGGGCCCGTTCTGTCCCCTGCCCATCTGGGTCTCTGCCTCAGCCCTACTGAGACCTAGATTCTGTTCATTACACCTTGGGTCCCCCAGAATGGTCAGCCCCAAGAGAGGCCCCAGTGGGACCCAGGTGTGGATCCAGACCTGCATGCTTCCTCACTCAACTGGCTGTGATTTAGGACACCACTTCTCTTTTTCCTACTGGTTTTCTTAAGTAAAGTGTGAGTCATAATTCTTAGTAACTCATTTCACAAATACTTTGAGTGTTCTTTAGGTGTTAGGCACTAGGTTAGGAAATCATATATCTAAACATACAGAGTAAAATATATTCAAAATATTTGTGGAAAATAGTGATTTCTAGCAGACTTCCAAAAGAGAATCCCCTGACAGGGATCATGAAAACCAGAGTACAGTTAGAAAATGGGTGGGATGGAATCCCAGAGCTGTGGGGAAGGGACTAGCCCAGCTCTACAGACGAGGCAGAGACAAGCACCCCGGACATTTCCCAAAGTCTGTGTGATAACACAGAAGGAGAATCAAGAAAAAGGGAGTGAGAAGGGGTGAGAGGCACAGGACCTTAGTCCAGGCTCCAGTTTCCTCTCTGCTGTTTCACTTTCCCGGATTTGCCCCAGCTAGGATAAGAACCACGAGACTTTCTGAGCCCTCAGCTTCTCCACTGCCTCTTCTCTGTTAGTTCTCCCCTTCTCAAAACACACAAACCTTCATCTTCATAAAATTTTAATAGCTTTGTTGAGGTACAACTGACATAAAACAAACTGTATGTGTTTAAGGTGTGCAATTTGACATGTTTTGTGGGCACTGGACATGTTTTGTATTTGTGAACTTATCACCAAGATAATCAAGATGATGAATGGATCTAACACTCATAAAAGTTTCCTTGCATCCTTTGCATACCTCCTCCTCCCCAGGCAACTGCTTCTCTGCCTCCCATCTCTGCCTCCCATCACTACAGTTTAGTTTGCACTTCCTAGAAATTTATACAACAAACATGCAGTACATACCCTTGTTTGCCTGGTTTCTTTTATTAATTGCAATTGTTTGAGAGTCATTCATGTTGCACATATCAGTAGTCATTTCTTTTCTACCTACTATATGGATAAACCATAGTTTGTTTCTCCACTGACTTATTGACAGACATTCAGGTTGTTTGCAGTTTGGTGTGGACATATGCTTTCATTTCTCTTGGGCAAATACTAAGAATAAAATGACTGGATCATATGGCAGGTGATTGTTTAACTTTTAAAGACATTGCCTTAACGTTTTCCAAAGTGATTTACCATTTTATATTTTCATCATCAATGTAGGAGAATGACATTTCCCCCACATTCTTGCCAACATTTGGTATGGTCAGCCTCTTCAATTTTAGTCATTCTAAAACGTAATATATCATTGTGGTTTTAATTTGCATTTCCCTAATGTGTAATGATGTTAAAAATCTTTCTTGTGCATCTCTTTTGATGAAGGTCTGTTCAACTCCCATTTTCAAACTGTGTTTCTTATGACTGAGTTTATATATTCCGGCTACAACCTTTTATCAGATGTATGCTTTGCAAAGATTTGCTCCTACTCTGTGGCTTGTCTTTTCTTCTTTCACAAGTGTCTTTGAACTCCTTTTAAGAGTTCTTAGTTTTTATGCACTCCAGTTTATCAATTTGTTCTTTTATCGATCATGATTTTGGTATTCTATCTAAATATATGATAGAATTGATGCTTTTGAATTGTGGTGTTGGAGAAGACTCTTGAGAGTCCCTTCGACTGCAAGGAGATCCAACCAGTCCATCCTAAAAGAAATCAGTCCTGAGTGTTCACTGGAAGGACTGATGTTGAAGCTGAAACTCCAATACTTTGGAAACCTGATGCGAAGAGCTGACTCATTTGAAATGATCCTGATGCTGGGAAAGATTGAGGGTGGGAGGAGAAGGGGACAACAGAGGATGAGATGGTTGGATGGCATCACCGACTCAATGGACATGAGTTTGGGTAAACTCCTGGAGTAGGTGATGGACAGGGAGGCCTGGCGTGCTGCAGTTCATGTGGTCGCAGAGTTGGACAAGACTGAGCGACTGAACTGAACTGAACTGAACTGAACTGAATATGATAGAACTCACTAGTGAAGCTGTCTGGGGTAGGAGTTTTCTTTGTGGGAAGGTTTTTAATATAAATGAAATGTTTTAAATAGATAATAGGACTGTCAAGGTTATCTCATCATGAGGTAGCTTTCGTATTTGTATTTTCAAAAAATATGTTTGTGTTGTCAAATATACATAGCCATGAAAATTGTTCATAATAATGTTTTATTATCCTTTTGTCGTTCAATCACTGTCATGTCCAACTCTATGATCCCATGGACTGCGGCATATCAGGCTTCCCTGTCCTTCACTATTTCCTGGAGTTTGCTCAAACTAATATCCATTGAGTTGGTGACACCATCCAACCTCTGTCATCCCCTTCTTTTCCTGCCTTCAATCTTTACCAGTGTAGGGTCTTTTCCAGTGAATTGGCTTTTCACATCAAGTGGCCAAAGTATTGGAACTTTAGCTTCAGCATCAGTCCTTCCAATGAATACTCAGAGTTAATTTCCTTTAGGATTGACTGGCTTGATCTTTTAATATATGATTATCCTTTTAATCTCTGTAAAATCTGTACTGCTGTCACTTCTCTCATTCCTAATTTCTATTTGTGGTGCTCTCTCTCTTTCTCTCATTCTCCTGCTTTCCCTTTTCAGTAGGACTAGAGGTATATCAATTTTAATGCTCTTTGAGAAGGTTTTATTCTCATTGATTTTCTCTTTGATTTTGGTTTTCTACTGTATTGATTTTCACTCATAAATTTGTGGTTTCCTTTCTTTTATTTAGTTTTGATTTAATTTACTCCTTTTTTCTAATTTTTTATATGAAAATAAGGTCCTTCATCTAAGTCTTTTCTTCTTTCCTAAATAAGCATTTAATGATATAAATATCTACCAGCTTAAGCAACATGTCACAAATTTTAATGTTGTATTTTCATTTAGATAAAGATACTTTCTAATTTCTCTTTTATTTTGTCTTTGACTTATGTGTTATTTAGTTTTCAAACATCTGTAGTTTTCTAGGCATCTATCTGTCACTGATGCTACTAATTTAATTCCATTGTGGTCAAAGTTTATAGTTTAAATGACTTGAATTCTTTTAAATTTTTTGAGACTTTTTTATGACTCACAGTATGCTCCATCTTTTTAAATGTTCCTTGTCCACTTGAAAATAACTATATGTCTTTCTATTGGAGAATACGATTTTCTCTAAATATCAAATAGACTAAGTTGATAGTGTTTTTTTTTTAATATGTATTTATTTGGCTGTGTTGAGTCTTAGTTGCTGCACCTGGGATCTTTAGTCATGCAGGATCTTTTGTTCCTGTGCATGGGCTGTCTAGCTGTGGCCCACATGCTCTCTAGTTGTGGCACCCAGGCTCTGGAGTCTGAGGGCTCAGGAGTTGCAGTGTGAGAGCTTGGTTGCTCCACGGCATGTGGGATCTCAGTTCCCTGATCAGGGATCTAACCTGCGTCCCCTACATTGCAAGGTGGATTCTTAACCACTGGACTACCAGGGGAGCTCTTGATAGTATTTAAATCTTCTGTATTCTTTCTGATTTTCTGCCTGTTGGTTCTATAGTTATATTGTTCTAACTATATCTGCCTGATATTGTTCTATTATCAACTATTGAAATAAGGATATTGACATCTCAGACTGTAACTGTGGGTTTGTTTGTTTCTCTCTGCAGTTCTCTTGGGTTTTCTTCATATATTTTGAAGTTCTGTTATTAGATGCATGAATGTTTGGAGGTTTTATGTCTTCTTGATTATTTTACCCCTTTATCATTGTCAAATAGTTTTCCTTATTCCTGGAGGTATTCTTTGCTCCAAAATCTACTTTATTGGATATTAATATAGCCACTCCAACTTTCTTTTGATTAGTGTTAGCATCATATATCTTTTTTCCACTGTTCTCCTTTTAACATACTTGCTCCTTTACATTTAAAATGGATTTATTGTAGGCAATAGGAAGTTGGGTCTTACATTTTTTGTCCAGTGTGACAGTTTCTAACTTTTCTGAGAATATTTAGACCATCTACATTTAAAATAATTTTTGATATGATTGGGTTTAAATCTATTATCTGTCCTACTTGTCCTTTGTTCCCTTTTGCTTCTTTTTCTGTCTTCATCTGGTAATTTTAATACTTTTATAATGCTATTTTCTCTCCTTTATTGGCTTATTAGCTATAATTGTATTTTGTAATTTAGGGATTGCTTTAGGGTTTACAATATATTAGTACCTCTTTATCAACATCTACCTTAAGTGATATCACACCATTTCACATATAGTATAAGAACCTTATGATGGTGTACTAACATTCTCCCCACCCCATTCATTATTCTATTATTACCTTAACTCTACTTATACATGTGTTATAAGCCTCACTCTAGAATGTTATTACATTTTATTTGGGGACCTTGTTTTTCAGATTTGCCACATGGGAGAGAGCACTTATTTCTAGGCAGAGTACTCTCTTCTGTGTAGTCTACCCGTTACCTTGTTGATCAGGAGTTTTTCCAGTTTTACAGAAGGGAACAGGCATTATTCTCAGCGCTCTGCTAAGTGATGGGCACAATTTAGTGCATATATGTGAGGAAACTACCTGAGGGCAGGGAAATGAGCACCAGCAAGAATTGGAGAGGACAAGGTCTCACCACTCAAATAGTGGTGTTTGGGGTGAGTATTACTGAACTTTCCTGAAACTAAGGATGCCAAGGACCAACAGAATCCCTGGGACTGATCATGGGGTGTCCCTTGGTCACAACTGTGAGGCAGTTCTTAGTGGCTAATGGCACATACCTCGCTGAAGATGGGAGGGAAATGAATTTTGAATTCCACAACCCTTCTCCAGATCCTCTTAGAAGGGAATGTTTGCTCCACCTTTCTACTCCCCTCCTTCACTGAAAACAAAGAAACACCACGATACAAACTTAAAACTTGGAATGAGACTGAGTTATTCCCAAGGTCTGATAGAAGCACAGATGAAGGGGAACTCGGAACACAAAGCTGATGACCCCATGGTGAGCTTATTACTTATAAGTTCCCCATTTTATAGCCCTGCTCTGTCTCTCTCTCCAGCCAGCTGCCTCACCTCCTCTTTCACTTCCCTCTCCAACAACACCCCTCGAGTGTTCTAAGCAATTGTTCTTGACCAGTTAATGGCTGGTTTATGTTAAGTTGGCCTCTTAGGACTCCAAGTCCCTCTAGCCCCGCCTGAGGCCTTTCTTCCTCTGTTGCAGGAGTTTCTGAGCAGAACAAGGGGAGTGAGTGGCAGGTGCTGCAGCCCGAGGGCCCCATGCTGGTGGCAGAAGGGGAGACACTCCTGCTGAGATGTACAGTAGTCGGCTCCTGTACTGATGACATGATAAAGTGGGTCAAGGTGAGCAACCAGGACCAGCAGGAAATTTACAACTTCAAGCATGGCTTCTTCTCCGGGGTGATGCCTATGATCCAGAAGATGCTGGAGCCGCTTAATTGCGACTATTCCATCTATATCCACGATGTCACCAGGAAACATGTCGGAACCTACCACTGTGTGAGATCTGATGGCTCAAGTGAGCACTCAGGAAGGATGCTGGATGGAGGCACCTCCGTGCTTGTGAAGGGTGAGTATCAGGCCCTGCAGGTCACAACCTTCTGCTCTGCTCTGTGTCCCTGCATCATTCACCTTTATCCACAATCAAGCTGTGCTCGCAAAACCTCAGTGACATACAAGAATTCATACGTTTCACTCACACATTTACAGGCAGCTAGGCTGGTTCTATTCTGCATGTCTCATTCCACAGCCCAGACTGGCCAGAGTACATATTTCTCATGGAGTTAGCAGAAGCACAAGAGGGAAATTCCCAACACCTTAGGCACATTTCAAGTTTCTACTTGTGTGTCTGCTGTTAATAACAAACAGCCCATTGGCTAAAGCAAGTCACATGGCTAAGGTCAAAGGTAAGAGGCAAGGAAGTATACCCAACCACCGTGAGGCCACGGTAAGAGTCTGGATATGCCACGCTGTCAGAGGAGAATCAAGAGCCGGGGCTGATCATTTAATCACCAAGTAGCCAGTCATGCCATCTCTAAGTTCACCAGTGGTGACCTGGACACCCATATCCTGGGTCTGTCATTCAATAAGAATATGTTCTTAACTTAGTCATTTCAGGTCTACATCCTTCAAGTGCTTAATTTGTGAAATAGGCAACATAATTCCTATTTCAAAGGATATTCAGGTGATAAAATAGAAGAATTGATGTTTGTGAAACCCATGTAAATTGTTGACTTGGAGGGCATCTGCGCATGTCTGTGTGTGAGGGTAGGGTTGGAGGTGGAGGGGTTCATTTTAACTTAATGCAAACATTTCAGAAGCCTTCTCCGACTCCTTCCAAGCTTCTCTTGGTCCTACAAGTCCTCTGGGTTGTCCTACAAGTCCTCTGAGCCACCTCCACCACCAGACAGAGAACTCTAGGGCGTTTCGCTGAGCTTTCTTTTCCCCAGTCCTAGCATCAGCACATAGTAGGTGCTGAGAACTTCTTTACTGGGATCTATTGAACAATGAGGGAATGTGGGAGGGAGTGGCTGAGTGAAAAAAACAGAGGAAGGAAAGGGAGGAAATGAGTGGACTGTGGAGCGAGAGAGGGAACAATAAAGTCCTCTCTTTGGCTTCAGGACCTGGGAACACAGAGCCAGACCTCTGGATCATCCAACCCCAGGAACTGGTGTTGGCAACCACTGGAGACACCGTCTTTCTGAATTGCACAGTGCTTGGAGTTGGTCCCCCAGGACCCATCAGGTGGTTTCGGGGGACTGGTCTGGGCCGGGAGGCCATCTACAATTTTAGAGGCATCTCCTACTCCAATGTGACAGCAGTCCAGGCCTCCAAGCATGATTTCAGCATTCTTCTGCATGGCATCTCCGCCGAGCACGCAGGAACTTACTACTGTGTGAAGTTCCAGAATAAACTCAACAGGCAGTACCTATCCGGACAGGGTACCAGGTTGAGAGTCAAAGGTGAGACAGGTAGTCCAGGAGGCGTTGGGGGACAGAGGGAGGTGGTCCACCAGGAGATTTTTACCATGATGCAAACAAGCTAGCTCTTCTTAGCCTCAAAGCCATTTACACAGGCCATTCCCTCTGCCTGGAATGCTTTCTCCTTTTCTATGGAGAATTTCTACTCATCCTTCAAGGCCCAGCATAAATAGCCCCTGCTCTGTGAAGTCTTCTTCTCCCAGGCAGAGTTGATTTCTCCCCATTCTGGGTTCCACAGAACTTTATAGACTCTTTTTTTTTTTAATTTTTTCCCCCTTTTATTGTTTTTGCCATACAATGCCATGATATCATCATGGGTTTACATATGCTCCCCCTCCAAAACCCCCCTCCCTCCCCCCTCCCTCCTCCCTCCCTCCCGGGAAATCTCAATGCACCAGCCCTGAGAATCAATCCTGGGCTGGCGATTGATTAGACATATGATAATTAACATGTTTCAATGCCATTCTCCCATATCATCCCACCCTTGCCCTCATCCACAGAGTCCACGAGTCTATTCTATACATCTGCGTTCCTTTTGCTGTCTCGCATGTTGGGTTCTCGTTACCGTCTTTCTAAATTCCATATATATGTGTTAATATACTGTATTGTTGTTTTTGCTTCTGGCTTACTTCACTCTGGATAATGGGCTCCAGTTCCGTCCATCTGAGTAGAACTGCTTCAAATGAATTTTTTTTTTTAATGCTGAGTAATATTCCATTGTGTATATGTACCACAGCTTTCTTATCCATTCGTCAGTTGATGGGCATCTAGGTTGCTTCCATGTCCTGGCTATTGTAAACAATGCAGCGATGAACATTGGGGTACACGTGGCTCTTTCAATTCTGGTTTCCTCGGTGTATATGCCCAGCAGTGGGATTGCTGGGTCATATGGCAGGACTATTTGCAGCTTTTTAAGGAACCTCCACACTGTTTTCCATAGTGGCTGTACTAGTTTGCATTTCCACCAACAGTGTAAGAGAGTTCCCTTTTCTCCACATCCTCTCCAGCATTTATTGCTTGTAGATTTTTGGATTACAGCCATTCTGACTGGTGTCAAGTGGTACCTCATTGTGGTTTTGATTTGCATTTCTCTGATAATGAGTGATGTTGAACATCTTTTCATGTGTTTGTTAGCCATTTTTATGTCTTCTTTGGAGAAATGTCTGTTAAGTTCTTTGGCCCACTTTTTGATTGGGTTGTTCATTTTTCTAGAATGGAGCTGCAGGAGTTGTTTGTATATTTTTGAGATTAATTGTTTGTCCGTTGCTTCATTGGCTCTTTATAGACTCTTAATGATTCAACAAACATGTATGTGTGCCTTTGACAGCCACACACTGTCCTGGGTGCTGCAGATACAGAAACGGAACAGGCATTGTCCCTATTCCAGAGATGCTCAACCAGGTCTGACTAGTCCTTCATAGTTACTGGGCTTGACTTCCAGTCCCTAGGCAGAAACTCACAGGCTTATCTCCCCAGCTACTAACACAGGGGCTCAGGAAGCGGAAGGATAGAAAGGGGAGTGTGAGACCACTTCTCTTCCTTGCAGCAAATGACACTTCTCTCAAAGAGTCAGAATTCACCAAGGAACGTACAGCCAAGGTACTTCCATCAGGTGAGTTTACCTACCTCCAGTGGCATTAATCAGTCCCCCACAGGTAAGTGGGGCCAGAGAGGGCTTGTCCATGGGAGATGAGCAGCCCCAGACTTCTAGGGCCCTCCTGCCACAAAGATGTTCCCATGACTCCATCTCAACCGCACAAGCAGAACCCAGAGAACCAGAGTAAAGTTCAATCAAAGGAAGTACTTTCTAACAGTCAGTGTGAACTGCTCAGTGGGCAGTCTTGCTGTGAGGTCTTGAGCTCCCCCTAATTCAGAGTAAGGATACACTGTGGAGCTGTACAGAGCTGGAAAACATGGCTTTGTAGCCAGGTTCCCTGGATTGAGCCCCTTTCTAGCTCTTTGAGTCTCTGGTGATCTGGGAGGGGAAAGGAAGATAGGAATCAGAGAGCCTACCTACCTCAAGGGATTATATACAGATCCAATGGGGCAAGTGCCCAGAACTGTGCCTGTCACATCGCCTCAAAGGCACTTGATAATTGGGGGATGAACTTGGAAGAGAGGTGACCGGGTTAGCTTCCCAGATGCTCGACCCTGTTCCTGCTATCCTTGGGAGCCAGACCACTTGGTCCCATCACTACTTTGACACATATGGCCCTGAGCAAATCACTCCCCTACTCATCTAAATAAATTGGATTGTTATCCTACTTTGCAAGATTAGTTTGAGGATTCTATAAAGCATTTAGGAAGTGCTTAGCTCTGGCCCCTGGGGCAGAGGAGTTGAGCAGCAAATAATGAAAGGCATTTTCTATTGTTATCAGAGGTCAGGGATAATGTCAAGATGATTAAGGGTACAAGTAGGATACTGGGCAAAGGCTCTTTGAAACTTTGGAGGGAAGGGAGGTCTTTGATCTCTTCAGCTGTAGAAGGGATATGGCCCCACAGGCTATACAGAAGCTAGGCTCAGCTTCACCATAGGGACACTGAGTTGTGGGCTGTTGGAGGCTCACCAGGGGTCCTTCCTGAGCTTTCCTCTATGTCCCTCAGGGCTCCTGGCTGTCCTCACACTTGCGGTCCTGGGACTGAAAACAGCGACCTTGGCTGCACTCCTGCTGACCCTGGTTATCTCCTGGAGAAGCCCTTGACAGGAAGACATCAGAACTCCAGGCCCAGAAGAGGTGTGGTCGTCTTAGTATGGGTCATGGATGACTGGGCAGCCCTAGAGTGGGTCCTCTAAGAGAGGGCCCAGAAATACCCGATCATTTCTCTGTCTCCCAGCTGCCAGCTGCCCTCCTGGCTGCCTTCAAGCCTCACAATGAACTCCGCGATCCTGATTCCTGTTCAGTGGTGAAATTCTCTATTTGGCACTGGGCTCTCCTCTGTGTGCCTTTGTCTCACTGTATTTCACTGTTTGCTGAACCCAGAGTAGACAAGGTGCGAGCTAAGAGGCTGGAAAAAGAAGCAAGGAGCCATAGGAACTGTAGACATGTTTATTCTCTCCTCTCGTGGTTGACCCAGCAGATAAAGCCCCAAGGGCTTTCTCAGGTAGAGTTTATATGTGCTTACAGAACAAACGTAGCCCCTGGCCAAGAGAGTACCTCCTGACATGCATGCACAGTGCTATGAGTGACCTCAGCTGTTATGTAATCATTAGCTACAAAACGTGGGGCAAGAGTGAGAGGATATGGGGTGGGGGAGCCTGATAACTCCATTTTCACCAATTTGCTCTTGCCCTACAGCCTTCCTTTCTCTTCTCAGCCTGTTCAAACCCTCCTTGTCTTTTAAGGTCTTGCCCAGGTCTCTTGTTGAGGCCTCTGCTCCTGTTGCAGCCCCTTTGGGAGGGGCCAACCCCTTGCTTCCCACCCCGCATTTTCTCTTTCTTCAAGATCCAACTCAAGATTCCTTCCCAAGAGGTTTCCCAGAGTGACTCTGAGCTGGCCCAAGCAGACCACCTGTGTCCCTCCATCTGTATCCTTCCTTCCTCCTTTTCTGCCTACTTTCCTTCTTTACCCTGGCTGGCTTAGGTGACTATAACAGTTAGAAATCAGGTTTGGCAACTTTGACAAAACTCTTAAATCAGAAGAAAGTAGCTCAAATCAGAAGAAAGTTGGTTTCTCTAGTAATATTTGAGCATAAGCAGGCCAGGCAATTTGAGGACTCCCTGAGACCCAGGATTCCTTGATCTTGTTGTTACCAGGTCCATATCTCAGGCAGAAAGACCAGGGAAGAGGAGAATGACACTTCCCTTCAAGGTCACAGCTAGGAATTTGCCCATATCACCTCTGGCTGGTCACTTGGTTACACCTCCTGCAAGGAAGGCTGGAAATGTAGTCTTTATTCTAGCAAGAGTGTACCTAGCTAAAATCTGTCACTAGAGAGCCAGAGAGAAAAGCTCAGTAGATGACCAGCGAACTCCACCCTTGTGGCGTAGAGATAGCTTCTTACTTGCTGGGTGGCACACGAGTTTTATTTTCGGGTGAAATGGCACCTCTTTGTACCCCTGCCTCCATTAGGGCAGCAGAGTGGAGGGTAGTAGTTCTAAACAAAAGGACACTTTGCCACCCAGGGGATACATGGCGATGTCTAGAGACATTTTTGATCGTCATAACTTGGGAGAGACTGTTGCTCTCTAATGAGTAGAGGTCAAGGATGCTGCTAAATGCACAGCCAAGAGTTATCTGGCCCAAAGTATCAGCAGAACCAAAGTCTAGAAGTGACTGATGTAGTGGAAAGCATGCATTCCCTGGAGTCAGACATGCCCAATTTCTAATCCTGAAGCCCCCACTCCCTCCTTGTGCACCGTTGGAAATTAATCAGTCATTGCACCTCTTGGAACATGGAGGAAAATAACATGGACTTCGGCATTAGTATAAGAAACAATTCACCATCGACTGAGGGCTTACTGTGAGCTGTGTGTTTTGTGTACACTTAGTACATGTGAACTCCCTTTTCTCTTTCCACACAAACATTTATTAGCACCTATTATATCAGGAAATGGGTTAGTCGGAATGTTTTTCATTATAACAAACAGAGAAGTGGGTGGAACAACACTAAGCCAACACTAATATAGTCTGAGTGTTTTGTGCCAGTTTCAGCATATGGATAACCAGTGCTGTAGCTGGATCAGCTCTTGTAGTTCTTATAATGAGTGCAAGATGCCCTTCAGCAATACCCATCAGGGAACTTTGAACAACTAGAGGTTTATTACTTTACAAGACCTGGAAGCTACACAGAATTCCTGGGGCCACACTGTGAGGTGACAAGGAAAAAACAGAGAGGGAACACCTGGGGTTCTGTTTTATTGGGGTTGATGATTTTGTAGGCTCACTCTTTATTGGTAAATTTAAAACTTAAGAGCAGGAATTTAAAGCCCAGGAAGAAGAAAAGAAATAGTAGCTCAAATGATCAGTTATTGAAATCAACCAAGATCTCTAAAACACAGGAAACTCAGTGGAGAAAGATGGCCTGACTCTTTAGCCCTGTGACTGGCAGTGTGTTCAGAAATGAGCACATTGAAGAGGGTGCCTCTTTGAAATGTATGCCTCAGCAATCAAAACTTGAATCAGATAATAGCATTACAAAAAAAAAAAAACAACTGTCAAGGATTACACTGCACTAAGAATTGAATAATTATTGCGTTACCAGACATCAGAAGAAAGGGTAGATATCATAAGTTAAATAATATCTTCCTACAAAAGATATTGAAGTCTGAATCCCTGGAACCTGTGAATGTTACCTTATGTGACATAGGGACTTTGCAGATGTGATTGTGTGTGTGTGTCCTATCTCTAAATGGAGCGATTGTCCTGAATTATCCAAAGTGAAAGTGTTAGTCTCTCAGTCATGTCCTACTCTTTGCAACCCAATGATCTGTAGCTAGTAGCCTGCCAGGCTCCTCTGTCCATGGAATTTTCCAGGCAAGATATATTGGAGTGGATAGCCATTCCCTTCTCCAGGGGATCTTCCTTGACCCAGGAATTAAACCCAGGTCTCCTGCATTGCAAGTAGCTTCTTTATCATCTGGGCCACAGGGAAGCCCTTAATTATCCAGATGGGCCCTAAATGCAATCACAAGTGTCTTGATGAGGAAGAGACAGAGGGAGAGTCCACACAGAGCAGGAGGAGAAAGCAATGTGACCACAAAGGCAGAATGGAAGTGTGAAAAATGCTGGCAGCCACAAGCAGGTGGAAGACTCAAGGGGCAGGTTCTCTCCAGTGTCTCTGGAGGGAGCACAGCACCCCAGACACCTTGACTTCAGCCTAGTGATACTAACTTCAGACTGCTGAGCTCCAGAAGTAGGAGAGAATAAATTTCTGTTGTTTTAATGCCATGAAATTTGTGGTAATGTGTTAAAGCAGCCACAGGAAGCTATCAACAGGGTGGAACTCGGCCTCTGAAATAACTGGGTGGAGTTCCCTGCTCTGCCCTTGAAAACCTCTTCACCTGTGCTGACTTGAAAAAAAAAAAAAGCACAATATGAGAGTTGTGAGTTCAGTTTTCTTTGGGACAAAATGAGGGCTATCACCAGAGAGAGAGCATTTCAGATAGTTCTGAGAAACCACTCTAAAGAGGTAGGGGAAGGTCAGCATATAGTGATTTTATCAAGGGGGAGTAATGCAATCAAGCACATGTTTTGGGGAGAAGGTTTCTGTTAGTCTCGTGAAGGTTACTGCTAGTCCCAACGAGCAGACATCACCGTGAGGATTTTAGTGTTTTTCTAGATACGAGATTTGAGAACTGGCCTCACAAAATCAGCTCCTGAAAATAATGTCTGAAAACCTGTTTGGCCAGTTTTTCCCAGAACACAGAGCGCCTCATTTCTGCTCTCCACCCTGGGGGAGCTGAAAATCAGCAGCCGCAGCAGCACAGAACTCAAGCCTTGTAGAGACAGAAGGCAAGTGGCAATGGCAAGGGCCAATTTGTAGTTGACACCAGACAGGGTCCGGCGTGGGCTGGTTCCCGAAACCCCCCCCCCCCCCCCCCCCCGTCTAATCCCCCATTTCCAACACCCTTTAAATTGACTCCCTGTCACCCACCTGGGCCTTGGCTGCACACCTTCCCTTGTTCAGTCAAGTCTGCTTAGTTGTTTCTTCAAGAGGCCCCCGTAGATCAGCTCATCCACAACATTGTCTTCCTTCTCATTTTCCATTTGCAGCATTAAGTTTCCTTCACAACACTTGCTGCTACATATAGATATGAGTGTGTGTGTATTTATTTCCTTGATGATTATTAGTTGTTCACTAGTGAATTTGAGTGGGCTTCCCAAGTGGCTCAGTGATGAAGAATTCGCCCGCCAATGCAGGAGACGTAAGAGATGCAGTTTCCATCCCTGGGTCAGGAAGATCTCCTGGAGGAGGGCATGACAACCCACTCCAGTATTCTTGCCTAGAAAATCCCATGAACAGAGGAGCTTGGCAAGGCTACAGTCCATAGGGTTGCAAAGAGGCAGACATAACTGAGCCACTGAGCACTCACACAGTGTATTTGAATTCACCAACGTCAGGAATCTAACTTTTCACTATTGTAGCCCCTTTCATTCATTCATAAAAAGTGGTTGAAGGCTGATAATGTGCCAGGCAGGTGGTGGAAGGCAGAATCAGTGTGGGACTATGGGAACCAAAGTGGAAATGGAACTGGAGGGGGACTGGGGGTGAAACTTGAGGAGGAAGTGGGCTTTGGAGGGTAGGGGTACATGTAGCACTGGGAGTGGAGGTAGAGGAGAAAACGGTGGGGCTGGGTGGGTCAGGAGCTGGTGGTGATGGATCTTTAAGGTAGGGATGAGTCCGGAGATGGTAGTCATGGTGGGACTTGGGTTTGGGGGCAGGGCAGGGGAAGAAGGGTGGGGGAAGGGGGTGGAAGTTGGAAGGGGGCAAGACCTTCAGCACCACCCCTACTCAGCTTTGTTAAGGACATTTAGATAAATGTGATAAAAATGTGTCAATAGTTTCAACTTCGCACCCTAATGTCTCCTCTGATGATAACCCAGTATGTGAGACAGCAAAAGAGACACAGATGTATAGAACAGTCTTTTGGACTCTATGGTAGAGGGCAAGGATGGGATGATATGGGAGAATGGCATTGAAACATGTAAATTATCACATGGGAAATGAATCGCCAGCCCAGGTTTGATGCATGATACAGGGTGCTAAGGGCTGGTACACTGGGATGATCCAGAGGGATGGAATCAGGAGGGAGGTGGGAGGGGGTTTCTGGAAGGGGAACACATGTATACCCATGGGGGAATTATGTCAATGTATGGCAAAACCAACACGATAATGTAAAGAAAAATTAAAAAAAAAAAAAACACCTCCAGTCAGATCACTGGAGTCACCTCCAGAAACTAGCCACGGAAGCACAGTCCTACTGGCCAAATAGATACAGGGTGGTATAGTGGCTAGGGGCATAGCCTGGGTTCAAACTCATTAAGGAATCTGCATTCCTGGTCTTGAAGTCCTAAGACATAACTCTCAGCTGTTAGGTTGTGCTTTTTTTTTCAGTCAACAATAGAGACAAACATCTAACTGTTTCGTTTTGCCTTGTACTGTTCTTATACCTGAGTACTGAAATACAGATCATTTTATCCCAATCACTATCTTTTTTTCTCCTTCAATTAGGGCATGATGTTGGTTTTGTCAATGTATATAAATCAGTTTTTTTATCTCACCATTTCATTTAAGGCATTAAGGGGTGATACAAAATGTTTGTTATGAAAGTGGGTCTGAGAAGGCTGTGAACACTGGGCTGGCCCACCTTCCACCACCCACTTTGTTCAAATATAGGCCCTGAGGCCCAGAGAGGGCAAGAGATCTGCTCGTATTACCCAGCTTGTTCAGAGCTCAGCCTGAGGCAGGAGATATGTGGGCTCCAGGATAGACATTTACAACTAGCCTCCTGTTCATATTTCTTGAGGCAAGAAATAGATGGACTCCATGTTAGACTTTTATAACCAGCCTCCTGTTTATACTTCCCTATAGAAATAAACAACAGGAACAGGGTAAAGAGCTGTACTTTTGTCTCTGGTGGACACTTAAAATGACAGTAATGGGAGGGGCAGAAATGAGCTGAGTCTTGCCCAGATAGAAGATAAAGAGAGCACATACTTCTCATTTCTTGAGATCAAGGAGACCTCCCCAACTACAAGTGTACAGAAAGACACTAGGGGTCCAAAAGGGAGAGGGAGCCACCCCAGAATAGGTGGTGTCAACTTTCCCTTAGGCCTCTGTGCTGGAATCCATCTTGACAAAAAGATGTGCATACATGTGGGAGAGGGACCTAGGACAGGTCAGGTGTAGAAAAAGGAGGGCGATAACTGGCCAAAGATAAGCAAAGACCTGGAAGAACTGCCCTGTATAAACCATGTGACCACCTATTTACTGCCCTCCTCCTCATCAGGCAGGAGCCTGCTCCTTTTTTTTCAGGTGGGTATCTCTGCCTTGCTTCTGTCTCAAATAAACCAACTGTAACAGGAGGGAAAGGGGCAGGGTACAACTTTTGAAAGAATGACATAGCCCAAGGACACAACATAAACCAATTAGAATCAAATGGGACCAAGATGGCAGACAAGACTAGACCTTGATCCTCAATCAGCAAGGGAAATGACACACCCAGAGGTGCCAGGACAGTTCCAAGGCACTGTTAAAAGACTAAGGAGTGGGCCATGGCCCAAATCCTGGAAATCTCCACTCCTTCCCCCAAATAGTTGCAATTATCCTTCCGCTCATCAACATAGGAAATCACCCAGCCTATAAAAACTAACCAGGCCACATGTCAAGGCTGCACTCGCCCTCGGTGATGGGCTACAAGCACACTCTGTCTGTGGAGTGTGCTTCTCTCTGAATCTGAATAAATCCACTTCTTAACCTATCACTTTGTCTCACACTGAATTCTTTCGGCGACAAGACATCAAGAACCTGAGCTTCATTAGGTCCTGAAACCAAGTACCGTGGGTTATAGCTGGGTTTGAGTCCCAGCCACGTGGGTTCGAGTCCCAAGCAGGGTTGTGGCTGGGTTCGAGTCCCAAGTAGGGTTTCAGCTGGGTTCAAGTTCCAGCCACATGGGTTCAAGTCCCAGGCAGGGTTTTGGCTGGGTTCAAATCCCAGCACATGGGTTCAAGTCCCAATCTGAGGTAAACAGCTTCAGAATCATTTGTTTGTGTGTTCTCCCACTTGTGCCATGTCTCCAATAATAAACTTTGTACCTGCTTTTACAGTTTTTGCCTCCTTGAGAAATTCATTTTTCAAACAAGGCAAGAACCAGAGCAATTCTGCTTCCAGCCTCTAGCCCTTGGTGGTCTAGCAGCTAGGATTTCTGATTTTCATCCAGGCTACTCAGGTCCAATTTTTGGCCAGGGAACTAAGATCTCACTTTAAGCTACTGCTCACTGTGTCTCTTCAAGACCAAGCCCACAACCACGATGAACACTAAAAGTTAGTCGCTCTGCCATCCCACACCTCCAGAAAGTATGTTTGTGGGTCTCATAGTTGCCACTTATCCTAGCCACAAGGCATCTGTTTTATGGAAAATGAAGTTTTCTTTAATGAAATTGGGTCATATCTCACAGTCTGCTCAACCCTCCTCAGGGGTCTGGTACGTGCCCTGCATCCTTGTGCTCATATTTTCATCCCATATTTCAGGGACTTTGTTTTGCTCCTTGCTAATGCCCAGCCCTGAAAGAGCACCAAGAGGTGTCAAGGATACACAAAATAACTGTACAAAAAAGATCTTCATGACCCAGATAACCACAATGGTGTGATCACTCACCTAGAGCCAGACATCCTGGAATGTGAAGTCAAGTGGGCCTTAGGAAGCATCACCACAGACAAAGCTAGTGGAGGTGATGGAATTCCAGTTGAGCTATTTCAAATCCTAAAAGATGATGTTGTGAAAGCACTGCACTCCATATGCCAACAAATTTGGAAACTCAGCAGTGGCCATAGGACTGGAAAAGGTCCGTTTTCATTCCAATCCCAAAGAAAGGCAAAGACAAAGAATGTTCACACTACTGCACAGTTGCACTCGTCTCACACACTAGCAAAGTAATGCTCGAAATTCTCCAAGAGAGGCTTCAACAGTACATGAACCATGAACTTCAATATGTTCAAGCTGGATTCAGAAAAGGCAGAGGAACCAGAGGTCAAATTGCCAACATCCGCTGGATCATTGGAAAAGCAAGAGAGTTCCGAAAACCCATCTATTTCTGCTTTATTGACTATGCCAAAGCTTTTGACTGTGTGGATCACAACAAACTGTGGAAATTTCTTAAAGAGATGGGCATACCAGACCACCTGACCTTCCTCCTGAGAAATCTGTGTGCAGGTCAAGAAGCAACAGTTACAACTGGACATGGAACAACAGACTGGTTCCAAATCAAGAAAGGAGTACGTCAAGGCTGTATATTGTCACCCTGCTTGTTTAACTTACATGCAGAATACATCATGTGAAATGCTGGGTTGGATGAAGCACAAGCTGGAATCAAGATGGCTGTTATATATCAATAACCTCATATATGCAGATGACACCACCCACCCTTATGGCAGAAAGTGAAGAAGAACTAAAGAGCCTATTGATGAAACTGAAAGAGGAGAGTGAAAAAGTCGGCTTAAGACTCAGCATTCAGAAAACTAAGATCATGGCACCTAGTCCCACCACTTCATGGGAAATAGATGGGGAAACAATGGAAACAGTGACAGACTTTATTCTTTTGGGCTCCAGAATCACTGCAGATGGTGACTGCAGCCATGAAATTGAAAGACGCTTGCTCCTTGGAAGAAAAGCCATGACCAATCTAGACAGCATATTAAAAAGCAGTCACATTACTCTAACAACAAAGGTCCTTCTAGTCAAAGCTATGGTTTTTCCAGTAGTCATACATATATGGATGTGAGAGTTGGACTATAAAGAAAGCTGAGCGCTGAAGAATTGATGCTTTTGAACTGTGGTGTTGGAGAAGATTCTTGAGAGTACCTTGGACTTCAAGGAGAACAAACCAGTCAACCCTAAAAGAAATCAGTTCTGAATACTCATTGGAAGGGCTGATGCTGAAGCTGAAACTCCAATCCTTCAGCCACCTAAGGTGAAGAACCTATTCATTGGAAAAGATCCTGACGCTGGGAAAGATTGAAGGCAGGAGGAGAAGAGCATGACAGAGGATGAGATGGTTGGATGGTATCACCGATGGGATGGACATAAGCTTGAGTAGCCTCCAGGAATTGGTGATGGACAGGGAAGCCTGGCATGCTGCAGTCCAGGAGGTCGCAAAGAGTAGGACACGACTGAGCGACTGAACTGAACTGAAAGAGCACCAGGCCCTCGGTTCCACTCAGTTGAACAAGTGAATGAATGAAAGAATAAATTAATGAAATGAGGAAACGACTCAATGAATAATGTGAAACTGAATCCTTTGGGGATCTTTCATTCCACAGGTACACAGTGGCGGTCCCGCCCCGCCCCTCATCCTCTCCGCGCTGCCACCCGCGCCGTTAGACTGAGGGTCCGGGCTGCGGCCGCCAGAGGGCGCGGAGCGGCGGCGTTTCCGGCAGGGAAGGTTTTGCGTGAGGCACTGTGTGGGGCGGGGCCTGCGGGCGGGCCCCACTCGGCTGGACCCAGTCTACCGGAGGGCGGAACGCCGCGGCGGGGCTGAGGCTGTGCGGGGAGACCCGGGGCAGTTTGGGCGGCGCACCGGGCGAAGATGGCGGCGGAGCGGCAGGACGCTCTGAGGGAGTTCGTGGCGGTGACGGGCGCCGAGGAGGATCGGGCCCGCTTCTTCCTGGAGTCGGCCGGCTGGGACCTGCAGGTAGCGCCGGGAGGTGGGCCTCGTCGGGCAGGCAGGGTACGGTGGGGAGCAGACGCCTGGTGCCTCAAGCCCGCGGCGGCCGAAGCGCACAGTCATCCCGCCGGGCTGCGGCCCGACCCAGGCCTCAGGGTCCTGGGGTCGCTTGCCGCGCGTCGCCAGCTCGTCCTGGGCGAGGGGAAGCGTAGGCCCGCCCAGGCCCGGACTTACCTGGTCTACCGGGCCTCGGTTTCCCCTTCTGCCTAGCCCTCGGGGAGGCGAGCCTTGGGGCGCTGCCGCAGCCCGCGTGGAGACGGGGACCCGGGGGCGTGGCTGCCGCGCCGAGGCTCGGCTGCAGCCGGGGCCGGACTGACCGGCTCCCAGGCGGAGCGGCGCGGCGGGGGGGACGAGGTGCTCCTTCATTTCCTTGTCCTCAGCCCCAGTCACACGCCCCCTCGGACCTAAATGCTGGGAGAAACTGGGCTGTGGCGCAAAGTTGGGTCCTATTCATCTTTATTGAGTAACCTCTCTGTAAAAATGGGAGTCTTCGTGGAGCTTATCGTGTAGTTCACTGGCAGGTATTAGATAGACATAAAATGTTTACTGATTGAGAAGAGATTTAAGATAAACTACACCAGGCAGGGATTTTGGTAAACTGTTGAATTCTTTGTGTCTAGAACAACGCCTGACACGTAATCGACACTCACTCAGTGATTAATTGTAGAAAGAATTGCATACGTGTTTTTGGCCAACCTACATCTTCGATGGATGACGATTAATATTTATTGAGTGCCTATCATGAGCTTTATGTATCTCAAGTTATTTAAGCATTGCACTTTGAAGCTGAGGTTTAGGGAAGTTAAGTAATTTGCTGAAGGCCTGACTGGCTATCAGGTGGAAGAAATGGCATTAGAACTCAGTTCTGTCTGATACCAGAGCCCAAGCTCTATTAAGCTCTGCCACTATGTTCCCTGGCACTTTACATACATGATTCGGTTTATCCTAGCCACACTGAAGTGAAGAAAACGTCCTCATTTGAGGAAATTGATGAATTGGAAGCTCAGAAGGCAAGTGATAGGCCCATGGTCACACACCCAGGGATTAGGATGTGAACTGGGTCTGCTGACTTCACCATTTACATGCTTCATGAAAGTAAAAAGTTAGGTAAAGCATCGCAACTGTATAGACATATGGTGTAAAAGCCCCTGTGTGGGTGAAAATGTAAAGTGCAGCTTCTACCTGAAAGACCTAGAAGCTCCCAGTGTTAGGATTGGCAAGTCATCAGTCTCGGTCTCCTCGATGCTGTTAGTGCGGAATCACACTCATGTATGTGATGTGACTTGCCCATGACTTGAACGTAGACACCCCCCTTCGAAGTCAGTTCAGTGCATGTACCGTAACAGCCCAGTACATCCTGGCTGGCTTGCTAAAGTGTGTTCTGTAAAGGCACGCTTCTTCTAACAGGCTGGTTGTGTCCCACAGCAGCTCCCTGTCTCCTGTAATGTCATGACCTTGAGGACAGGAGCCTTGTCTTGTCATCTCTGTAGACCTCATTGCGCTCTTACTTCATTGTGCAGAGTAAGTGTCAGTCGATCAGTCCTGTCTGACTCTGCGACCCCATGGACTATAGCCTATAGCCCGCCAGCCTCCTCAGTCCATGGGATTCTCCAGGCAAGTGGATACTGGAGTGGATAGCCATTCCCTTCTCCAAGGGATCTTTCCTATCCAGGGATTGAACCCGAGTCTCCTGCAATGCAGGCAGATTCTTTATTGCCTGATCCACGAGGGAAGCAGTGATTAGTAAATACTTATGCATTGAGTCCATGCAGGAAACATCCAATCACAAATGGCTAAAACAGGTCCATATTCCTTCTGTATGTATAGAGCTAAGATATGACTATGCATAAATATTAATGGATCCTCATCCATTTTGCAAGTTTGGTGAGATGGGTGTCCCCATTGCACAGACTAGGAAACAACCTCAGAGAAAAAGTAAGGGTAGTCATCTGTAGTGACCTCACAGTTTCCAATTCCTAGCTGTCACCTGAGAGCTGAGAGCAAGGGCCTGAGCAGACTGCCTGGGATCAATCCTGGCTCCACTCTTTACCAACTGTGTAACCTCACACAGTTTTCTTCTCAGTGCTCCTCTGTCAACTATAAAATGAAATGATGATAGCACTAACTCCATAGGGTTATTTAAGGATTAAATAAGTTAGCACAGATAGAGTTGCACTCAGAACAACATGGCACATAAATGAGTGTTCAATAAATGTACACTGCTTTTACTAGATCACATTTCCTCATAAAATAATATTGAGAAGTGTCTCCATCCCAACTTTCCTTTTTGCCTTCTTTTTCCTTTAGTAGGTGGAATTTGTTTCAGGTATTATGAAAAATGGTTGGGCCACTAATCTTATTTTCTGTGGCCCACCAGATACAGACTGCCTTATAAGCATGGGCCATATTTTTGTGTCTTTGCTCCTGTGTGTTCAGAGGAGATGTGTTAGATGAAGGCCTGTTTCAGGATCCCAAGTTACTGCCTCTCTGTTTCAGATCGCCCTAGCAAGCTTTTATGAAGATGAAGGGGATGAAGAGATTGTGACCATTTCGCAGGCAACCCCCAGTTCAGTATCCAGAGGCACAGCCCCCAGGTAAGGGCCAGCTTCAGTTATTGCTACATTGGTGTGCTTCCAGCAGTGGTGAACTATTTCCTGACTTGACAGAGGGTTCAGGCCTGGGGACGTGGACCAGTGGGTTTGAGGAAGAAAGACTGACTGGTGGACAGTAGTTTCTTGCAAGACTTATTCCTTTTGTGTGGAGATGTGGGATTCTTAACTGAGTGTGCTTTATGATTCAATCCTGGCGGAAACTACAAAACCAACTTTTTAAATGTTTAGGGGGCTCTCTTATTTATGAAATGTGAGGAGTGGCTTCTCCATCTCTCAAAGTTTTTAAGTTGAAACTGAAGTGCTTCCTTTCAGGGATGCTGTAGGTGTAAGAGATTAGGCCATATGACTTTAAAAAGGCTCTTTAAATATTTTAGGATGCCCATTACCCTATTAAAAAGACTTAGAAAAACTAAACCTGTTAACCCACTCTTTCCCAAATTGATTAGGGAGACCTTGTCTTATTTTGTGAAACAGTGTCAACCCTCGCGATCTCATTTGCATCCCCTGTCCTGACCGCCCGGACTCCAAGGTTCTTAGAGCAGATGACTACTGTGATCTGCAAATTGCAATAATTATTGCCGAACTTTGTGAGACAGGCAAGGCCTTTTCCTTTAAAGGTGTGTGAACCACATCTCCCTTCTCTGCTGAAGCCTTTTCTACTCTGGTGTGTGTCCTCAATTAGGTTGAGTTTGCCTTCAACCCCAGGACACATATGTAGGGTTTCTTTGCCAGTGTGAAGTGATAAATTGTGTTTCTCTCTGAGAACATCTGAGATTTAGATTACATTCCCCTCTTTCAAGAAGGGACACTAACCCCAGCTGTCATTGTTTCCTCAACTTCTCCTTCATTTCCAGAGGAAAGAAGTAATAGGCAGCACATTTTTCAGTTGTTCATAGATACTAACCTGTGAGGTGTCGTTGATGACACATCAAGATGTTACTGCCTGGGACCTGGTTGGTAGGGTAAGGGCTCTTCTGCAGCTGCTCAAAGAGACAGCTAATTTCCTGCAGTGTGTCTTTCACAGGCACACAAGATTACTGTTGGGTGTTGGCACAGGGATAGAGAGGAGGAGAAATTGAAACCCAGCTTGTGATGTCAGTCACGTGTTCACACCTGTCTTCTCTGGTAGACCCAAAGTCCAATCCAGACAGTGGCTTATTAGAGCCTAGGCTTGGAGCCTGACCACCCACCTTCATGTTAGAGCCTAGGCTAAGAGCCTGGCCACCCACCTTCATGTTAGAGCCTGGGCTAGGAGCCTGACCACCCACCTTCATGTTAAAGCCTAGGCTTGGAGCCTGACCACCCACCTTCATACTAGAGCCTAGGCTAAGAGCCTGATCACCCACCTTCATGTTAGAGCCTGGGCTTGGAGCCTGACCGCCCACCTTCATACTGGAGCCTCAGACTTGGTACTGGGCTTAGGTGAAACCAAGGAAAAGGGAGAGGGACAGTACCATGTGTTACATCATTGTCCTTGTCCAGATGGTAAACACTTGACTGCATTCTCAGGAGAAGGCAGGCATGTGTTAGCACCCAGGAGGAACTCTGTATGCGGCCTGCCTCTCCCCGCCCCTGCTGTCATCTTCTCATACTCTTTCACGTTGTCTCTGTCTCTGTGCACTCAATTAGTTAGCTCCTAACATGGAGGCTAACCCCTAGGAGGGATCTATGGGATGGATGTTAGAAGGTCAATAAATTACCTGAAGTTGTATGTAATAACTTATACATATGTTGTACCTTTTCAGGCAAAAATATTCGTAGCTTTTTATCAGATACTCAAAGGGCTGTAGGACATAAAAAGGTTAACCATAGCTACAGGAGAAAGTGTGAACTCCTCAATAATAACAGCTATCATTTATTAAGCGCTTACCAGATGCCAGGCACTGAGTTAAGCTTTTACATCTACATCTTTTTATTGCTTTACTACAACCCTATGAGGTGGTTACTGTTATTTTTCCCATTTCACAGATGAAAACATTGAAGCTGGGCTTCTTCCCAAGATCACATAGCTAGTCAAACAAGGATTTAAATGCAGATCTGTTTCTGCTTCCAGCATTCAGCTTTCAGCCAGAATGATATACTGCCTCTCCCTGTGGACGTTCAGCATCCTCAGGAGTTTGCAGTGAACTAGCCATCCTCATCTTACCCCCTTTTCCTCCTTTCTTAAATCTTTATTTCAACCAAACTGATTTGTTTGGTGTCTCAGTTCTGCTCTAGTTTTTGGTTCTTCTGCTTTTGTTTGAGCCTCTCATCTGACTCGACACACCTAGCTTCTTGCTTCCTTTCCACCTGTGCAAATCCTTTGTGTCCTTCCATGTTTAGCTCCCTCCCCACCTTCTCTACTAAGTATGTAATCCCCAAACGCAGAGGCAGCACAAACTCCATTCACAACCCATATCTGCATACTACTCAGTGACATCTCTCCTGTGTTGTCTTGAATTCTTCTGATGATTACCGAAGTATTTTTCTCCCTGAGTAAATTGTAAGTTCCTAGAGGTAGAAGGGCTAGTATTTCAGAAGCACCCACCATTTGTCTGGCTCTGCCAGATACTCTTTCATACATTCTCTTCTTACACCTCAGTAACCACCGTGGAAGTAGGTAGGGTGCTAACCATTTCACAGGTCTGGATGCTGAGTCTTAGAAAGTATGAGTAACACATTTGCCCTTACAGCAAATTAAGACCCAAACTCGTCTAAATCCAAAACTGCTGCTTCTGCTAACTACCTTCCTGTCCAATATCTCCCTGTACCTAGCACAGGGTTGAGTAAGAGGGAAGCTGTTATTTCTTCCTTTTTTTTCCTTCTTTCATTCAACAAAACTGTACTTTCTTAAAATACTAGGGACCACCGTTGTCTGATTCTCTAAAATTATATTGTCTAATATGGTAGCCTCTAGCCTCAGATAGCTGTTTAAATTAATTAAAATTAAATAAAACAAACATTCAGCTATGCATTCTCAATTGCCAAATTTTAAATGCTCAATAGCCCCATGTGACTAGTGGCCTCCATATTGGACAGTGCAGATACAGCATTTCTGTCACTGCAGAAAATGTGATCTGACCGAACACCTTTGTGCCACTTCAGGGTGCCTGGGAGATAGAGTTCTAATCCTGAAAAGTTGAAATTTCTGAGAGATTTTGCCAATTTGTGGAAGATACAAGACCCAGTATTCTTAAATTGGTGATGTCCCAAGGACATCTGTACTGTTACGGTAACTCTCAGAGCATTACTCCAGAAAAGTGGTCCTCAGACTTGAGCATGTACCAGAATTACTTGGAGGACTCCTAAAACCAGTTTGCTAGATACTCCTTTTAGGGTTTCTGATTGAGGAGGCCTAGAGTAAGGGTGAAGGATTTGCATCTGTCTGAATTTCAAGGGTAAATGCTGATACTTCTAGTTCAAGGACCAACACTTTGATGACTGCTACTCAAGAGTAGTACTTGAAATGTGCTGCATTGTCCGTCAGCACTCTGGCTATTCACAGCAAGCCCACGAGGTTGGTACTGGTTGTTTCCATTTTCACGTGAGAAAATGAAGACTTAGAGAATTTCATTAGCATGTCCAAGATCCCAGGGTTGGAAGCTAAGTTGGGATTGAAACCAGGTATATGGATACCAGAGTCTGTTAGATACCATCAAAGTTACGTGTAAGAACTTTTGGGGAAAGAGACCTATAGCCAGAGCAAGTGGTTTGCTCAAGCTGGTGGTGGTGGTGATGTTCAGTCACCAAGTGGTGTCCAACTCTTTGTGACCCATGGACTGCAGCACACCCCTGTCCCTCACCATCTCCCAGTTTGCCCAAGTTCATGTCTTGAATCAGTGATGCCATCCAATCATCTCATCCTCTGTCACCCTCTTCTTCTACCTTCAGTCTTACCCAGCATCAGGGTCCTTTCCCTGTACACATGTGTATTTGAAGGTGTTTAACAACGGAGAGATAGAGAATTTTTTTTCCCCATAGGTGATAAGCTGAGCATCTGTAGAAAAATCCATTGGGAAGAGTAATGAGTGGAATTAGCTTTCCCAGGTGGCTCAGTGGTAAAGAATCCACCTGCCAATGCAGGAGACGTGGGTTCGATCCCTCGATCGGGAAGATGTCCTGGAGAAGGAAATGGCAACCCACTCCAGTATCTTTTTCTGGGAAATCCCATGGACAGAGGAGCCTGGCAGGCTATAGTCCATGGGGTCACGAAAGATTCTGACAAACTTGGCCACTAAACAACAGGCCTTTAAGGCACTAGCACAGATCTTAGTCACTTGCATCCTTTTAGACCATGTTGTGTAGAGCATGAAGGAATGCCCAGGAAGTTGCTGTCAGCTCACTTAGGCAGGAATGTATTTGCTACACCATTTGCTATTTGTCCTCTTACGTCTAGTTGATGGAGTCTCAGAGTATATTCTGTCCTCTGATTGTCTCTCTGAAATAAATCTTTCTTCAAGACTGAATGGGACTAAACAACTTCTTCTTAGCCTCACTAAATAGCAATGACCCCCTTCCCCTCATATTACATAGAAAAACTTTTCTCCCTGTAAGAAATACAGAAAATGTTCTTATAAATTGTGTTCTCATGATCCTTGAAAAACGAAGATTGTTCCTTGAGGACAAATCTAAACTAGGAAAAAAGTGGCAGTATAAGACAACATCAGAGGAGGAAGTTAACCTTTCTCATAACGTGTTTAGTGGGCCCTCTCCACCACACCCTGTCCTTGACTAACCTACAGCAGAAGCAGACAGGGGCCTCTTCACGCACACATTTGTTTCATTTCTGCTCCTTGATTTGTCCTTTAATGTGTTACTGTCACTGGTCTCTGTGTGTGCCTGTGCTGCTTCCCTGTAGTGCCCTGCTGGTCCCCTTTCCCCACCATCACCACCAGCCATTATCCAGTTGACTGATGGTCCCCTCGTTCATCAGTACTAGGTCCAAATGCTGCATTTCTCTCACTTCTCATTTCTGTCATTCCCCCCATCCCCACCTAGAACAAAAGACTCTGCTCTCAGGTCCCATGTGCTTTCCTTTGTCACAGCCCCTATTGCACAGTATTTAATGGATGGTTTCCAGGCAGGAGTGCCACTAACCTGTAAGCAACAAAATGGTAAGAACTGTGCCTAATAACTTTATAGACCCAGCATCCAGTTCAGTGCCTGACACACATGCATCTCCCCAATATTTAAAAATTGTATGGTGAAAATCACTATCTGGTAGTATGTTTTTAAAGTAGTACAGTCCCTATCTGATTCCCTCCTCTTTCCTAGGAGAGCTTAAATTGGATTCCACTTCTTGATACACTTCCTATTTATTCTTAGTCCTGAGTGACCTTGAATAAATTATCACGTTGTTTAGCATATAAACATAAGAGAGATAATCTTCCACCTAGATCCTCTTCCTGCCCCACCAAAAAACCTAACCTCAGCGTCCTCAGCTTAACTCCCCATGAGATCAATTTGCTCCTTTCTGTGTCTCCAGCGATAATAGGGTGACATCCTTCAGAGACCTCATTCATGACCAAGATGAGGACGAGGAGGAAGAGGAGGGTCAGAGGTGAGTCTTTGTTGGAGGCACAATCCACATGAAATTCTATGATAATTACCTGGAGGGGCCTAGAAGGATAAACATGCTCTGTTATCATTAACCATTAGTACTGTGGGGTAGTCACACACATACTAGAAAGTTTTCCACTCCCTGTAGCTTAGAAGTGATCCCTGTCTTACCTTTTTTTTTTTTTTTCATTTGGGGTTTGTTTTTTGTTGTTGTTGTTTTTAATTTTTAAAATAATATGTATTTATTGAAGAATATTAGGGGAAAGGAAATAAATCTATAAGGAAAAAAGCCATTCATAGTATCACAACCCAGAGGTAGCTAGGTATCAATATTTTTGGTGTATTTCCTTCCAGTTTTTCCTTAATTGAAAAAGCAATATATTACATAATAAACAGGAAAATGGGCTTACAAATGTATACTCCCCTGTTATACAGACACAGTACTGTTTTTTGTTGGTTTGCTTTTAACCTTTAAGAATGTTATAATAAAACTGGTGTCCATTGTGGAAGATATAACATAATGAAAAAATACAACACTCACCCACCCTTTGGTAACTACAGTTAATATTTTAGCATATTTCTACTAACTCTTGGTTCTGTGTATAAAGGTAGCTTGTTGATATTGTATTTTACATGATGAAGATCAGATAAGTTTGTTTCTTGCTTTTGTAGAATTAATGCTACATTTTGAATATTTTTCCATGTCATTAAAATTCTTGATAAATGTTTTCATTGACTATAATAATAATAATCCATCATATGGAATGTTTGATGTTTAGATCATTTCCAGTTTTTTACCACTGTAGATATCAATCCTGTGAACATCTCTGTGTATTAATCTTTGACTACATTTCAGGTTATATTAAATAGTTTCTAGAAATGAAAATACCGGGTCAAGGCCATGAATATTTTTAAGGCATTTGATCATAAGTTCCTAGTTGATAAGCCAGGGCTTTGAGATCCCATAATAAGGACCTTACAGAACTTACCTACCTGGAATGAACAAGGATGAACTGGCTGCAGCCTCATTTTACAGGTTGTGGTTCTTCATGGAATCTGTCCGGGTCTGTCAAACTTCCTTGAGGATGTTACCTCAAGGATGTTATCACAAGGTTATCACGTTGTGTGATAACCGTTATGGAAGTGTGGTTACCTCGTTGTGGTCACCCTTTGGGGAGTGGGTTCAGAGATTGCATATGTTCTGGTCTTTGTTTTCATCCATGTAGTGACTGTTGCCCTACCTCAGAGCATTCTATTTAGATATACTCAAAGTTCAGGAATAAATGTTAATTTTAGTGTTTTAATGCCCCTTGAAAGACAGTGTCTTCAAGTAAGTGAATGCCCAACTCCTAAATAACCTCTTCCTAGTTCTCCTGTCTGGTCACATCCTCCAGGCAGTGACCTTTTACTTCACATCCAGAGTTACCTCTTCAGTCCCTCAGCATTTCAGACCTAATGACACTGGTCCTCTTGTTCATGCCAAGGCCTAGGGTTTTGCCTTTCATTCCCTGGGTCATGTCAAGACATGGAAGGCCGAGGCTCGTTTTTATAGGTTCTCAGTTCTCCCCACTGAGATGTACTGTTGACTTAGCTGTGAATAGGAGTGATAAGGAAGCAGCCGTTCAAGGCTACATGACTGCAGATTTTCAAACCCAGGTTTAAAAAATAAAGTGCTAACTAAATCTCAAGCTTTGCTTGGCCCATTGCAAAGCAGATGTGGGTATCTTGGGGCTTATATTTGAGCTTCGCTGACCACCTCCAGTACCCATTCTCAGCATTCTCCTGGTGTGTGTCACAACAATTGCAAGGCAAAGTGAGGCTTGGGTGAGCTCTTGGTGCGGTATCAGACCACCTTACATGTGTGCATTACTCTCTGCTTGTTCTTTTGCATACATCCGCTGATTTGAACCTCACGGCCCTGACTTAAGGAACAGGTAGGTAGGGCATGTGGCTCTTCCCTTCCATTTCAAAGAAGGAAAGTGAGGTATAGCTCAATGCACTGGCTTGCCCAGATCACTCAGTGACAGCCAACAGTGGAACCTTATTGCTTGTACTAACCATGCCACTGCCACTGTTAATCCGGGGCTGCTGGTGGTAGCTGTTTCTCACTGTGAACATAGTGATCATCTCCTGGAAAAGTGTTGGCGTTTAACTCCCAGAGCTAATGTGCTGTTGTGCATGCCTGGAATGCCCTTTTCTGATTTCTTTACCTGATAAACTCATCATCCTCGAGGTTTAGCCCAGAAAACACCCTTCTGGGAACCCTTGACTGTCCTCCCTGGTTCTGTATTCCCAGAGACCCCTTCCTTACCTTTTTTGTGGCTCACACTGCAGTATGCCTGCCTGCCTCTTTACATGTGTCTCCCACTAGACAGTAAGTTCCATAAAAATGAGCATTGGTACCCTTTGCCTCATTGTGCCTAGCTCCTAGCCCAAAGCCTGGCACATGCTCTGTTTATGTTTTCTAAGCGTATTTGGTATTAAATGTGTATTTTCTGTGCAGGTTTTATGCTGGGGGCTCAGAGAGAAGTGGACAGCAGATTGTTGGCCCTCCCAGAAAGAAAAGTCCCAACGAGCTGGTGGACGATCTCTTTAAAGGTGCCAAGGAGCATGGAGCTGTAGCTGTGGAACGAGTGACCAAGAGCCCTGGAGAGACCAGTAAACCAAGAGTGAGCATAGGGGGTTGATGTCTGTGTCGGTAGAACTGAGGTTCCAGAGCAGGGGGAAGGAGGCCTTCACCCAATAGTGGCTGAATTTGTTTTTGTATTTCATTTGCTTACTTCCTCTCGTGCAGAAGAGCAGTGCAGTTTCTCTTACCTTTTAACATGAAATCAAGATTTGGGGCAAAGTTTTCAAAGTTTCCATCTATGGTCTAGATCAGGTTCTGCCAATTGTTTTGTTAGGCCTGATCAACTTGATTTAATGTCTTACTTTATTTATTATTTTAATTAAATCAGTAGCCATCTGTTTTACATAAAATCTGAATTTCTGCTTTCTTTATGAAAATCAAAAAAGTATCTGGTGTTATCCTGCACCGAGATTCCAGCATGGTCATGATTAACTAGATCTTAGTAGCAGCCATTCCCTTTAGCCAAGCAGCACTCCCTCCAGCCAAACGTTTCCAGTTTTTACCCCAATCCTGACCCTGTAGCTCTGAGTTTGCTACTCAGAGAAGGCATACCTCGTAGTTAATAATCTTGAAATAACATTTTGTCTGAATAACCTGATCACTGTTGACCCGCTCCTTAGGTGTTTGTGAACTTGTCTTTTATAGCCATTTGCAGGCGGTGGCTACCGCCTTGGAGCGGCACCAGAGGAAGAGTCTGCCTACGTGGCAGGAGAAAGGAGGCGGCATTCCGGCCAAGATGTGAGTGTGCACCCATCTTCTGTAGGGAAGCTCGTGTACTGTTTAATCACTTTCAGGGAGAAATTAATCCCATGAATCAGCAGCCTCTGAAAAGAAAGAGGCAGCACATTTGCTGTGTCATTCATGAATGAAAAGGCTTACCTAAGAATCACAGCAGCTCTCATCTGGCTGGATGGTGACAGGGGGAGCTGGATAAGTTGGGGTGAGCAGAGTGGATGGACAAATAGGAGTTTTCTGAGTGTTCCATGAATCTCAGGCAGAGGGATAGTGATTCCAGGGTTCTCTGGTGGTGTGGACAAGACTAAAGAACTTGGTCTTTAGACCCTCCTAGGGAGGCTTGAAACATACTTTTAAAACTTTTTCCTATGCATCTATTTGACAGACCTGAAGCAGTTACTGTCTGCTAAGGTTTCCACTGCAGATGCAAGAAAAACATCCTCGCGCTTTCTGTCTGTCTGATTGTGGCAGCCCAGATTGAATGGAGGAACACAGGGCAAAAAAAAAAACTTTTTCCTTATTGTTGTTCAGTTCTTTTTTCCCTTTGTATAGGGGTCCCCTCTCACTACTAAGTGTAATAATGCTATGAGACAGTTTTGAGGTTTATGCCATAAACATTTTTTATCTTATTGATTTACAGTATTGTGTTAATTTCTTCTGAACAGCAAAGTGACTCAGGTGTATATATTCTTTTTCAGTGCCATAAATGTTTTCATATGACCTTGTGAACATTAGTCTCCATAATGTTTTTGTTTTTAATCATTTTGGGATTTTTCCAAAATAAAGTCAAGCAAGAAGGAAATAAAAATTCTATTTATGTGAAACAGCAGCTTCTAATATGTTGGTGTTTGGCCCTCTAGACCCTTTCCTGTGGATGTGTACAGGGAGTTAGCAAATTTTGTAGATATCAATTTTAATGACTGCAAAATAGTCTGTGTAAAATTTGCCATGCTAATGTAGTTGAGCACGAGCTGTGTGTCAAGCACGCTGGCAACCCTACAGATAAGCTACAGCTTCAATCAGTTGAGTTATGTGCTCAGTGCCACTTAGCTAGTGAGTGACAAGATCAAGACGCAGATCCTGGTCTGCTTAAATCAGAGCCTGTTCTCTTAATTTGTGCCATATCACCTTCTTATTTTAGGTCAATACTTATTTCATTGGTTGTTGATTGCTCTCCTTGTGCATGAGTATATGTTTGTCTGTGTGTGTTGGTAATGACACAGTAAAATAGTAAAAAACTCACTAATTTGCAGGTTCACACTGGTGTGCTTGCCAGGTTCCTGACAATGTATGGACTGCTTACCTCCTGTTGTCATAGGTTCATGTAGTGTTGAAGCTCTGGAAGACTGGATTCAGCCTGGACAATGGTGAACTCAGAAGCTACCAAGACCCATCCAATGCCCAGTTTCTGGAGTCTATTCGCAGAGGGTGAGCAGAAAAGCCCTCCTTCAGGTTCCATATCAGTGAGTGAGATGGCAGATGAGAAAGAAGAAACCAATTCAAATGTTTATTATTTAAGAAATTTAAAATTTTAAGCAGATTTAGCACAGTTGAGAAACAGATTCACAAATCTGTTTCCAAAACCCTGTGTATCTAGTTTTCCACTTTGGGCCTAGGTCAGAGCCAAGTCATCAGATATGACTCTAGGCAGGCATGAGAGAAGGGGTAGGCAGGCAGGTAGCCACTAGAGCAGTCAGCTCCTCATGGAGGCCTGTCAGTTGGAGATGAGAAGTTTCTCCTCCTTTTGTACCTATCACTGTCATGCCCATCCTGCTCTGTGTGGGCCCCAGCACTGCCTTTTCTCCCACAGAGAGGTGCCAGCAGAGCTGCGGAGGTTAGCTCACGGTGGGCAGGTGAACTTGGACATGGAGGACCATCGGGATGAGGACTTTGTGAAGCCCAAGGGAGCCTTCAAAGCCTTCACTGGCGAGGGTCAGAAACTGGGCAGGTAAGGAGCAGCATGGGCAGGGTGGAACTGTGTGGGTCACTCCTTTGGGGCCCAGCAGACCTTGTGCACAGCTCACTTGATGGAGCTCTTTACTGTTATTACGGAGTACTTCAGATTTTATCCTTATGGGAGGAAAAGTATGAGAACATAGGTTTTGGCGTTAACAAACCCAAGTCTAAATCTCTTATTCGCTTTCTAGCCATATAACCTTGGACTCTACAGCCTCAGTTTTCTCAGCTATAAAGTGGGCTTACTAAGGGTCCTTATCTCCTTGAATACTGTTGGGAGGAGCACGTGGAGCAGTGTCCTATAGTGAGCAGTGAAAGTAACATATTGCTGCTTTAACTTGGTCATCTAGGGGGCTCAGGCAGGGATCACCTCCTCCATGGCTCTAAGGCTGAAGCAGACACACATACTCAAGTCACTTGAGGTAGGGATTCAGAGGGGGTAAGGAATTCAGCCAGCCTGCAGCAGCATCGTTCAGGATCCAGAGAAGCTCAAGGACATAGTTCCCCTTGTGTAGGCTGCTGCTCCAGTGTTAGGGGAGCTCTTATTTTTACTTCTCTGGTCCTGCCTGACACTTTCTCATCCCCTGTGACTGTTTTGCCTTGTGTCCTCTGCCACTATCTCTGTCTTGCATTCAAACCTCTCATAGTAACAGAATCTGATTGGTTGATACTTCTGTTACCTCTGGTCAGCAGAGTTCTTGACGAACTTGACACCAGATCCTTGACGAACCACAGACAGGCAGCCTTTGCTCAGGGACCCACTCAGCTTTGGCTGTGCATGGGTCACTTGGTCAGTATTCTTCTGAGGGATCTGTGCACACAAGAGGCATTCAGCGTGGTAAAACACAGTACAGTCCTTATTTTACAGAGGGAAAGCTGAGGCTCTTGGACTTAAGTGCTCCCTGTGGTGCCACCAGGACTGGCACCTGGTCTTCTGATTGGCACTCCTTCCCACACTTCTGCGCAGCATGACCCTATTTCTCACCTAGTTCTGGCAGCTCAGTGCTGCCCTTGCTCACCTCACCAGATCAGAGTGTGGTCTGCCGACAGCTGTGCTCTTTGCCATTCTGACTGGCCCTACCTGCCTGCTGGCCATTCATGCCTCATCAGGAGCAAGGGTCATGGCTCTATTAGAGAGAATAGACTGCGATTTACCAGGACCAAATACTGAAGTCACCCTGCTCTCATCGTTTCCTCTCCCACATTAGGGCCTGTGGGTTAGTCTGGGACAGCTGTTCTCAGAATGATCCATCTGTGACTTCCCTATCAGTTGTGGTAAGCTTTGTGAAGCACCACTTAATTTTTCTTCCCATATAGTATTGAAAATAAATTGCATTTATCTTTTAAAATAGAAAATACAGATAAAGAGTAAAAGCTATTCTTAAACCTGACAGCCAGATATATCCAGTTAGTATCTGAGGGTGTGTGTGTGTAAAAACAAATGTTCTATGCCTTACTGTTTTGCCTAGTCAGTGTAGTCTGGCTATCGTTCCAGATCAGTAAATGCATTTCTACAACATTTTTTTTAATGCTAACATAATTTTCTATCCTCCGTATGTGCCATAACTTAACCAGTCCCTGCTATTAAGTATTTACGTGATTATCAGTATTATGAACATTATAGTGGTTATCTAATTAAATCTTTATATACCCCTGGAAGTAGTACAACAAGTAGCTCAAAAGATCTTCACATTGCCCTCCAAAACATGGTACCCTTCTTTTACCCACCAGTAGTTTTAAGGAAGGACTCAGAACACCTTGCATTTTCGATTTGTTTGGCTTCATGATATTAACCGAAAATGCTTCTGCTTTTGGAATGCCTTACTTGTATTGTGTGCACAGGACAATACATCTCAAAAAATTCAGATATTTTAAGGAGACGTAGGATGAAGTGAAATGTTAGTTGCTCAGTCATGTCTGACTCTTTGTGACCCCATAGACTGTAGCCTACTAGGCTCCTCCGTCCATGGGATTTCCCAGGTTAAAATACTGTAGTGGGTAGCTACCCCCTTCTTCAGAGGATCTTCCCGATCCAGGGATGGAACCCACATGTCCTGCATTGCAGGTGGATTCTTGACTGTCTAAGTTACCAGGGAAACCCTCTATTTTAGGATGGGACTACGTTATTAGTGAGGATGATGAATCAACAGAGCTTGATAATCTGACATGATGCTTGTCAGCTAAATAAATGTTCATTGACAGTTCCACTTTGATTTTCAGTTCTAGCTTTTAATGAAAAACAAGCTTAAAAATAGTTTTCTTACAGCTAAGGGTGATGGGACTTTAGCTTTTCAATCTAAACCAGATGGACAGCTTTTTTAGTTTTTCCAATAAATTTTACTGTGCTTTCCATCATTGTCTTGTTAACTAAAATGATCAGGAAGCCAAATGTTTTAAGAAATTTTTCTCAAGTTTCCCTCAAAAATTGGTCAATCCTTGTTTTTTCTCCAATTACCTAGAAAAATAAAGTGAATGAATAGATTTTTCTCAGTTCAGAAATTTTTTAAAAAATTTTCTGTTGCATGAAACTTTTTGTTTTAGGTTTTGCATTTGTTTGTTTGGATGGGAACTAATCTGAAGATGTGAGAAGCCTGCATTCGATTTCGAGTAGCAAACACCATGAGTGCACTTGGGGCGGGGTGAGGGTGTCACTGCTGCCAGCAGGAACTCCACTGCTCACCATGCCTGCTGCAGTGCTCGTCTTTGTAAGGCGGCTGACAGGGCCTCGGCACTCAGCATTGTGGCAGCAGAGCACCTTGGTGCCCAGTTTATTCCCACCGCAAAGGAAATGAGCAGTCATGTGATTGAGCTTCTCTCTCATTCCGGCCTTTCTGGCAGGCAGCAGCTTCAGTGAGTACCTGTCATACTTGGAATTGTTATAAACAGTTGAGGGCCAGGCTACCTGGAATCTTAATTAGAGAGTTGACCTAATGCCGTTAAAACTAATGAACAGAACAGGGTAGATCTTAAGCATTTACAGGTGCAACATTTAACTTTCTGCTACCTCTCTTCAGGCCTGTGATGGTGTAATTTATCTCTGTGTCTCATCTTGTGAGTCCCACACGTTGTGAGGCCGATACATAGAAGAGGCTTTTCTCATAGCCAATAAGTGTGGCCACCTTTCCCTTCTGATCTCCACTTATAATCCTCTAAGCCCGTATTTTTTATGTTCACAGAAAGTAGGTTCAGTTTTTAGTTCTTCCTTGCTGACTTCTCTGGGGCAACATTTTGTGGACTGTTTCATGAAATGATCTTCAGGAGGTGAACATGAAAAAAGAAAATGGTAGTCAAATAAGTTTGCCTTAACTTCACAACCTCTCCAAGTGTTAGTCTTTTGGTCATGTCTGACTCTTTGTGACCCCGTGAACCGTAGCCCACCAGGCTCCTCTGCCCATGGAATTCTCCAGGCAAGAATACTGGAGTGAGTTGCCATCCCCTTCTCCAGGGGATCTTCCTGAACCAGGGATCGAACCTGGGTTTCCTGCATCGCAGGCGGTTTTTTTATGACCTCTCAAGACCTTCTTTGATATGTTAGTGGCCTCTGACACTGTTGGTATAATATGTGACATTTCCAGAACCTTCTTGGTGATAACTCAAGGACTCAGGTCCCAGGGAACACACTTAGGAAAGCACTTTCAGTTGGATTTGCTAAGAACACCCTTTAGGTTGTAAAGATCAGAGGAAGAGGTGAGGTGGAGGAACTGATCTAATTAGAGGCTTTGGGGGAAGGCAAGAGGGTTCCCATCTAATGGCCTCTATTTTCTGCAAAGGTCTAGGCCAGGACATCTGCTAAGAGAAAAAGAAGAGATAATGCCTCCACACAGTTGTGGAGAATTGGGAATTTGTGTGCATTTTGTGTTTGTCTGCCTCCCTGAGTGCAACACCCCTTTAATCCTCACAATAGTCCTTGTTAAAGAAGCTTGTTACTACTCTTGTTGAAACTCAAAGAGCTTAAATAACTAGCCCAACACCACCATATAGCTAGTGGGTGAATTCAAACCCTGATCCATCTCATTCCAAAAAGTGAGCTATCCACACTACAGCAGGCACCATGTCCTGTTCATATTATATAATTAATCCCTGTGGTGCCAGGCACTCGGTTGGCTTTCCAGAAATCTCAACTGCCTCCTAATAGTTGACCAACGAATACGAGATACCCACGTAAGTGAAGCTGCACTAGGGCAGGCAGACCTGAAAATCCATCAGAGGATAAGAGTCTGGACTTGTCCTTTACATCCCAACAGTCACCTGCCAGGCTGTGTCACACCTGCCTCAGTTGCAGACTTCGAGTACTCCTTCACCATTCTGCCCTTAGCCTCTCACTGGGGCTGAAACCCATCCTGGTCTGTTGGGTCCTCCAGCATCAGGTCCCAGTCTTTTCTGGCCCAGGCTGTCTTGTATACTGCTTTCTTCCCTTCAAGCTCTTGTTCAGTTGTGGACACCAGAGAAGAAGGGAGTTGGTAACTTGCCCAACTCCAGGAGTGAAGGAGCTGGCAGTAACTTGGGAGTTGAGGTGAATTCTGCTGGACCTCTAAGTTCCATCAGAGCAGGGATTCTGTCTCGTCATTCCTTATGTCAGTAGCAGCAAACAGCACCAGACGTGACAAATGTTCAGTAAAAATCTTTGATAGGATTCCACTCCTGCTGGGGCTTTGTTTCTGTTCACATCCTGATGCGATCCTCTCTCCTCAGCACTGCCCCCCAGGTATTGAATACCAGCTCTCCAGCACAGCAGGCAGAAAATGAAGCCAAAGCCAGCTCTTCCATCTCAATCGATGAGTCACAGCCTACCACAAACATCCAAATACGGCTTGCTGACGGTGGGAGGCTGGTGCAGAAGTTTAACCATAGCCACAGGTACCTTGCATTATGGGGCCTGGCTTATTCTAAGAGGTTCTCAGAAACTCCCACAGATAGGTGAGTAGAGGGAGCAGTTCTTTCCCCTAAACACCAGCAGACTCTCCAGGCCCTCTCCAGAGGAGGCAATGGGGTAGGAAGCTGTGCAGAAGCCTTTGGTTTGGTCCCCGCTCTTCCGTTAAGTGTAGCCAGTGACTGCTCCCTCTCCCTCATGTGGGTCACAGATTCCTCACATGGATTTGTTCCAAACTATTTGTTCATAGGAAGTTTCATGCTAAAGCCCAAGAATAGAACAGATGAAATCTGAATTGCTGTGGTTGATAAAGCGGGGAGGGGACAAAATGCGGCATCCCACTCACTCATCACACTCATCCCACTCCTCTACCTCCCTACCCCTAGGGGGCCTCTGACAACCTCTAGGCTATGAAGGTCTCTGAGATCTGGACTTGGAGAATTCTAGAATACCTGTTCTATCTTAGCTCATCTGGGCTGGATCTAAACAAACTGCCTCCCCAACTTAAAGATGGGGAAGCCAAGGCACAGAGTGATGAAGGGATTAGCAGGGGAGGACTGTTGGCCAGTAAAGATATTTGGCAAAACAACTCTTTTTTTTCCTAGAATAGCAGTGTCTAAATTTCATCAGTCATAGGCCATAAATCAGAACCCACGTGGGGCCCAGGGAATGGCTTACCAGTCCTTGAGTGTTGACAGGCTTCACATGAGGTTAGTGTGGAGGAAGTGTAATGAGGATTATAGAAGAGGAATCAGGCAGAGACGCCCCTGGGAACAGGGACCAGATGTGGGCAGAGAGCACAACGTGATGAAGAACTGAAGGGGGGAGGTAGGAGAATGGGGGAAGGAGGCTGGTGTGTAATTAGGCAGGACTTGGGACTAGAGTCAGGAGGTTGGTATTTATAACAAGGAAGACGAGAGCAGTTCTAAAAGATCTTAGAAGAGTGACATGAGCTCGTGTGTTTCCAAATGAGCGCTTTGAGAAGGATGGGGCGGAGGAAGGGACCTGGGGATGTGATGTGGCCTCCCTCTAGCCTGGGAGCCGGGGGGTGGGAGTGGGCAGCAGGCAGCAGAGAACACGCTCACCCACCTCCTCACTCCACCAGGATCAGCGACATCCGACTCTTCATCGTAGACGCCCGGCCGGCCATGGCTGCCACCAGCTTTGTCCTCATGACTACCTTCCCTAACAAAGAGCTGGCTGACGAGAACCAGACCCTGAAGGAAGCCAACCTGCTCAATGCCGTCATCGTGCAGCGGTTAACATAACTGCCCGGCCCGGCCAGCAGCCTCATCTCCCTCCTGTGTCTCCCATGGCCAGCTGCCCTGTGGGGACCACCCTTCCACCCACTCCTGCACACCCTGCAGTCCAGTGCCACGTCTCCTCCGTAGCTCTGGGTTCTTAGATCTCAGTTGGACATTTGTTTTCTCCTTAGTTGCATTTCCTGGGGTTTTGTGATGATCAATGGACTTTAAAGAAAAAAATAAAAACAACCAAAAAAAAAAAATTGAAAGAGTATCACCAGCACGTTGTACAGAACTTCTCCCACTGAGGCAGGCTTTGATTACCATAACATCGTATCTGTCTGGGGTGTGTGGAGGAGCCTGCCTTCTATCCTGTGTAAAAATCGCGTGTGGCACACAACACCCACCCACTAAGTGCGGCCCTTGCCACCCCTGTGTAGGAAAGGAAGGGGAGAGACTTAAGAGAAAAAGGCTTTTGTAGCACGCACTCACATAAGAACACATTTCTTGTCTGGATAAAACTGGCAGCAACAAGAGTGCCCTGAAGCATGAGATCAGCCCCTCCGCTCCTTTCACTCAAACCCTGGGAGGTGTATGCTCCCCAGGCTTTGGCCAGTTGAGACTCTGACTACCCCTCCTGCTTTGGCCCTTTCCTCCCTCGTCACCTGGGCTGCTGTGTCACTGCTTTATTTCATAAAGAGGTCTGTCCCTCAGAGGTAGGGGAATCTTTTTACTGAGAAACAGCTTGTGCCAATTCAGGTGAATTCAGAGTCAGGGAGTCTTGGCCTGAAAGTCAAGACAATCAGCGCATCACCAAGCTCCTGTTAATGTGTGGCAAATCACGTGTTGAAGAAGAGGTGGCTTCCTTATGCTTCAAGCTCCTTGTACTGCATTTGTGACTGAAGTTAAGAGTGTAACAAAGATGGCTTTGGTGTGCAGGCCCTAGTTCTGACTTGTAGCAACGTAGGCGGTAGTCCCAGCCAGACCAGGACCCTCCCCACATGAAGTGTGAGTTTAGGAGAGGAGGGTCACTGGGGGCTTGGATGGAAGCCTTTCCACCCCCTGTTAAGTGAACCCCAGAATCAACACTGACTCAGAGTCCCCTGGTTTCAAATCATAATGTGGCTCAGTCTGTTTCTAAGCAGTCATCACCAGTCACTCTTCTGCTTCACCCCCTGCAGTGAGCTAACACTGTTGGTCCTCAGAGTCGGGGGAGGCCCTGGGTTCCCAATCCAGACCTATCCTGAGGAAGGGAGTTGGTACTTCTAATCCCAGAGAGGCAGTTGGAGCCAGGCTGCAGGGTGTCCTGCAGGTGGAGAGAAAGGAAACCAAATGCTTGTCTGGAGAAACTGGAAATTACTGTCATCTTGACCATTAACAACCAAAATGAGGACTGGAGTTTTGTACTTTCTAATGGGTTGCTCTGAAGAAGTATGATGACAGCAACCGTAGTAAGTACTTCAGTGCTGCACAGGAATCCCATGGTACAGTGCCCAAACCTAAAGCCCAGGCCACACGGCTGGTAAGCGGTAAGGTCTGTCTGTCCCTAAGGCCTCTGCTCAAACACCATGCCCCATACACATACACTCCAGCCCTGTGTACATCCACTCAACCCTCCCCTCTTCAGGGTTTCAGCTTATGTTAATTATTTAGTTAGCACAGGCCAGAACAGAGCATGAAAATACGTAACCTGCATCGTCTAGAAGAGTCTACAAAGGCCCCTGGGTTCCCACCCAGCCCTGGAACTGAGTGAGGCAGCTGACTTAACTATTGGCAGCCCCCACAGTGTAGACCAGCCAGGTATCTGGCCCTAGGTCAAAGGGACTGCCAACCACACAGCCAGGGATCACCCTAGTCCAGTTTAAGGCCAAGTAAGGATGTTTTCAGGCCTAGTTTTTTGTTCCAGTGGCCCAGATGAAAAGCTTCATCCACCTGATAGACTTTCATAGGGAGATACTCAACTGCCACTGGTTCTGGGGTTTCTGAAGTCAGGGCAGTTGTTCTCAATTGAGGCATTTTGGATCATCCCCAAAATTGGCTGTTCAGTGGGGTATCCTGGTGTTAAACAGGTCTGTGTGCATGCTAAGTCATTTCAGTTGTGTCCGACTCTTGGAGACCCTGTGGACCATAGTCCGCCAGGTTCTGGGATTCTCCAGACAAGAACACTGGAGTGAGTTACCATGCCCTCCTCCAGGGATCTTCCCAACCCAAGGATCGAACCTGCATCTCTCACATCTCCTGCATTGGAAGGTGGATTCTTTACCACTAGGACCACCTGCGAAGCCCTAAGTAGGTCTGGCCAAGGACATATTGCAACATATAGGATATGTCCTAATAGAAGGATATCCAAAGTTCATCACTGAGTGAAAAATGCAAGTTGTCATGACGCCCTAATGAGTGCATGTTAAATTCATCTCTACTGTGAGACGTGTGTTGTTCCTGTTTGATTTTGTGAACCACACTATACTAAACAACCCTGTAGGTATAGGCACATCTGGTTGCTTCCTCAGGAGATAGCTTTGGGTGGCATTGAGAAAGTGCCATTCTGAGCTGCAGGGCCCCTTCCCATGCCTGCCCACAGTATAAAATGTGCCCATCATTGGAAGGACTGGGGCTGAAGCTGAAGCTCCAATACTTCAGCTACCTAACGCAAAGAGCTGACTCATTGGAAAAAACCTTGATGCTGGGAAAGATTGAGGGCAAGAGAAGAAAAGGATGACAGAGGATGAGATGGTTGGATGGCATCACTGACTCAATGGACATGAGTTTGAGCAAACTCCAGGAGATCGTGAAGGACAGGGAAGCCTGGTGTGCTGCAGTTCATGGGCTCGCAGTGTCAGACATTACTTAATGACTGAACAACAAATCCCAGCCAGGAACCCTTTAGGGTTGACTTTGAGTTCACTGGGGGAAGAAGTTGGTGCAGAAATGTGAGTTCCCTGTTGCTCCCTCTATCCTAACTGCATTTTACTGGGGAACTGCTGCTGGAACTTCCCCCAGGGTCAAGTAAAAGGATATCTTCCTTCTTTAAAATGGACTTTGCTCCTTTGTTGAGGGCTGTGACCATATTCTCCCATTCCCTGCTTCTACATCCACTCTCATCTCAGGCCAGGCCAAGGAAGCAGAGCAGCAAACACTAGACTTCTAGTGTCCAGCCTGGGTCCCAGTCTGAGCAAACTCCTATGCCATGTGTCTGCATCACTCTCTTTCTCTCAGTGGTCTCATGCCTCACCCCATGTCCAGTCACTCAGTAAGTCCTCCAGGTTCTACTGCAAATGCATCCCAAATCCAGCCACTTGTCGTCCCTCCCTGGCGATCTCCAGGGCCCATCGTCCACCTCTCACATCAACAACTGCAGTGACTTCCTTTTGGTCACCCTGTTCTCCTTGCCCCCGAAAATCTGTTCACACAGTCACCACATCCATTAAAGCCCACCACATCTTCCTTTAAAGCTTTCGGGAGCTCCCCATTACCCCTAGGAACTTACTACTAAAACCCTGAAGAGCCCTATAGGACCTGGCCCCTACCTATCACTGTATCCTTCTGTCCTGCTTTATTCTCTGACTTTTTCCAATGTATCATATATTCTATTTCCCTTGTCCCTCCACTAGATTATAAGCTCCATGAAGCAGGGAGATTGTTTTCTTTACTCATGTACCCTGACAACCTGATGGCACAGTGCCTGACACATAGTAGGTCCTCAACAAATAACTGGTTGGGTGAACATGTGAAATGGAAATAAGACCTCCCCATCAACTGCCTCCCAAAGCAGGTTTCTATTCAGCCACAGGGGGGCATCATTCTAAAGGGCAATCATGGCTTCAGGTTCTTTCAGCAAAGGCCGTTAAGAAGGCAGAACAAAAAGCGCAGTTGGGTTGGGGGAGCATGGTGTAAAGGGAATGCCCCCCCAGCATTTCCCTGCCACCTGGGTTGGATTAGGAAGGTTATTAAGGGCCAATTATCTTCACCGTGAGCCCCTGAGATCCTCAATGCCCAGCTTAGTTCTTTAGCTTCTACTGATGATACTAGCAGCCACCACAATTGAAGCACCAACTGTGCCAGGTCTTTTATGTACCTTACTTCATGTAGTTTGGTAACAACCTGAAGGTACCATAGTTAGCCCATTTTGTGGAGGAAGGTTCTGAGGCCTAGCTCAGTGAAGGGATTTGGCTGAAGTCATATTCCAAGTCAAAGAACCAAGATTTGAATTCCCAGCCACCTGACTCCAAAGCTATGGCTCTGGACCATCAGGATCTACTGCTGTGAAAAATGCAGGTCCAGGGACAGCAGTGGGAGGAATGACTGGGACATTCAGTCTTCCCTCTCAATGGGGAGAGGAGCAGGGGAAATCAAGGAGGGCTTCTCAGAGGAGGACACCCTTGAGCCGGGCTGTGAAGGATGACCAGGGGTTGGTTCATTCACAAGGAGGTAAAGTTTTCCTTCCTCTAGAGACAAACCCAAAGGATGTGTGAAGGTATAGGGCAGGTAGATCTGGTATGACATTAGATGAGTCAGCTAACCTCTGGGCTCTGGGAAGGAGCCAATGCCAGACACTGTATCTTGTCCCTACTGAGGGACAACACTAAGTTCCCTCCAGACCTATGGGATGAGAGAAGGCTGAGGAAACCAAAAATGGACTCCAGAGCCCTGGGGCTAACCCCTTCCTCCTGACTCAACTCTTTCTGCTCTGCAGTTTTCCCATCTATAAAATCAGCTCTCAGCAGAAGTTCTGTATTGTAACAATTACTGTATTGCTAGGAACACTGTTTCCCAAACCTGTGAACTCACAGGCCCCCAGATCAGCCAGTACTGTTGGTTTTGACAACAACTCTGCCTCCAGGGCAGGTTTGGGACACTTCAACTCCCCGAAGGTGAGCAAGTCAGCTTGCAACCTTCCTCCCCAGGCCAGGGGTTTGTGCTTTTCTGGATGATTTTTAGCCAGGAACTTGGAGGGCAAGGCCCCAGTCAGCAGAGACACCAAGGGCTCTTAGCAGGTGAGACCACTTGACCCCATGGAGATGAGACAGCTTTCCTTCCAGGCAGGCCAAACAGGTCCCCAAATCCTCAGTGGCGGTCCTAGTTCAAGAGAGACTCCAGCCCCATCTGAACACTCTCCGCTCACCAGCCGGATGACAGAGATCTAAAGTTGTAAGTGGTGGGGAAATTTGAGGTGAAGAGGGGTGAGAGTTATCACAAAGGTCAAACAATTATAGAAACCAATCCCTGAAGCCCCAAGGGCACAGGTAGTGAAGAAGGAATTCATAGGGCCCGATCTCCATTTCAGGCCTGTACATGCTGATCATGCTCGGGCACCTCTCTGAACTCTGTGCTTAGTGCCTGTGGAAATTACAATGGAGGGATTAGGCCCCCCCTCTGGACAGGAGAATCTGGAAGGGTAGATCCAGGATACTCAACACCTAAGTGATAACATGCACTAATCACCCCTGGCTCCTGACAGGTCATAAACCCTGGCTCCTGACAGGCCATAAACTTTCTGATAGTAACCTTGGGCTTATGGACTATTAACCATTTGGGGTGTAACCTCGGGCTTATTGATTATCATCGACTGTTCTAACACATGATACTTGAATGATGGCATTATTGTGATTGTATTTACTTTTCCTTTGTTGATGTAAGTTCCAGGTGATTTGGGGTGGTGGGTTTAGACACGTACACATGGGTATAAAAGATCCTCACAAATGCTGGTTGGGGTCCTTGGCTAAGAGGAGACTCTGCCTTGGGCCCGCCGGTGTAATAAACTGCACTTCACTGTCTGCGTTGTCCTTCTGAGTGAGTTTGCTTCCCAGAGCGCGTGGCTACAACAGTAGAAGTGACCAAGAGACAAAGTGCCTGAACTGGTCTTGAATTTGAATATTACCATACTTCTTATGGGCTCTATCTTCTCTCTGAGCCTTAATATCCTCATTGCTAACGGAAGACAGTAGTCATACCTGCCTCAGAAGGTTACTGTGAGAAATCAAATAACATGTATGAGGCACACACGCATCACGGGTTGGTTGTTACCTGAATCAGGACAGAAACTAGATGAGCTGTGACCTCAGGCTTCCACTTGCTAATAGCTCTCAGGTTCACAAGAGCACCTGAGATCCTGAGCACAAGGAAATGGCATTTTCTAAAATTCAAGTCTCTTGAAGATTTAGGAGATTAAACAAGTGAGAGAAATCTAGCCCCCGGTATCCATCAGTTAACAAGGGTTGGTAGGCGCATGCTCAGTGCCAGGCCCAAGGGTACATGGTGGGGTTCCTTGAGGGTCACACCCCATGCACAGTCTTCAGGGGAGAGAATCAGTCACTAAAGGACACAGAGGAAGGTGAGGGGCAAGACAGACCCCAGGAGCTTGTCACAGGCAGACATGGCCTGTGAGGAAGCCAGAGAGCTTTTCCCGAGAGGACTTTGGAGCTGAGAGCTGGACGTTGTACAGTATTCATCCAAGTGGTCAGAGAGCTGATGAAGAATGTGCCAGGAAAAGGGAGCAGAAGGTGCAAAGGCCAGGAAGCCCCAAAGCATGTGGTTCATGCTAGGAGCCAAGTGAGGCGAGTACACTTGAATGAATGAATCTCTTTGAACCAGTCTTTGTAATATCAGGTTCTAAATGAATTTAACCAGATGGTTAAGTAAATTATGGCACATTCACACAGTGAATACAATGCAGTCATTTATAAGGATGAGTGCTCATGCATGAAAATGGATGCTCTCCAAGATACCTGATAAGTGATTTCCAAGAATAAGGCTTGCATGTGCCAGGCACTGTTCTTAGCACTGCACCAATATTAACCCATGATCCTCACCCCAACCCCACTAGGGAGAGAAGAAAGAAAAACACAGGGTATAGGTTACGAAAAGCAGTTTATTAACGTGTACAGTGCACATCATGAATGAGAAATCAAGTAAAAAAGTAACTCAGAAATGGAAGGTTAGAATTCTAGTTTATATAGCATCTTCAACAAAGAACAGTAAATCTGCAGAAAAATGACAGGACAAAGGAAAGCTTTTTAGGCTTCCAAAGATGGCAGATTAAGGGAAAGTAAATACAGGGGAGGAAACTAATAGAAGGTTTGTTTGTAGGTTCCTCTGGTGTCATCTCTAGGTTGAAATGTCTGTCTCTAATAAAAGAATTTATATTCTGCCTTTAGGGGTAGAAAAGGGGGAGGTTTTCTGCTTCTTGTTTTCAGAATAAAATAATTTTCATGTCAAAGAGGCACATTTTGGAATGACATACTGTGGTTTCCTTCACTTCCTCCTACATATAATAAATCTATAAAATATGTGTTTGCTTATATCTGTATAGACACCACAAACATGCTGGAAAGACACACCAAATGCTAATTGTGGTGGTCAGAAGGGTAAGAAGACTTCTGTTATACTATCTGTTTTTTTTTTTTTCACCTTAGAATTTTGAGCTGTGCACTTTCAGATGGACAAGCTGGATTTAGAAAAAGCAGATGAACCAGAGATCAAATTGCCAATATCCGCTGGTTCATAGAAAAAGTAAGGTACTAAAAATACAAACAAACAAACAAACCTGCTTCTTTGACTACACTGAAGGCTTTGACTATGTGGGTCACAACAAACTGTGGAAAATTCTGAAGGAGATGGGAATACCAGACCATCTTACCTGTCTCCTGAGAAACTTGTATGCAGGACAAGAAGCAATGGTTAAAACTGGACATGGAACAACAGATTGGTTCCAAATTGGGAAAGGAGTACATCAAAGCTGTATACTGTCACCCTGCTTATTTAACTTCTATGCAGAGTACATCATGCGAAATGCAGGGCTGGATGAATCACAAGCTGGAATCAAGACTGCTGGGAGAAATATCAACACTCTCAGATATGCAGATGATATGACTTTAATGGCAGAAAGCAAAGAGAAACTAAAGAGCCTCTTGGTAAGGATGAAAGAGGGGAGTGAAGAAGTTGGCTTAAAATGGGATTCCCTGGTGGCTCAGATGGTAAAGAATCTGCCTGCAATGCAGAAGATGTGGCTTCTATTCCTGAGTTGGGACGAACCCTTGGAGAAGGGAATGGCTACCCACTCCAGGAGAATTCCATGGACAGAAGAGCCTAGTGGGCTATAGTCTGTGGGGCTGCAAAGAGTCAGGCATGACTGAGGACAAGGAACTAAAAAGCTTCTTGATGAGGATGAAAGAGTTGGCCTAAAACTCAACATTAAAAAAACGAAGATCATAGCATCCAGTCCCATCACTTCATGGCAAATGAAGTGACAGATTTTATTTTCTTGGGCTCCCAAATCACTGCAGATGGTGACAGCAACCACGAAATTAAAAGATGTTGCTCCTAGGAAGAAAAGCTAAAACAAACCTAAATAGTGTATTAAAAAGCAGAGACATCATTTTACTGACAAAGATCTGTATAAAGTTATGGTTTTTCCAGCAGTCATGTACAGATTTGAGAGCTGAATCATAAGGAAGGCTGAGCACCAAAGAATTAATGCTTTTGAACAATGGTGCTGGAGAAGACTCTAGAGAGTCCCTTGGACAGCAAGGAGATCAAACCAGTCAATCCTAAAGGAAATCTACCTTGAATATACATTGGAAGGACTGATGCTGAAGCTGAAGCTAAAACACTTTGGCCATCTGATGTAAAGAGCTGACTCATTGGAAAAGACCCTGATGCTGGGAAAGATTGAAGTCAGGAGGACAAGGGAGTGACAGAGGATGAGATGGTTGGATGGCATCACCATTTCAATAGACATGAGTTTGACCAAACTCTGGGAGATAGTGGAGAACAGGGAAGCCTGGTGTGCTGCAGCCTGTGGGCAAAGAGTCGGACACAACTGAGTGACTGAACAGCAACAGTCTTAACAGCACAGATCTCACAGTGATTACATTATGAATCTGCATGGTGAATTTCCCTTTGCCATACATTCAACAACTCATGTTTAAGCCTCTACTATGTGTCAGGCACTGTTCTGGAATCAGAGATCATTGACGCCTTCCCAGCCCTTGGAGATCATCCGGACAAACCCCTTGTCTTTACAGAAGCTCAGAGAGAGGGAAGAACTTACCCAAGTGACACAGCAAGTCACTGGCGATGCCAAATCTAGAACCCGGGACTCCTTCCTCCCTGCCCACAGCTCTTCTCACCTCACCCTGGAAACTCTCATAGGGTTCTTGTGTTTCTTGTTCTCTGGGGAAGGCTCTTTTTAGGGGAAATGCTCTGTACTGGTGCCCTGACAACCTTGCACACATCCACCTAGACCATGTAGGCAAGATTTGACTACAGCTGACCTAAGCTTTGGTGGAACTCCTGGGACGTGCGGGAACATGGGAAGTAAGGCAGTCTTGTGAGGAGCTGCCACAGGTCGGTTCTGTCTTCAGGGGGACTGCTGTCATAGGGCATTTCTCATCTGCCACCCTGGTTTCAATGAGGTGGGACTTCCATCCCCCTCTATTATCTATTTGGCTGTACCAGGTCTTAGTTGTGGCACACAGGAACTTCATTTTGTTGCGGTATGTTGAGGGTTATCTAGTTCCCTCTCTAGGGATCAAATCCAGGCCCTCTGCATTGAGAGTGTGGAATCTTAGCCACTAGACCACCAGGAACGTCCCAAGACACCAACTTCTGCTTCATTTCAGCCACTGTTAAATTTGGTTTCTGTCAGTACAGTTCAGTAGCTCAGTCATGTCCAACTCTTTGCAACTCCATGGACTGTAGCACGCTAGGCTTCCCTGTCCATCACCATCTCCCGGAGTTTGCTCAAACTCATGTCTATTGAGTCAGTGATGTCATCCAACCATCTCATCCTCTGTTGTCCACTTCTCCTGCTCTCAGTCTTTCCCAGCATCAGGGTCTTTCTAATGAATCAGTTCTTCGGATCAGGTGGCCAAAGCATTGGAGCTTCAGCTTTAGCATCAGTCCTTCCAGTGAATATTCAGGATTGACTTCCTTTAGGTTTCTGACACAGACCATACCCTAAATAATGCAAAAATTGCCAAAGCAGTCACAGGCTCCCTGAAGATTCAAAGGAAAGAGGACATAGATGATAAGAGTGTTAAAGAAATTTGGGGTTTTTAACATGACCTGGTCAACCCCTTCAGACCTTGGCTAAACCTGGCTACCTCAGGGAAGCACGTCACTACAGTCAGTGTTAAGTGACACATCTCTGTCATATGTCCTTCAGAGCACAATGCCATGAACCACCCTCACAGTACTTAAGGATCTGAAACTTTACATTTATTTTTGTGGTTATTTGATTGGATCTCCCTCACGAGACCGTAAGTTCTATGAGGCCAGGGACTCAGTCTGTCTCATTTATTACTGTTATCCCAGCATCTAACACAGCGCATGACACAGAGTAGGTGCTCTATAAGTATATGTATGTAAGTTATGAATGGATTAATGAATCCGGACAAGGAAATCCTGACGGTTTCCTGCAGCGCAATATAAAGGCTGAAGACTCCTCAGCAGAAAAAGAGAGCTCAGGATCGTGACCCACTGACCGGAATGCTAACAAGAACGCACATCTGCGCGAACCTCTCACAGCCATCCTTTGCACAGGATGAGTAGGTGTGGACTTAGTAGTCCCCAAGCTCGTAGCTGGCAGATCCCCAATTTTGACTCTCGCTTCGCATACGCGGAAACTGGATTAGCGATGCCTGCCCCGCTGGTAGCACGGAGAAAGGAAGGGTGGGGGAAGCGGCCCGGCCCTGGGGGAAGCGGCCCGGCCCCTCCGAAAGGCAGCATCCGGAGGCCTCGGGGCTTCCGGGTTTCCGGTTTCCCCGCCCCTCCCCCCACTGCCCCGCGGCCGGGGCTCCGGGGACGTGCGCGCCGTGTGGGGCGCGCACGCAGGGCGGGGCGTGCGGGGGCGCGCGCGTGCGCAGCCGTTGCGCGGAGGGTCGGGGCAGAGCCGCGGCATCGCCTCGAGATCCGGTCCCGGTCCGCGCAGCCCGTCGGCCAGCCCAGCGTCCGCCGCTACCGCAGCCATGGGAGTGCAGGTGGAGACCATCTCTCCCGGAGACGGTGAGTAGGCGCGCGCCCGCTGGCCCCGGAGCGCCCCGGCCGCCGCGCGCATCCGCTCACCTCGCGCGTCTGTCTGTCTCCTCAGGGCGCACCTTCCCGAAGCGTGGCCAGACCTGCGTGGTGCACTACACGGGTGAGTCGCAGGACCGGCTGGGCCGGGGTCGGGGCTGCTCGGGGGTGGGGGGCAGCCGGCGCGGCCTGGGGGCAAAGGCCTGGGGCGTGGCGGCGGCGGGCCCGCGTGGCCCGAGGCCGAGGCCTGGATGGTGGCAGCGCCCCCGAGGGGGCGGCGGCGCGCCTGCCGAGCCCCGGGCGGTCCGAGCCGGCGCGCGGGCCGGACTTTATTCCGCACTTGGAAAGCGGTTCTGTGTCAGATGCTGCCGTTCTGCCCACAGCACGGATGGGGAAACTGAGGCTTGGGGCGGCGAAGTCACTTTTCCAAGGTCACACGCTCAGGATGGGCAGAGCTCTGGCCAAGGACCATCAGAGAGGATTTATAGCAGTTCTGTGCCCGGTTTACACCCTATCCCCGCTTCCGCCCCACCCTTCGATGGAGATAAGAAGGGCGAGGTAATTCCTAGTCCGTGGGAACTCGGCCCGGCGCTGCGGGTGGGGAGACATCCCACTTTCTAAGTCTTTGCTCTGGCCCAGCCTGGCCTTGGAGAAATTAGATCTGCAACGTCCTTTTCCTTTTCTTAGTTTTGAGCCACTTTATAAATCCGAGCCTCAGTGGCGGTGATGGCCCGGGTTGACATAACATGTAATTTAGCCCTCTAGTCCTTCTAAGAGTAGAGACTTATCCCCGTTCAAAAGAGAAGGAAACTGAGGCCCAGTCAGGAAAACAAACTATTATAAGTCAAAGGAAGTATTAGACTCTCAGCCAGAATTCTAAGGTGACAGTCATATTCCTTGAGACCATTTTTTACTCTATGCCCTTACAAGGTTCTCCTGGGTTGTACTTGGTAGGGAGGGGAGAGGGCAGGCTGAGCAGGCGGAGACTTAGCTGTAGTGGGTGCTGGTGATTGGTGTAGCCACATTTGTTAATATGAACAACCTTCCCTCCCCTTCCTCCTTCCCTTTTTCCTCCTACCCACCCTTTCCTCTGTTCCTCCTCCTCCTTCCTCTGGTTCTCTCCGTTCCCCCACCCCTTCAAGTAGACTGTAGGCGGTTTTGAACCTGCTGCTCAGGGATAAGCTCTCCCCTTCTCTCTCAGATCATGGGGGGGAGCTCTCTGTTGAGGGAAATGACTTTTCTTTGGGAAGGAAAAAAGGCAGCTAACATTCCCCCCTCCAGTGCCCTTTTATTTCTCTGGGTTTTTGATTCCTCTGGCCCTTCTCCCTGTGTAGAAAAGGGGGTGGGGGTGTAGAGAGTTAGGGATAGAACTTTTAAAAAGGCTACCGTAGGAGGAAGTATTGAAACCTATCTTGGTAGGGAACTATCAAAAGAAACTGTAAAGTGGTTTTGATGTATAAATGGTTGTCTTTGTAGACCGTGGTCAGCACCTGAGCCCAAGAGGTCTAGTGGAAGAGAACATGTCAATTTGGTTGATTTTGATCTGTGAGATGAGAAGAGTAACCATTCATTGCCTTTTACAGTGATAGGTGAGTGGACAGTTCATTCAGTTCCCGCAGCCAACTGGGGCAGGGACTCAGAGAAGTGATGAGTTGACTTCTCCCCACTCTCCTCCCAGTTTCTAAGTAGTCACATTAGGTTAATTGGCTACACCTGTCCCATTCCCAAGTATGTGCCCCTTGTCTTTGGCTCACCCATCTTGTGGTGCTGATGGCACGACTGGACACCAGCATGTTGGCAGAACGAAATTTCACTGTGCCTGTTAGTGAAGTGTCCCCACACCACATGTCTGGAGCCTTCTCCTAAGAGAACAGATGGCTGTGGGACCCAGAACACCAAGTCTGTGTTTTCCTCGAGGGTGGCACCCACCCACACGTTCCCAGAACAGCAGTGTGACCCTGGCATGTGTTAGGACAAAAGCTTTCTTTTTTATTTCAGTTTTGATAACCCCTACAAAGACACCCTGGTGAGAAGCCAGCTCTGCCTCATGCTCACAGAATAGGCTGTTCTTGGGCAGGCTTCTTTGTTCCTGTGGGTCTTTGCCATCAGCCTCCCAGGAAGAACCTGTTTGAGACCTGTGGGGGCGTGAGAGGAATGGGCAAGTGCTTTGAGATTTCATCTGTAGCAGTTTAGTGACTTAAAAGCCACTTGGAACAGAATCCATCTTGAGGGAACATGGTGAAGAGTATCATAAAAATCTGAGGGTCCTCAAATGGTAGAGAACTTCTCACTGAACCTTGAGGAGAAGAAATTCTCATGATCCTCCTAGTTTTCATCTTGTTTTTCTCTACCCACCTATCTCAGTAGTCTCCTGTTAGGGCTGTTTCTCTGCTTCTCCCAAGTCATGGATGGTGGACATCCCTGCATGCCCACCTCCCATCCCTGCCCCCTGTTTCTCTGTCGTCTTTTGCATAGCTAGCTCAGACTGCTTGGCTGTGTGGCTCCAGTGGTTACAGTTCCTAGGATGGAGAATCTGATTGACCCAGGTACAGGTCAGGTGAATTCTCTAGATCCAGTCTTCTCTGGCTAGGTAGCTGAGAAGACAACTGGACAAGCTGCTGCTGATTTAGGAACAGCTTCAAAGGATCAACGTTGGAAATAAGGAAGCCAAAATCTTCTCTTGGTCACCAGGGTTATGATTAGCACAGGCTGACTTTGACCACATGGATGTTCTAAATGCTCCTGGTGGCTGCCACTTGCATCCTGGATGCCACACTCCAGGCTCCCTCTGGCAGTTTCCACAGCCTCTAGCAGAGCACAGCATGAACACGGCCTCAAAAAGAGGCCTGTGCCACATCTGCGTAGTGTCAGAAGGGAAGGTGAAAACTGTACTGTCTTTAGCCAAGCCTCTCCTAGTAGCATGACAGGCAGACATTGGGGTGAGAGGGAGGAAATGGAAAGATTACCTGCCAAATATGTGCCTTGAGGAGCAAGTGGATCCTCATGGCTCCCTCCTTGCCTCTAGTAGCTTCTTCAGCTTTATTATTGAGCTTGTCCTGACACACTGCTAGGCTTATGTCCTTTTTACTCACATCAGCAGGCCACGTGCCTGCCATTGTCAGAGCAACCTCTAGTGGATTGAGGAATTCTTTTTTTATAGTTGACATCTTGTCCTTGGAATCAGGTTTAACTTGTCTGTAGCCTGACTTCTGACAGAAAAACTAAGGATGCCTCGGCTTCATCACCTCAGGAGGTCTACTTGAAGGGACGCTGCAACTCCCCTCCCCACCCATTGCTTTTCTTTAGCCTCTGTCTCCCCTCTCCTCTCTGCTTTATTCCACCCTTCCCCTGCTGGGTGTTTCTTGGCTGGTGATCCAATGTGTGGAGGAAGGCTCGCCCCCAGCAGAGACTGCTCAGATGGCTTCCCCTGATGTGTGCCAGCTTCAGGCAGGCAGACTGTAACTGTTTGGGCAGGGCCACAGCAGGACCCTTTTCCTTCCTACAGCAGATAATTATTGAGCAACAGAAACCAGCCAGGCACTGGAGACACAGCCAGTGAACTAAACAAAGGCCTGGTCTGGTGGGGAAGAGACTAGCAGCATGAAGGTGTGCCACATCAGGTGGCGAGAAGCTCTGTGGAGAGAGGTTAGAGCAGACTGAGGGCCTGGGAAGGGGGGTTACAGCTTTTAGTGAGGGTGGTTGGAAAAAACTGCTTACAGTGACTGATGTGGCTATCAAGGAGAAGAGTCTTCCAGGCAGAGAGAGGAGCTAGTGCAGAGGCCCTGAGGCTGGAGCATGACTTGGTATATTAGCTGGAGTGGATTGGGTGAGGGAGAAGGTGGTAGGAGATGAGGTAGTGGTGGGGCTTGCGTTCTGAGATGGGAGTCATGAGCACATCGGGATTTTAACAGAATTCGCCTGCCTTCTAGCTACTGTGTGGACACTGGAGTGTTGGTGGCAGTACGGAAACAGGGCCCTCGTTGTATCCTGGGTGTTGAGAGTGTGCCAAGGGCAGGTGTGCAGAAGTGGTACCACGTGGACAGACTGATCCCCAGAGAAGATGGTGGGTCCTTTACTGGGTTCAGATTTAAGCTTGGGCACATGATCCACTTTTCTCAGATTCCATATGCCATCTATTAAAAATGGGAGAAACAATGCCTGCGGTGAGTTGTCAGGGGCAAGTGCATCCTGGGAGGGGCAGCAGCAACAGCAGTGCTATTACTGCACATGGTATGAAAGGTCCCTGTGTCCCCGGTGCTGGGTGTTTTATCATCCCTCAGTTTAGGATTGGCAGAGTTGCATAGGCTGAGACCTTGTCACCCTTCCATTTCACAGATGAGGAAATAAGCAGTTATAACAAACAAATTAATCTGAGTGAAGGTTCATCTCAAAACAAGCCTCCACATTGCCTGCAGATTATTTTGGCTAAGAAAACTGCAGCTGTTCTCTTCGATTTGGAGGCCAAAGGAGTTTGAGTATTTGTTGTTGATTCTTGGTGGGTGTAAGAGGGTCAGGGTTGGGCTACACCAGCTCACTAGTGTGTGCAAGTTAAAGTATCCGTCCTTTTACCTTCAAGTCTCCTTAACATAATTGGATTTTAACATTTTCAAATGGAAATGTTATTTTCCTTCCTCTGGGATTGTGGTTATCAAAATGTGGAATCACATGGATGCCAGCTTTCTTCTTCCACAGGTGAGAGCAGAAGGCGGCTCACTTGTCTTAAATGAACTAAAGACCTCAGAATTCTTGCATCTGTGTGCAGCTCTTCTTTGTAAAGTTGTCAGAGAAAAATCAAAATAGAACAGTAATTACCCACATGCCCACCACCTAGATTCCATCATGGTTGACATTTTGTCGTGTTTGCCAATTCTGGCAACTTACAGGTATATGTTGATAGGTATAATCTATGTTGGGTTTTTAGCTGAGCCATTAGAAGCTGCTGACATGATGCTTTTTCTCTAAGTACTTGAGCATGCTGTAAGAATGAGAGTATTCTTCCTACTCTAATTATGGTGACATCTGAGAAAACTTTAAATGGTTCAGTAGTATCTAAAGCCAAATGCATACTGAAACTACCCCAGTTGTCTTCACAGTGTTTTTCAATAGCTTTAAAAAAAAAAAAAGAACTCAGTTGGAGATTATGTCTATAGTAAACATCCAGAAGAGTCTTCATGTCTCACTGCTTTTCCAAAGAGAGCACTTATTATTATAGAATATCCCCATATCTGTCTCATTGTTTTCTCCTGATGGTTGTGTAACTCCTTCCACTATCTTGAAGTAAACTAGGAGTTGAAATGTCTAAAGAGTTTCTGGTTAAAACATTTTAGTGTGAAGACTTCCCACAAGATGCTGTGTACTTCATACTCAGCATACCATAGGGAACATCACTATTTGTGATGCTAAGTTGATCTTTTCTGTGATGATGCATTTTACCCATTGAATTAACGAGGCCGTTGTCCAAGTAGTTGGACATCCTGCATGTGCCCTGCTTCTCACCAGCCTTTTACCTACTGGTTTTTATATCAGTTGATGATTCTTACCTGAAAAAACTGTTTCATTGGCATTTAATATACAAAATGGTAATTAAAAACTTTTTTTCATATCTTCTATGTTTATGAGCTGCTCTTCTATTACACAGGGTAAAGCTGAATTCTTTCCCTTTTATTACCAATTTTAAGGTCAGGAATTGGTCCATGGTGACAAATGACTTCCCCCATCTATTTATTTATTTATCTTTAGTGTACTAGAGACTCATATTTTACTCGGGGCCTTAAAATCATTGATATTCATTACTCTTTTTGATACTCTTGTCCCAGATTTGGTCAGGAGGAGCCCTTTTAAGGGGGCTTCCTGGCTGGGTCAGCAGTAAAGAATCTGCCTGCAGTGCAGAAGACACAGGAAACACGGGTTCAATCCCTGGGTCAGGAAGATCCCCTGGAGGAGGGCATGGCAACCCACTTCAGTATTCTTGTCACAAAAATCCCATGAACGGTGGGCTGTAGCCCTTAGGGTCACAGAGATTTGGACCCGACTGAAGTGACTGACTGTACATTCACGCAGACCCTACCTTTGTGACATGTTTCCACTATTTTTAATCATTTCCTTAGTTTCACTGTTCTGTTCCTTGCATTAGTCACCTCTCTCCAAAGAACTCTGGTTCCTTGCAATGCGTTTCAGACTTTTTTTATTGACAGCTTTACTGGATATAATTTATACAATAAAAATTTTAACTTGAACATGTTTGGTAGTTAAAAACCGATTTTTGTAAAGTTCTGATTAGAATACTCCCACATCTGTCTCATTGTTTCCTCCTAGTTGTGTGTCACTCCTTTCCCTGCCTTGATTTTCTACAAACTAGGAGTTGAAATGTTATAGATACAGTTCATTGTGTCTGTAAACTAAGGCTCATTTGTCTGCCTTGGAATCTTCTCTAAAAATAGTATTGTCACCTACTATTTCTCATGGAAAAGGCTGGAGGTGTTTTGAATAACTTAGGCATGTATTCCCTTGGGCCCCTTTAACTTTGGCCTGATAAATTCTAGCAGTACAAAGAGCAGGAAGAGGAAAGGTGAAGAAAAGGGGGATAATCTGCTCCCGGCTGCTGCTGTCTCTGCTCTCTTTGCCTTTCCTTGGCCACCCTGGCCTGAATTCATTTCCCCAAACACACCAACCTTTTGCCCCAGGAAGGCCTCTGGCCTGCCACGCTGCCTCCACTTCTCACCAGGGCAGGCTCCTCTTACAGCTTAAATGACACCCCCTCGGTGGGCTCCCCTGACCCTTGGCTAAAGTGACACTTGAGATGTGTGCGCACACTGAAGCCTCTGTCTCTAACAAGGTGCCCATCAGGCAGTGTGTAGTTACACCTATTCTTTCCCCAGGAGACTGCAGGCTCCTGGAGGTCAGCCCCACAGGGCTGGTGGTCTCCAGGGTCTCTCTCCTTTGGTGTTTGGCATGGAGTAGGTACTCTGTGACTGTTTCAAGTGGTCAGTTAGGACCTGGCGTTAGACTTCAGCTGGAATGTGGAAAGTCTGCATTCCTGTTCTGATTGGTATCATACTTCTATTAGGTCTTCTTCCCACTTTTTGATTGACTTGTTTGTTTTTCTGATATTGAGCTGTGTAAGTTCTTATATATTTTGGAGATTAATCCTGGAGTTTATCCCAGGGATGCAAAGATTCTTCATTATGCACAAATCAATCAATGTGATATGCCAGATTAACAAAATTGAAAAATAAAAACCATATGATCATCTTAGTAGATGCAGAGAAAGCTTTCAGCAGAATTCCAACATTCATTTATGATAAAAACTCTCAAGAAAATTTGCATAGAAGGAACATACCTCAACATAATAAAGGCCATATATGACAAACCCATAGCAGACATTATTCTTAATGGTAAAAAACTGAAAGCATTTCCTCTAAGATCAGGAATAAGACAAGGGTGCCCAGTCTCACCATTATTATTCAGTATAGTTTTGAAAGTCCTTGCCATGGCATTCAGAGAAGAAAAAGAAATAAAAGTAATCCAGATTGGAAAAGAAAAAACACTCACTATTTGCAGATGACGTGATACTATACATAGAAAACCCTAAAAATGCCACCAAAAAACCCACTAGAGCTAATCACTGAATTTAGTAAAGTTGCAAGATATAAAATTAATACACAGAAATCCCTTGGTTTTGTATATAGTAACAATGAAAATCAGAAAGAGAAATAAAGGAAACAATCCCACTCACCATTGCAACTAAATGAATAAAATAGGAATAAACCTACCTAAAGAGACAACAGACCTGTATGCAGAAGACTGTAAGATACTGATGAAACAAATCAAAAGGATACAAACAGATGGAGAGATAGGCCGTGTCCTCGGATTGAAAGAATCAATATTGTCAAAATGACTGCACAAAGCAATCTACAAATTCAATGCAGGCCCTGTCAAATTACCAGTTGTGTTTTTCACAGAACTAGAAAAAAATAATTCACAATTTGTATGGAAACAGAATACCCTGAATAACCAAAAGCAATCTTGAGAAAGAAAAATGAAACTAGAGGGATCAACCTTCCTGATTTCAGACTATACTACAAAACTACAGTTATCAAGACAGTGTTGTACTTTCACAAAAACAGAAATGTAGACCAGTGGGACAAGATAGCCTGGGGATAAATCCATATATCTATGGGCACCTTATTTTTGATAAAAGAGGCAAAAATATACAATAAAGAAAAGACAGCCTCTTCAGTCAGTGGTGCTGGGAAAACTGGACAGCTACATCTAAGAGAATGGAATTAGAACACTTTCTAACACCATACACAAAGATAAACTCAAAATGGATTAAAGACCTAAATGTAAGACAAGAAACTAAAACTCTTATTAGAGGAAAACATAGGCAAAACACTTTGACATAAATCACAGCAAGATCCTCTATGACCCACTTCCTAGAGTAATGGAAATTAAAAAAAAAAAAGTGGACCTAATTAAACTTAAAAACTTTTGCACAATGAAGGAAACTAAGCAAGGTGAAAAGACAGCTGTCAGAATGGGAGAAAATAGTAGCAAATGAAGCAACTGACAAAGGATTAATCTCCAAAGTAGCAGCTCAGGCAACTCAATACCAGGAAGACAAGACAACACTATCAAAAAGTCTGTTCAGAAGGCCTAAACAGACAATTCTGCAAAGAAGACATACAGGTGGCTAATAAACACATGAAAAGATGCTCAGCATTGCTCATCGTTAAGAGAAATGCAAATTAGAACTACAGTGAGGTATCATCTCTTACCTGTCAGAATGGCCATCAAATAGTCTGCGAACAAGAAATGCTGGAGAGGATATGGAGAAAAGGGAACCCTTCTTGCACTGTTGGTGGGAATGTAAATTGATACTTGCTATTATGGAGAACAATATGGAGATTCCTTAAAAAACTAACTAGTATTAAGTTAAAAGTGGAAATTCTTTCTCCCTCTCACAACTGTAAGTAGCAAGAACTTTATATAGTTTTGAAAGTTTGGGGTTTGGGATATTCTGTTTTGTTGTTGTTTGGTTTAAGGTTTTTTTGTTGTTGGTTGTTCTAAAAATTTCCATATTTGGGGCCCTGCAAAATGCTTCCTGTGAAAACCACCTGCAAAGATGCATCAGCTAATGAAAATCACATTGTGAATCCTGAGCTTCAACTACAACACATGGTGAGGCCGTAGATTCAGTGCCTTCCTCAGTCATCTTCCCTTACCTGGTAGAGGGTATCTGGGAACTCTGCCTTCCCTGAAGCAGAATGCACTAGAAGTGGCTTCTTTTCTGTTAAGTGAAATGATAACACAGGGGTTCTCCAGAATCTCCAAATGCTAGACTTGGGTCTTTTCAGATTTTTTATTTTCTTTTTAATGTATTATTTATGTATTTTTATTTTTTGGCTGTGTGCCATGCAGGATCTTTGCTGACCAGGGATTGAACCCAGGCCCTTGGCAGTGAGAGTCAGATCCTTAGCCACTGGACCACCAGGGAATTCCCTGGCCTTGGGTCTTAACCACTGCTTCTGTGGCATGGGCTGAGCGTCTGGAAACAGTCCGAGGGGCCTTTGCATAGCAGCTGCTGGCCAGGTCTGCCTCTGCTGGTTCCTTTAGAGCAAGAAAGAGCCCTCCGTAACAGACAGGCAGCAGAAAGCCAAGCTGTGGGCGGGATCCTGCCAGGAGAGGACCTGGAGACTTCCCCACTCTCATGCATGTGTTCGCTCTCTCTTTTTTTTTAAAGCCCTCCTGCTCCCTCTCCAAGGATCTGAGTTTGATTCTTCCCCCAAAAAACAGCTAAGACAGTTTGGGGGTAGACCCAGGCGAAGGTGACATCAACTGCATTGCAGCCAGAGGCCGATTTAACAGTCCCTCAGGCAGCCATAGCTTTGCTCCTTCTGTGGCCTTGTGTTTTTAACTGGAGAGCCTGGAGTTTGCCGAGGTATTTAAAGGTGCCAAGTATAAAAAACTGCCATTCTGGGATTACCCCTCAGATTCTTTTTATCACATAGGGAAGAGGTCCAAAGCCTTGTGATTGTCCTGCTAGTTCTTAATTGTGCAAATGAAGCAGATCCTAAAGTGCTCATGAGTGCCAGGGGTTGAACTGAGTGCCACAGGGACGTTGAACTCTTCTGAGTCCAGGTCTGATCTCGAGCCACGTTCAGTTGGAAAAGACGAGAACTAATTCTTGACATCAAGAGTACGTAGCTATCCTAGACAATTTCTGGGTCATGAGGTATAGATTTGTGTGTAATCAGAAATGGAATCAGTCAGTTCTTCAAATAGAAGGTCATGCCGGCGATCCAGGTTTTTGCTACGGATGGCCTTCGGAGCTTAAAGAGTATCAGCTGTCATGTCTGCACTGTAACCTCAGTTGCCTTCTCTCAGCAGAGAAATGTTTTCTCTAGGAAATTACAGCACTAACTTGGCAGGTGGTTTCACTGTTCAAGGGCTCCCGGTCTGGCACGATGTCCAGAGTTAAAATGGTGCAGCTGCCAAGGCTGACTTGCCTGCTTTACCTGCTCCTTCCCAAACAGAGGAAGCACCTGCCATCCACTGCCTGGTTGGGTGTAGGAAGCAAGCATGTAGCATTTTAGTAAATCTCACTTTTTTCCCCTTTCTCCTGTTCTTTAAAATAACAGTTTTATAGAGGTGTAATTGACATCCAATAAATAAACTATTCATATTTAATGTAAGTTTTGATATGTTTCTTTGTTACTCTTTGAAACCTCCCTCTTCCCATCCCTGACAACCACTGATAGTCAGCATAGGTTAGTTTGCCTTTTCTAAGGTTTTATATAAATGGAATCTTAACATGTGTACTGTTTTGTCTGGCTTTCACTCAGCATAGTTATTTTGAGGTTATATTGTTCCATGTGTCAGTAGTTCATTCCTTTTTATTGCTGAATATTTTTCTATCATATGAATATATTTAATTATCTGTTTACCACCTGGCAGATGTTTGGATTGTTCCATTTATTGGTTATTATAACTAGGTCTGCTATGAGCATTTGTGTATATGAGTATTTTTATATAGCCAAAAGCAGCATTTCTCTTGGATAAATATCTAGGAGTAGAATGACCGGGTCAAATGGGAGGTGTATGTTTAAACTGCCAGCTGTTTTCCAAAGTGGCTCTTCTGTTTTATATTCCCACCAGCAGCGTGTGGGGATTCCAGTTCCTCTGTATCCCTGCTAGTACATAATATGATGAGTCTTTTTTAGTTGTATACGTTCTAATGGATAGTCATACCTCCTAGTGGTTTTACTTTGCATTTTTTAATGATGACGGTGTTGAATATATTTTCATGTACTTATTTGCCTTTTTTTTTTTATCCTTTTCAGTGAAGAATTGGTTCATATCTTTTGCCCTTTTTTAATTAACTTGTTTTCTTGCTGAGTTTTTTGAGGATTCTTTTTGTATTCTGGACACAAGTCCTTTATGAGAGATATGTCCCATAAAGGTTTTCTCCCAGTCTGTGGCTTGACTTTTCATTCTCTTAAAAATATCCTTTAAAGTACAGAAATTTTCATTTTTTATGAAGTTCATTTTGTCCTTTTATGGAGTGTGCTTTTTCACCTCATATCTAAGAAATTTTTTCCCAACTCACAGTCACAAAGGTTATTTTCCTATGAGTTCGTCTAGAAATCTTATAGGTTTAGTGTTCTTTTAGAGCTGATTTTTAGTTGATTACGATGTGAAGTATAGGTCCAAGCTTTTACTTTTACTTTACCTGTAGATGTCCATCAGTTGTTCTGAGCCCAGCATATTTTTTATCTTAGGCATTATGGTTTTCACCTCTGGAAGTTTGCCTTAAATCTTATAGTCCTCCTCTCCTCAGTCTAACATCTGTGTCACTTCTGGATTGGTTTCAGTTGATTGATTAGTTGCATGTGGGTCATATTTCCCTGCGTCTTTGCATGCTTGGTAATCTTTGTTCATTGAAGAAGGCCATCTTGTCTCTCCTTGCTGTTCTCTGGAACTCTGCATTCAGTTGGGTGTACCTTTCCCTTTCTCCCTTGCATTTTGCTTTTCTTCTTTCCTCAGCTATTTATAAAGCCGCCTCAGACAACCACTTCAGCCTCATCACTTCATGGCAAATAGAAGGGAAAGAGGTGGAAGCAGTGACAGATTTCCTCTTCTTGGGTTCAGATGGTGGCTGCAGCTGTGAAATGAGAAGACAATTGCTTTTTGGAAGAACTATGACCAACCTAAATGGTGTGTTAAAAAGCAAAGACATCACTTTGCCGACAAAAGTCTGTATAGTCAAGGCTATACAGTAGCCTTGATGATCTTTTCAGTAGTTGTGTATGGATATGAGAGTTGGACCACAAAGAAGGCTGAGTGCCGAGGAATTGATGCTTTTGAATTGTGCTGTTGGAGAAGACTTGAGAATCCCTTGGACAGCAAGGAGATCAAACCAGTCAATCCTAAAGGAAATCAACCCTGAATATTCATTGGAAGGACTGATGCTGAAGCTCCAATCCTTTGGCCACAGGATGCGATGAGCTGACTCACTGGAAAAGACCCTGCCTGATGCTGGGAAAGATTGAAGGCAGAAGGAGAAGAGAGCGACAGGATGAGATGGTTGGATGGCATCACCGATTTAATGGATATGAACTTGGGCAAACTCTGGGAGATGGTGATGGACAGGGAGGCCTGGCGTGCTGCAGTCCACGGGGTCTCAAAGAGTTGGACATGACTTGGCAACTGAACAACAACCATCTTTGGATGCTAGAAACTGTGAATTTTACCTTTTGGGGTGCTGGATATTTTATTCCTAAAAATCTTCTAGAGCTTTTTACTGGTAAACACTTGAGTTACTTGGAAGCAGTTTGATCCTCTGCGGTCTTGCTTTTATGATTTGTTAGGTGGGTCCTCCAGAGCAGCGCTCAGATGGGGGATGATTACTCCTCACTGCTGAGGTGAGATTTTCCCAGGGATCCAATGCCATGCCCCATGAACGATGATATTTTTCAGTCCAGCTGGTGGGAACCAGTACTGATCCCAGTCCTGTGTAGGCTCTGAGCAGTGTTCCTTGTAAACCTTTTGGATGGGTTCTTTTCCAGGCCGTGAGTGGTTTCCTCAGGCCGCATGCATTGATTAGTACTGTGGTGAGTACTTACGGGCGACTCTCCAAATCTGGGGATCTTCCTTTACAGCTCTTCCCCCTCCCTGGTATGTGTCCTATAGACTCCCTTCTGTTTTCTTCCCTTGGAAGCTCCAAGGGATATAAGCTGGGGGAACATCATAGCTCTCGCTTCTTAGTTTTCTCTCTTAGGGATCACAGGCTCTAATTGCAGAGTCCAGTGTTTTCATTGTTGTAACTGTAGTCTGGCCTCTTTTTTATTTTATTCAGTTTCTTTTTCTTTTTTCCTTCGGTTGGTTTGTCTGGTGTCTTTTTGTTTCAGTTTTTGGTTGATTAGGTAGAAGGGTAAACCTGATCCCTTTTCCTCCATCTTGGCCAAAACTATTAATACCTGTTTTGATATCATAGTTTCTCTTGTATTCTGCATTCAATACTGACAAACCTAATTTCCACTCCAGAAAGCATCATAGGCGCATTCGTTCCTGCTTCTTAATGGACATTGCTTCCTCTTTTGCATAACCTCCTTCATTATCCTGCAAATTATAGCCTTGGAGTTGGTTTCCTCATTTGTTATAAGCAGTGTCTGGCAGATGGATGGAAGGGCTCCTGAAAAAGAGAAAAAATTGTGAGATGCCTAGCTTCTCGTTGCCAGCTCTCACCCTTGATGCTGAATTCATTTGGGGTGGGATCAGTATGTGAAGAGCTTGAAATGGGCTAAAGGGGACATCTATGGTGAGCATTATGGAGAGTGGAGATCTGGTTTTCTCCCGGTTTGTCATTTAATAGAAAACTATTTATTTATCATTCTTTGATCAGATAGTGATTGTGTTCTGGTAGAGATGAGCTACATGTACACCCCAGCTTTTTGGTTCTAGCATGCCAGTTCCTGGCTTTACAGTGACTTAGCAGGGGTGAATCTCCATCTTTGTGTCTCCCTTTCAGTCCTCACCTCCCAATTTCAGGCAGTATCATCATCTACTCTGCCCTAGGACATCTGTCCCTTCTCCCCCTCTGTTAGGACGGTAGTTCCTGTCCCCATGACTCCCGATTTTCCTATTTTGTCAAAATACAGAAAGTCTGGTGACTGTGATAAAGCTGGCAATTGATCTCTGCTTCCCCATTCCACCTACCAGTGTTGACACTTTTTTTAGGTTGGAATTTCCTTCCACATCTGAAAAGATACAAACACAACAGAATTCTGTGTTTTGCTGAGTCTTTAGAGTGTTTCTTAGAACCGTAGTGTTGCCCCCCTCCACCTCCAGTGAAATCAATATTCTGTTAGTTATATGTCAACAACGGGCTGGACCCTTCCAGTCTGGGATGGAGGGTGAGTGTTTTCAAGACCTCGGTGGCAGCTGTCACAGTTGGCTGACTCTGGCTTCTAGAGAAACCAATGTGATGGTCTTTTGTGAGCAAGGAGTTGCAGGTATCTATTGTTTTGTCATGACACTCATCCCCTGGCATTTCCATCTCTGAAATGCTCCGTTTTAGTGGAAGTTGCCGGTATGGGTTGTCTGGCTTATGAGAAACTGGAATAGTAGAATGAAAATGGTTTTTGGATTTACAGCCTAGCTTTAATACCTTACCACATTACTTCACTTCGGTCTGCCTTAGTTACTGCTTCTGTGAAGTGGGAACAGGAGTCCTTTGCTGTGGGGAGAACTGAATAAGTTCATGTGTGGAAAGTGCCTTGCCCAATCTCTGACTCAGATTAGAAGCACCACCCACAGTTCAACCAGAGCCGTTGACAGTTTACCAGTGAAAGGTTTTTGGTGTCTTTTCCAATGCACCTTCTCCAATACCAACTAGTAGCCTACAGTTCAGTTATGTTCTGACACTACCCACTTTCTGTAAAAGATGATGGGTGAATTGAGGGAGGAATATGGCTTGCACATACAGTGACTGCGAGCTATTGTATGTGCTTAAAGGGCCCATGGTTGCCCTCGTCTGGGAGGAAATCCACATAGTGCTGGGAATTCCTGCCAGGAGTGTGTCTGCTTCCCCATTCTCCAGAACACGGTAGACAGCCTGCCTTTGGTATCAACTTACTGCTTTGAGTTGGGGAAGAGTGTTCACTAACCTGGAATAGAGGGACTCCCCTGGCTCCTCAGAGGCCCACTGAGGACACAGGAAGTCCTAGGACACCCGCCAGGTCTTCCAGCGCTGTCCTCTGGGACAGGCATTCTACTGCTGGCTCTCACTTCCCTCATGTCATTCCTCCTCGTTACTCATGTTACAACTGCCCTTTTCCACAGGGATGCTTGAAGATGGAAAGAAATTCGATTCCTCCCGGGACAGAAACAAGCCCTTTAAGTTTGTGCTGGGCAAGCAGGAGGTGATCCGAGGCTGGGAAGAAGGAGTTGCCCAGGTATGCTCTCTTGTTTTGTTTTGTTTTTTAGTGTCTACTTCTTAAATTATGTTTATGAGTAGGAAAATTTTCATTACTACCTCCCTCACCCAAATAGCTCCTTTTATTAATGTTTTTGGTAGAATTTCTGCACGTGCCCCCCACCCCTTCTTTTAGACACACACACACACACACACACACACACACACACACACACACACACACGCTGTTCTGCTCTTTTCTTTTGCACTTAATCAATCTGATACGTTATATACCGGGACATAAAAGAGAAGGAAGCTCTCCTCATAGAGCTTCATAGTGTAGGCAGATCTTGAAAGTATTGCAGGCTTGGTTTCAGGCCACCACAATAAAGCAAATCTCGCAGTAAAGCGAGTCACATGAATTTTTTGGTTTCCCAGTGCATATTAAAATTATGTTTACACTACAGTTTATTAAGTGTGCAATAGCATTATGCCTAAAAAACAAGGGACGGATGATCCTTGAACAGTGCAGGGTAGGGACACCAAACCCCACCTCCTTGCCCCATGAACAGTTAAAAATCCACACGTAACTTTCACAGCCAGTCCTCTGTGCCTCAAGTTCCTCATCCAAGGACTCAGCCAACCATGGATCATGTAGTGTTCAGTGTTGAAAAACACTGACATGTAAGTGGACCCATGCACTTCAAACCTGTGTTGTTCAAGGATCAACTGTATGTGTCTTAATTAAAAAAATACTTTATTGCTAAAAAATGCTAACCAACATCTGAGCCTTCACCGAGTCATCATTTTGTGGTAGCAAATCAAAGACCTCATATTGCCATACAAATGTAATGATGAAAAGGTTCAGAATACTTCATGAATTACCAGAATGTGACACACAGACATGACGTGAGCAAATGCTGAGGGAAAAGGCACAGATAAGCTTATTCCACACAGGCTTGCCACAGACCTTCAATTTGTGAAAAACACAGTGTCTGTGAAGCGCAGTAAAAGGAGCTTATGTCTGCATCCCCTTAGGTGGGTGTACTGTAATTTGTTTGACCAGGATGCTCTTGATGGCCATTTGGGTCATTCCCAGTATTTCAGTATTATAAACAACACTGCAATGATTAATCTTGAATGGACTTTATTTTACATTTGTGCAAGTGTTCCCACAGGCAGATTCTTGGAAGTGGACCGAGTGGTTCAGTAGCTCTGTGCACTGGATTTTGACATGTTGCCATGTTGCTGTCTGTAGGGATTACACTGAATTGCCACCAGTGGGCATGAATGTGCCTGCTCCTCCCAGCCCTTCCAGCACAGTGTGTTGTTAAAAACTTGTGGCTTCAGGACACAATGAGTGAAAAACATTATCTTTGTTTGGTTTTAATTTGTATTTGTCTTATTATTGACCATGTTGTGTCAGACCACTTCTGTGAGGTCAGGCTCACAGAGAAAGTCATTTTGTTTGTCTTAAGTCTGTTTCTTCACTTCTCCCTTCCCCATTTGTGTAAACAGCTTTTGTTCTGCCAACTCTATGAAATTCCCAGTAGACAATAAGGGACCCAGGGTTGCCAAATTTCAGTTGGATTTTATCCTTGCGCCGAGTGCAGGAATTTTTTTCTTGGCACTAGCCAGGTAAAGAGATGTTTGTTGTGGCCTACAACCCAGGGAGCTTTATAATCAGGCTCTGCCATGTTGGATAATTACTCTTTATTTCCTCTCACCAAAGAGAAGTAGAGATTTAACCAGTGTGGATAGAGAAATTTCTGTTTTTCAGAATACACTTTACATCCTCTATAAAATATCACTGATTTATCTCCAAATAAACTGCTTAAACTTTGAGAAGCTGCCATTCTTAGGTGGCTAGATTTTTGTTCCGTCCTGGCTGGAAGTCGGCAGTAGGAAATGGAGAGGATCTTTGTGGCTTGCTTGCTTTTGGAAACCTCTCCAACTGAACTTTTCTGTCCTGTCCCCCACCCCAGACGTCTGGTAGGCTCTTGGGTCTGTAGCTCACCCCCCATCTCCCATGCCAACCGTTGTTCGCCCCATGGCTCATCTTCTGGGGCTGTTCCAGCACTGGAACAACCATTGTGTTGTGTGTCCCGGGGGCCATCACTGCCACTGAGCTAGTGTTATCGGCCTGCTTCCATCCCAAACTGGTAAGGCATGATGAGGTGTTAGGGAGATGCCTAGTCTCCCCCTGCAACCAGGCTGCTTTGAGTCAGTCACAGTGCTGTCGCTTGTGGGAAATCTGGGTGGTCTGAGACCTGCATAGGGCATAAACTCCTCCATGTAATATTTCTTTAGGACATATATTAAAAGCGCAGGAAGAAGGGTTGTCTTGTGCCCCCTTTTCTGTTCTTTTGATATTATTGTTCCAGTTTTATAGGTCTTCAGTCCTGGCACATATACTATTTTGGCAGCTTGCTTTTTTCATCTTCCCATGTATCTTGGACATCTTTCCATGTTAGTATGGTTAAGGCCACTCTTTTCTTTCTAGAGGCTTAAGAAGAATGGTATAGCTGCACTGTGAAACCACTCCCCTTGCAGTGGGCATTTGAGTTGCTAGCAGATTCTGAAAGTGGAATTGCTGGGTAAAAGGATATCATTGCTTTGAATTTTATTAGATTAAGCCACATGCTTTCAACTGTCCTTGCCGCCTTGGTCCAACATGTCCCGGTTTCCGAAGGGTGCTGTAGGAAGGAAGCCTGTAGCTTTCTCTTCAGTCACCATCACTTGGACTGGGTCAGAGAGCCAAGAGTGCACACATGGAGAGGTACGGGTATAGTTGGAGAGGTGTCGAAAGGAAAGTAAGCCACAAAGATCCCGTCTGTTTTGTACTGCCAGCTTCTAGTCAAGCAGGAACAAAAATCTAGACACCTGGGAAAGGCAGTTTGTGAAAGTTAAGCCGTTTATTTGGAGATAAATCAGTGATCTTTTACAAAGGATATAGACTAAAGGATATTCTGAAAAAGAGACAGAAATCCCTCTATCCACACTGGTTAAATCTCGAGTTCTCTTTGGTGAGAGGAAATAGACATGGAGACTTAAAAGAGATAGGTAAAGAGTGAGGATAAAAAAGAGAACCTTTTCACTGTTCAGAAAATGGACATTTTGTATTTGATGAGAAAATGAAAAAACTACAAATACATTTTAAAAAGTAAAAATTTTCCCTCCACCCTCTGCTCTCCCCATAGAAAAGTGCTAGTATTATTTGTGTTCTTCCAAAAATGTTTCTGTGTTTATACAGGCAGATGCAACTATGTATAAATACTTTTCTTTTTTGTATAGTTGGTAGCATGCTATTTGCATACAATTGGTACATGCTACTTGGTACCCCCAGAAAATCTTACTGCTTGTTTTACTTTTTCTACATTTCTGAGTATAAATATAGAGATTGCAGAAAAGTAGCCTGCCTCAAATATTACTTTCCGTGTGTTTTCTTCCAAAGTAAAGTTTTTTGTTCAAAGCACTCCTTTTGCAGTAGTATAGATGCTTCTAGTGACGGGCCACTGAAGGGCTTAGGTGGTGACATGCCTGTAGTCTTGACTGCCCAGAGTCAGATTAGTGGGACCAGGACAGAAGGATTGAGAGCTGGGCGATTCGGGGAGTCAGGAGAGATTTTTATCAGTTGTCGGGTCCTTGGAGCCAGATGGAGGGCTCATCCAGCCTGTGTGCCTGCCTCCACACCCTCACAGAGGGTGCCCGGTGCCCAGGCAGCCACACAGTCACCAGAATGTCCTACTCACACCATCCTGGCCAAGGAGCACCCAGTAAACAGCTCTGCTTCTTAAGGGAACACTTGGGGAGCGCATCCAGCACTGCCATTCTTCCTTGCTCTTTTTACAGATGAGCGTGGGTCAGAGAGCCAAGCTGACTATCTCCCCAGACTATGCCTATGGTGCCACTGGGCACCCAGGCATCATCCCACCAAATGCCACTCTCATCTTTGATGTGGAACTTCTAAAACTGGAATGACAGGAGTGGCCTCCTCCCTGAGCTCCCCATTCTTGGGTAAGGAACTTAAAGAACCTTGCTTTAACTACCTTTGCTCCTCCTGAGTCATGCCCAGTGCTTGATGGGCATCAGAAAGAACCTTGGTGTCTCAGGATGTTTTTCCTTTGTATTCTTCCTCCCTCAGCCATACTTTCAGTTTTGTTACAAGTTTATACCTTGGAAAGGGACGGCATGTGCTCTTGAAAGAACTCGGGGATGGTGCAGCTGATGGTAGCTGTTTAAGTGATATGTAGCTTATAAACTAAAACTGAGTTGGGAACTGGAAATACAGACCAAATTTTTAGCACCAGCATTTCAGTTCTTTAGAAATAAGATTGGTGATGACTTTGCTTGCCCTGCTGAGTTTGTGCAGCTCCCTCATTCATACATCCTCTTACCGCCTTTTAGAAAGGTATGAATGGGACATTACCACCTGGGCCACCTGCCTCAGGGGTACGCAAGGACAGCAGGCCAGCTTGTTATATCAGTAGGTTGAAAGATGAGGCCCAAGATGCTTATGAAGTATGAAGGATGTTCTCAGACAATCCCGGAGAGCATCTTAGGGATCTGAGTGAGCCTTTCTGTCCAACAAGTAAGGAGACTGAGGCCCAAAGAAAGACAGAGGCCTTACTGAAGGTCACATCCATACCGAGACAGATTAGGACAGAGCCCATTTCCTGCGCCCCCTTCCTGGACTTGTTTTCCTTCCTTTTCCCTTATTTCTAGGTAAGCCAACTCAGTATCCTAATAGTACAATACTTTTCATATGAGTATTAGAATCATGAAACGTGAACACTGACATCTTCCCACATGACCCCATGCACGTATGTTAAGTCACTTCATTCGTGTCCAGCTCTGCGACCCTGTGGACCATAGCCCGCTAGGCTCCTCTGTCCAGGGGATTCTGTAGACAATGCTGGAGTGGGTTGCTGTGCCCTCCTTCTCCACATGACCCCAGAGCTCTGCACTTGCTCCCCTCCTGCTCCTGGAGCCAGAAGGCCATAGCCAGGGGTTGGGTGACAGTGATTCTGTCTGAAGACAGTAGTACGTGGCTGCCAGCATGTTATGAAGTACTTTGTCTTGGAAGTAGAGGGACCTTTTTTATTATTAGTTATTTCCTCTCAGTGGTTTGATCCCTGAACACCTGGGGCATCCATGCCTGGTCAGGTTTGGGGGCTCTGGCTTTTCCACTTGTCATTCCTTCCAGGAGGAAACCCTGACACTTCATAGAGCCTCTCTATGCCCAGAGGGCTGCACCATTAGTCCCTGCCCGAGAAGCCTGAGTCCCCTGAACATCAATGTACCAAAGGGAGCCCTGGAGTTACTCTGATTTGGGAACAGGCTTTCTATAAATCTGGAAGGATAGAGAAAAGGGAAGGAAGGGAGAAAGGGCTGAATGGCTGTGAGTCACCCTGGCCTCAGCCTCCCCCCCACACTGCCAAAGAACAGTTCAGGGCTTCTTGGAAAGGTCTTGAGGGAAAGCGCAAGGGCCGACCCAAAAAGTCAGGTTCTAGTGAGTGAATGAAGACTGTAGATATTTTCTCAATCCGTTTGACATGAGGAAAACCGGCTTAGGGCTGTGCATGTTAAAATCTCTGGGAAGCTTTAAGACTCTTGATGCCCAGGCCACCCCCCAGACCAGTTAACCACCCGCTGTCACTGGATGTGACAAGGGTCCAAGCCTTCAAGTTTTTTAAAGCCCCCATATATTCCTGTATGCAGCCAGCTTGGAGACCCATTGATAATGGGGATCTGAATTGTCAGCTGTATTGATGGGCTCTGCCCTTCAGCTGTCCTCAGCAACATAGATGTAATCTTAGGGTTAAAAAAGCACCACCAAGGTGTGCAGGAAGGAGGCTCCTCACCTGGGAACGTAGCCCGAACCCAGTGGGTCCTCTACAACTTAAGCAGAGGGGCAAGGACCGACCAGAGCTCACAGCTGCCGGGAGGCATGGTGTGGCAGCGGCCTTGTGGCGGTCCGTCCCCCACACAGAAAGCATTGAGCTGCTGGGACTTACGGGTTTTCTGTCCCCAACAGATGTGCCACAGAAGGATCTGGCGCCTCCAGACGCACACAGCGAGTCCGTATGGAGCTTTTCCTGATGTTCCACTACACTCTTTGTATAAACATCTTCCCAGACTGAATGTGTTCTGTCACTGGCTTTGCTCTTCCCCTTTCTCCTCGTATGTGTGTTGACCTGAACTATATGCCATAAACCTCAAATTACTCAGTTTGTTTTTGTTTTGGGGTGAAGATTGAGTTTCAGTCCTTTGGATCTAGGTTTCCAATTAAGTATTAGTCAAGTATTAACAGCACAAGTAATGGGTTACCTTTAGACTAGGAATTGGTGTTGGGGGGGATGCAAGAATCTTTTATTTTATTTTATTTTTTTGGATGAAAGTTTTATCTATTATATATTAAATGTTCTTGCTGCTGCGCTGCAAAGCCATAGCAGATTTGAGGCGCTTTTGAGGGCCGAATTATTCTCCAAGTTGAGAGATGTCCTCGGGTTGAATTGAAAGCCCTCCCCAAAACTGCAGTGGAAACGGGGAGAGCCTTTGCCTCCACTGCCCCACCCTCACCTTCCTCGTAGACCCTCTGCCTTTTGAAAGCAGATCGTTTTCACTGAGATGTTTGACATTGCAGAAGTCTGTTCCCAGGCCAGCAGGGACCTCTGAAACCTTCATGGCCTGGCCTTTTTTTTTTTTTTTCATCCTGTGGTTTTTCTAATGGATATCCAGGATTTTTGTAACCGCATAGCTATCCAAGCTCTACTTCCTAAATTTTGAGAACTTTAATCGGAAGTTAAATTGAAGGTGCTGTTTGTAGACACTTAACACCCGTGAAAGCCCAGCCATCAAGACAAGCCCTGAGTGCTGTCTTAAGACAATGATGCTGGTCATCACCGCTTCAGCATCTCCTGTTTTTGATGCTCAGCTCCCCCTGCTGATCTCAGAGTTTCCTGGCTTCTCCTTGCCCCCTCTCACCCCTTTGCTGTCCTGTGTAGTGATTTGGTGAGAGAAATTGCTGCCTACTCCCCCGGCCTACCCCTACCCCCTGCACTACACATGAGTTTCAAGTTTTATTATTGCAATAAAAGTGCTTTATGCTGGCTTTTCTCAGCTCTGTGTGATGGTGGTTACTTTCAGGCACCTTCCCCTGCCCTTTTGTGTGAGAGAATGGGGTTTGGGGTAATGATGGTGGGGGTGTAGTGTTGAAGGCTGTGTCTTAGCAGAACTGCAGCAGGAACATCCTGCCCTAGTGGTCTTTGACAGGGGTGGGAGGGAGTGGGCAGTAGATTCACATCTTCACTATGGAATGAACTCTGTGGAGGTGAGGCTGAGATGGTCTGGGAGTCGCCTCCTTGCCCATCATCAGAAATTCATTAAGAGTGAAGTTTGGGTAGCAGCACTCTGGGCTGAGTTTCCTGGGGTTGCCAAGAAGTTAGGGATGCAGCCAACAGATGAACTGAGCCACAACCCTTTTGGAGATGTGCTGCCAGCAAATGGATGAAATGTTACAAAGGGGAGATTTGGGTTTTAAATCAGGTGTTCCTTGGTGAAACCTCCCTGGTGTGGAGGTTTTTGTCAAGAGGACAGTTTGAGTGCTTGCATTAGCTTCCCTGGCCCTACCCTGTATATGCTAAGTAGTATTCCCCTCCTCCCCTATCATGGACATCAAAAATTGTGGTGTCCCACTCCTTTCTAGACACCTTCCGAAATTTCCCTGGTTAAGAGCCTTTGATTTTAAATAGAGAGGTGGTTCAAGGACTTGCTTAATGATTTTTCAAATCCATCCAGCCATCCATTTATTTATTTATCTGTTCATTTGTTAATTTGACCATACCACATGACTTACGGGAATTTAGTTCCCCAACCGGGAATCAAACTTGGGCCCTTGGCAGAGAGAGCGCAGAGTCCTAACCACTGGCCTGCCAAGGAATTCCCACCTTTTATTAATTTAAGTCACCACAATATTATTTCAGGGTTATGTCTTATATCCCTCATAGTTCTTTTGTTTAAAAAAGTGCCAGACAACAAAAGATTTTTATCATGAAGATCAGTATACCCACTGCCTAGATTCTACCATGAACATGTTACTGTACACCTATTTATCATTTATCTATTCATCTGTCTCTTTAGTCACATTTCAGAATAAATGGCAAATATCACTGCAGTATCCCCTGGATATCATTAGGATTTAGTATTTGTTTACACTTAGAAACCTATCAAGATATAGACTGTATCACTCTCAGAAAGTTCCCCTCTGCCCTTTCCTAGTCAGTCCCCACCCCACTCCAAGAGGCAACAATTGTTTAAATTTTTTCTACTAGGGTGTTGCCTGTTGAGTTTAATTTCAGTATCATTTTAGGCTATATCTCCTTGCACTCAGACACATCCGGAAACTTTTAGTTCTCGTTGAACTTAAATCCTCTGGATTGGGGTCAGTTACCCATGACAAGCAGAACCATGGACGCCAGAGATGTCCACATTCTGATTCCCAGAGTCCATGAGTACCTTACATGGCAAAAGGGATTTTGCAGATGTGATTGCAGTAAGGACCTAGATGTGGAGAGATTGTCCTGTGTTATGTGGGAGGATCCAGTGTAATCACATGGGTCCTTAAATGAGTCAGAGATTTGAGAACAAAGACATCTGAAGATACTGCACTGCTGGCTTTGAAGACGTAGGCAGGGACCACAGGCTGAGAAATGGCAGTAGGCGCTAGGACCTGGAAAAGGTGGGAAGATTCTCCCCAGGGTCTGAAGGAACCAGCCCTGCCAACAGTTGGTTTTAGTCCTGTGAGACCCATTTTGGACTTCTGACCTCTAGAACAATAAGATAATAAATCTGTGTTATTTTAAGCCACTAAATTTGTGGCAGTTTGTTACAGTGGCAATTTGAGCAAGAAAAAACTCACACAGGGTCTTTGTCTCTTTTAATGTATAGCAGAGAACAGACTAATAAGAAGTCAAGATTTTTTAAAAATCTCCCAAGATTCTACAACTCTTAACAAATCAGACTTCAGGTTTTTTTTTTTTTTTTCCTGCTTCTTCCCCTCTATTTCCCTAGGGACTTATCATTTTGAGTTTTAGTTACAACTTAGCACAAATTTTACATTCTGGTTTTTTTCCCCACTGAATGTTTTTGATCAAGAATATATGTCCATGTTGTTATAAAGTCTTTATAACTATTTTAAGAGGGCTGTAAATAAAATCAAATGACTATACTAAGTTTAACCACCTTGGAGGGTTTTTTTTTTTTTTTATTGTTTTTTGGCCACACCACACAGCTTCTGGGATCTTAGTTTCCTGGTTGACCAGGGATCAGACCTGGGCCCTGGCATTGAAATTGCTGAGTTCTAACCACCGGACTCCCAGGGAATTTCCCTTATCCATTTTGTTAAAGGATAAACTTTATTGGAAAGTAAAATCATGATTCAAGTACAAAATGAACATGTTCAAGATTGTAGTTGTTAATTAATTGGAGACCCTGTAAAATGTTTTAATAATAAAGCCAAGTAGGAATCCTGAAATGAATTTCTTTCATAGATACAAAACTGATAGAATTGGCCAATATCCACAGAGCTAATTCACCATCAGTTAAATTCCACTGGATGAAATCTGCACTTCTTTGCACAAGAATCATCTTCACTGTCAGTTTCCCTCAAGGTCAATCATTGTGAAGTGGCTTAAAGAGAGTGGACAGTGGAGACAACCAAGAAAGGGATGGGGGTGGATGGGTAGATGGAACACCCAGTAACGGGAGGGAGGAAAGCTACTTCAAAGTCTTCCACCATGTTTCCTGACATCTTGTTGTTGGGTACTTCAGTTATTTCCAATTTTTTGCATTTATTAAAACAAAAAGTCAATACATCTTTAAACATGTAATTTTTTTCTTCCCTAAATGCCTTGATTCTATAGGATAAAATAGTGGAAGGAGGGCTGTAGGGTCAAAAGAGATTGTTTTGGCATTCAGTTGGTGTTACCAAGTTGTATAAGCCTCCCACACACCAAAAACAAACCCTACCCATGTCGCATGGCAGAATATGGGCCATCACTTCCATGGTCTCCTTAAAACATGAGCACCTTCTTTTTCCAGACACCCTCCCATTCACCCTCTTTTCCCTCATGTTCCTTGCTTGGTTGGAAGTAGGTCTGTGGAGAGTTGACCGGACTGGACCAGAGACATACCACCCCTCACCCAGTGCCGGCTCCCTTTGAGCCCCAGAACAGTATCCTGGATCTCTAACTAAAGAAGAAAGAGTTGGGACTTGCCTGGTGGTCCAGTGGTTAGGAATCCACCTTGCAATGCAGGAGATGCAGGTTCAATCCCTGGTCGGGGAGCCAAGATCCCACATGCCTCAGAGCAACTGAGCCCAGCACTCTGGAGCCCAGCCACCACAGCTAGAGAACTCAGTGCGCCTCAGTGAAGAGCCACATGCTGCCACGAAGACCCGATGCAGCCAGATAAAAAATGTGTGCTAAATAAAGAAGCAGGAGCACCACAGGCCCAGCTGGAACTGGTTCATGTTGCCGCTGACTTCCTTTTCCTTTTCCTTCCTTTTTTTATTCTTGAGAAACGTGGTTATATTTACAGTCCTGAGATTCAGGAGAACTAATTTCTGCTTCTGACCTTTGCCATGGGTTAGACACTGATCTACCCTGTTAATGAATTTTTCCAATTGTTGAATGGATTTGGGGTGGAATTTGGGGAGTACATAGTAGGACAGAGTGACCGAGTGAACTTTAAGATAACTTCCGACTCTAACAAAATTGTACTGATTTAAAATTCAGTGATCACATGAGAAAATTCACAGTTTGTATGCAGCCATGGCAGCCACATACCTCCTCTGTTCCCCAGTAACCAGGATGACAGTTTGACTGCAGAAAAGAAATCCACCAGGTCCTACTTGTTCCAGGAAATGGCTGGCCACACACCCTCCACCCCTTCCTCTTTTGAAATGTCCTCAGACTGCTTGCTTGGCCCGTTGCACCTAACCAAGGATGGCCAAATGTACTTGAAGATCAGTTGGTCTCTCCTTCGCTCCACAAACCTGCCCTATGGGAACGTTTTCCAATTGGAAACTACATTAGTATACACCTAGACAGCATATTAAAAGAGATCTTTGCCAACAAAGATCAGTATAAAGATTTTTGTATAAGTATAAAGATGAGACAAAGGGCAGCTGTGGTTTTTCCAGTAGTCGTGTACGGATGTGAGAGTTGGACCATGAAGAAGGCTGATCGCCAAAGAATTGGTGCTTTCCAGCTGGTGCTGAGAGTCCCTTGGACAGCATGGAGATCAAATCAGACAATCCTAAAGGAAATCAACTGTGAATACTCATTGGAAGGACTGATGCTAAAGCTGAGGCTCCAGTACTTTGGCCACCTGATGCTAAGAGCCGACTCATTGGAAAAGACTGATGCTGGGAAAGATTGAGGGCAGGAAGAGAAGAGGGCAACAGAGCCTGGAGATGGTTGGATGGCATCATCGACTCTGCACACGAGTTTGAGCAAACTCCAGGAGATAGTGAAGGATACTGAAGCCTGGTGTGCTGCAGTCCATGGGGTGGCAAAGAGTTGGACACGACTGAGTGACTAAACAACAGATCTCATTTTTACGCAATAAAATGTACCCCCTGACACTTTGGAACCTCCATGGAAGCAAAGATGATGACAGCAGAGCAAGTTTCTAAATAAACAGGCCGTATTAATTTTGTCTTAAACTTAGATTTGTCTTGGCACATGTGGGATGTGTCTGTAAGAATTCTGCCCTCAGTGTGCACCTGCTTCCTGGACAAAGGTGGGTTCAGTTTGGTTGATGCCTTGGACCAAACTGGGTTCTCAGGAACCACTGAGAAAGCAGGGTTTAGGGATTCCTGTTCAGCCCCCTAATTAAATGCAATGAATTAATGAGGGATATCTGACACCAAAAATGCGTTAAAATGCCAAGGGCAGCACTCCCCTGGCTTCTGTCCAGAGTGGGTCTTACTAGTTTCCTGAGCTCCCCACGTGCATGGGACAGATTGATTACGGACCATCAGGAGCGGGGCTTTGCAGCAGCTGCCCTGTAGAGGACGCAGGAGAGCAGCTGTCGGCTTTTATGAGGAAGGTGGGAATATTTGCTAGTGAATATGTAGGACTGATACATTACTGGATCTGTCTGCCAGATACCACTGTAGTTGTTCCTAGTTTAGAATTAATTTGTATATTTCTCAAAATAGTGGATGACCAAGATTTAGGGAAATAAATTGTGAGTTTAAAATTGTTAGTTCCTCAGTTGTGTCAAACTCTTTGTGACCCCATGGACTGTATCCCTGCCAGGCTCTTCTGTCCATGGGTTCCCCAGGCAAGAATACTTAAGTGGGTAACCATTCCCTTCTTCAGGGGACCTTCCTGACCCAGAGACCGAACCTGGGTCTCCTGCATTGCAGGCAGATTCTTTACCATCTGAGCTGCCAGAAAAGCAAAATTCAGTTAACCATGGAGGAAAGTATGTTTATGGTATGTCATCCCTGTGGTCAGTGCTGTTCTAGGTGTTAGAAGTGAATACAGGAGAGGGAAGAGAAAGGTGCCACCTGCAAGACTTTCCATTCTAGTGGAGCCCTAGAACATGACCACATCAACGACATCAGGTGTCCAGAAGGTGACAGCAGTGAGGAGAGCGGCAAAGTAGCCAACTGAAGGCTGGGAAGAAAACTGCTAGCATAATGGAACAGCAAGTACGAAGACTCTGAGGCATGGTGAATTAGGGATGCTGGGAAAACAGTAAGACCACATGGGGAGAGCAGAGGTGTGAGGGGGAGAGTTGAGCAAGAGCCAGGTAAGGCAGGGTGTTGGCATTACACACAGTGAGCATGGTGATGGCATTGTGGATTTCAGCAGGGGCGTGATATCTTTTGCTTTTACAAGATGTCTCTGAAAATTGGAAAATTGAAGGAGATCACGGTAGCTGATCTCCCCAGATGACCCCCAGTGGTTGGTTCCTCTACTGCCCTTGAGTCTGGGCTGGCCTCGTGACTGCTTGCACCGTTAGCAGGCAGTGGGGTGGATGTTTTGAGACGTCCAATCCCAGGCCCTAAGAAGCCTGCCAGCTTCCACTGCCTTCCTCTTGGAAGCTCTTTGGGGGTGCCATATTGGAGGAGAATTGAGCCCACAGTCCCAGCTGGGGCCAAGCCAACTGCCAGCACCAACTGCCAGTCAGATTGAGGAGCCACTTGGACATTCATTCCATCCAGCTGAGCCCACAGATGCCCAGAGCCCCAGCAACATCACATACACTGAGAAACCACCTCACTCAGCTCAGGAAATTGTGAGATTTAATACGCTGGTTTTGAAGTGGTGTATTTCACAGCAACAGTTGAAACGAGGGCCAGCAAGGAAGCACACACCAAGAGGCTGGCTGCTAGAGTTAGGCCAGAGATGAGGCAAAGTGCGGAAGTGTTAGTCGCTCAGTCGTGTCTGACTTTTTGTGACTCCATGGACTGTAGCCCACCGGGCTCCTCTGTCCCTGGAATTCTCCACGCAAGAATATTGGAGTAATTCCCTTCTCCAGGGGATTTTCCCAATCCAGGGAGTGAACCCAGGTCTCCTGCAGTGCAGGCAGATTCTTTACCATCTGAGCCATCAGGGAAGCCCAGAGATGAGGGAGTTCTTGGGCTAGAAACGAGGGTAGTAAGAAAGTGGTCAGGTCCAGAACATACTACCGGTGTAGCTTTCAGGTGGAACTGTGAGGGAGAATCCCAATAGAAAAGCAGCACTCTTCTGCCAGGCCCTCCTCACTCTAGCCCATGCATAGAGACAACTATTTCAGACTCCTAGCTTGCTTTTCTGCAGCTAGCACCATGTTGCACCAGTCGATTATATTATTTTTTAGGGTATTCTTTTTTGTTTGCTTGTTTGTTTAGAAAATAAGGTTAAATCTTTGGAAAGAACCTGCTCAATTAAACAAAGTCTCAAAAGACATAAAGGAAATTAATAATAGATGTGACCACCTAAAAATGAAATAACAAAACTTCTGTATCATAAAGAATGCCATAAAGAAAAGAGCCATTAATGGAGAGAAATTTTTTTTTTACAAAATATAACAAAAATCTTGTACCCTAAATATATAAATAATTCTAAAGGAAAAAATTTAGTAGAAAATAATTTTAAGCTACTCTAAGAATTTTACATTATATTGCTGTGCTTCATGTGTCACCTTAGGATCTTAATCTTCTCCTGTGGCCTCTTGTCCTCCAGCAGACACACCCAGGCTTCTTCCCAGCAAGATGGTCTCAGTTCCACCTTGCACTAAGGTGATCAGAGGGGACACCCCACCCTTCCCACCCCCTACTCCATGGCAGGGTGGAGCCCTGTTGCTCTCCTTGCTCTGCAGGAAGCAAAGGTAACAGAGGCAACAGTCACCTCATCACAGCCAAAGGGTTGGGGAGGGTTACAGAGAAGAAGGAGCTACAGAAAGAGATTCTTTTAATTTGTGTATGAAGTTGGCATACACTCAAGTGTCCTATGCATGAAACCCACCAGAATTAACAGGAAAATCTCTTGAGAACTGAACTATGATGTGGAATACTGCATGGTTTTAGATTGACCTCTGGGTAGCACACAACAGGGCAGACCAAAATAGCACTGATTTTGGAACTAAATTGACATTCAAACACAAACCACAAGTGAGCCATTCTGAACTGAAACAGGTTTAAGGCATGCTAAAGTAGTTTTTTTTTTTTAAAGGAAACAAGATTCTTGTAACATAATACCCAAAAATCTAGGATAAAATCAAATATTACCAGATCTGAACCGGAATGAGAAAAGACAATCAACAGATCCCAATATCAAGATTACATGGATGTTGAGATTATCTGACAAGGATTTTTAAAGCAGCTATCATAAGAAAAAAGGAAAGCGTAAAGGAAGGAAAAAGGATCAACAAGCAACTTTGAACACTCTTGAAATAGAGAAATATTGATAAAATGTTTCAGCAAAGAAATAGAAAATATAAAGGAAAACCAAATGGAAATTTTAGAACTAAAAAATACAAAAATAAAAAACTCATTGCATGGACACAGTGGCAGAATGGAGATGACAGAGGAAAGAAACAGTGAACTTGAAGTTGGGCCAATACAAACTGCTCAGGCTGAACAAGGAAGCAATAGGTGAGAAAAACAAACAGAACTCCAGGAGCCTGTCGGACAGTACCAAGATACACTTAAGTCACTGGGGTCCCAGAAGGAGAGAAGGAGGAGTGCAGTGCAGAAAATATAGAGAAATAATCACTGGAAAACCCTCAACTTTGGTAAAAGAACATAAATTTACTGACTTAAGAAGCTGAGTGAACCCTAAACTGAGAATACATAATCCTAAAATAGTATGCACTAAAAACCGAATTCTAGGCAGTGAGACGGTGGATTCCGGGGGCTGGGGCTCAAGATATTGGCAGATACTGGGCAGAGGGTACAAATATCCCGTTATAAGATGAATAAGTTTGGGGATCTAAAGTATGGTTTTTAAGTTAACAATACTGTATTATGTTCTTGAAAGTTGCTAAGAGAGTATATATTAAATGCTTTCACCACAAAAAAAAATAGTAATTATGTGAAGTGATGGTATGGAGATATTAACCAATACTACTGTAATAATTTTGCAATATGTAAGTGTATCAAATCATCACATTTTATACCTTAACTTACACAGTATGTCAACTCTGTCTCAATAAACCTGGAAAAAATGCAAAGTGGAAAAAAACTAGAACAGAATAAGTACGAATTATGGGACATTTACAAAAGGTGTGGCATATACATAATGAGAAGACAAGAAGAGAAAGAGGAGAGAAGAAATGACTTAAGTCATTGAAGTTATAATGATTTACAAGTTTCCAAAATTAATGATAGACACCAAACTACAAATTCAGGAAGCTCAAGAAATACCAAGCAGGATAAATACCAAAAGATCGACACTAAAGCATTTTATATTCAAACTGTAGGAAACCAAGGACAAAGAGAAAATCTTGAAAGAAGCCAAAGAGGGATAGTGTAGGAAACACCTTACTTGTAGAGGAACAAGGATGAAAATTACATTGGGCTTTCTCTTCAGAAACCGTGAAAGCAAGAAGAGAGTGGAATGAGATATCCAAGTGTTGAAAGAAAATAACAACCAGCCTAAAATGTTGTATCCACCAAAATTATCGTTCAAAAATGAAGAGAAGATTCTTTCTCAGACAAACAAAAAACTGAAGGAGAGAGGAGCTAGAGATCAAATTGCCAACATCCACTGGATCTAAGAAAAAGCAAGGGAATTCCAGAAAAACATCTTATTTTCTTCATTGACTACACTAAATCCTTCGTGTGGATCACAAAGAACCGTGGATGGAAGTTTTTTAAAGAGATGGGAATACCAGACCATCTTACCTGCCTCTTGAGAAACCTGTATTCAGGTCAAGAAGCAACAGTTAGAACTAGATATGGAACAACAAACTGCTTCCAAATGGGGAGAGGGGTATGTCAAGGCTGTATACTATCATACTGCTTATTTAATTTATATGCAGAGTGTATCATGTGAAATGCCGGGCTGCATAAAGCTCAAGCCAGAATCAAGATTGCTGGGAGAAATATCAGTAACCTCAGATAGGCAGATGATCCCACCCTAATGGCAGAAAGTAAAGAACTAAAGAGCCTGTTGATGAAGGTGAAAGAGGAGAGTGAAAATGCTGGGTTAATACTTTACATTCAAAAAACGAAAATCATGGCATCCGGTCTCATCACTTCATGACAAGTAGATGGTGGGGGGGAATAGAAACAGTGACAGACTTTATTTTCTTGGGCTCCAAAATCACTGCAGACTGTGATTTCAGCTTGCTCCTTGGAAGGAAAGCTATGACAAACCTACACAGTGTATTAAAAAGCAGAGACATCACTTTGCCAACAAAGGTCCATATAGTCAGAGCTATGGTTTTTCCACCAGTTATGTACAGATGTGAGAGTTGGACCACAACAAAGACTGAGCACCAAAGAACTGATGCTTTTGAACTGTGGTGCTGGAGGAGACTCTTGAGAGTCCCTTGGATAACAAGGAGATCAAGCCAGTCCATCCTAAAGGAAATCAATCCTGAATATTCATTGGAAGGACTGATACTAAAGCTGAAAATCCAATCCTCTGACCACCTGATGTGAAGAGCTGACTCATTGGAAAAGACACTGATACTGGGAAAGATTGAGGGCAGGAAGAGAAGGGAGAGACTGGCATCATCCACTTCAAGGGACATGAGTTTGAGCAAACTCCAGGGGGTAGTGAAGGACAGGGAAGCCTGGCTGCTGCAGCCCACGGGGTCACAAAGAGCCGGACATGACTGAGCAACTGAACAACACACCTGTCTTGCAAGAAATGTTAAAAGAAGTTCTTCAGAGAGAAGGAAAATAATATCAATTGGAAATTCAGATCAACATAAGGAGGGAAGGTGTCTGAGAAGGAAAAAATGAAGGTAAAATACAACCTTCGTTGCTTGTATACCTACCTAATCTTAGAGATAATTCTTTGTCCAAAGTAACAATAGCAACAGTGAACAGGGTGATTCTAGCATATGAAAAGTGAATTGAATGGCAGCACTGTTACAAGGGATTGGAGGGAGGAACTGGGACCACTCCGGAAGGGACTTGGAGTACCCACGAAGTGGCACAGTGTCATTTGAAAGTGGGCTTATAAACAAGTATCAAATCATTAAGCTGTACACCTTCGGGTAATGTAATATCAGCATGTCCATTGTACCTCAATAAATAAAAACGGAAAAGAGAGTGGACTTGGGTTAGTTGCAGACACACTGCACACTCCAGTGCAGCAGTCCCCAACCGTTTTGGCACCTGGGACCGGTTTCGTGAAGGACAGTCTTTCCGTGGACTGGGGTTGGTGGGACGGTTTTGGTATGATTCAAGCACATTACATTTATTGTGCACTTTATTCCTGTTATTATTACATCAGTTCCACCTTAGATCCTGGAGGTCAGGGACCTCTGTTTTAGGGGAGCCGTTAACAACTTTTTTAAAGAAGTAATTGATATTCTGAGAAGAGAGAAAATGGAATCATACAAAATTAAAACCAGTCACCGTCCACACTACAGCACATTCAAGGTCTACCGGTAGCCAGGCGGCTGGAGCAGGAGAGGTAACAGCGGGCGAGGCTGTGCCAGCCTGGGTTCGTGGGTTTGACTTCTAGGGAGGTGCCCAGGGATGCAGCAGGCACGCAGTGGTCCCTTGCTTCTGCCCCTAGGCCCAGGCCCAGGAGAGCAGGGGAAGGATAACCCAGGCCCTGAAGCACAGAGAGGGTGTGACGCACAGCTTGTTACAGTGAGTTAGGCCGGGGACTCACGGGCGTTGGCTCCTTCCCTCCTTCCCTCATTCTCCCCTCTCTGGGGATGTCCTGTGGTTAAATCTAGCAGTGGTCCTCAAAACGACACTTACCTGGAAATGAGTACAGAGAAGTGTCAAGGGTGGGCAGAGGGAGGCCTCCCAGTGCGGAGTATGAGAGGGGTGTTTTCTGTAGAGTTGAGAAGCGGTAATGAAACCTCTGAAAGGCGCCTGCTTTTTATTATCACTCTGCACTGGCAGTTCTAACTCAAATCAGTGATTAACTTTCTCCTCCTGGTAAAAATGTTTTGCTAGTCTAGGTTCTAAATGGTCACTGCGGTTACTATTAAGTTTTAAGAACAGGCTATTAGCACAGTTTAAAACAACTTTTCCTGTAATAAACACTGTGGTCCACATGGAAGTTAATCCAGAGAACTTCATTATACACTTGGCTTCCCCCACACACCCAGACTCAACTACAGGCATTTGTTTCTAGTTTGGTAACAGTTTGTAACAGTTAAACTCAACTCCAGACACAGCTAGTTTACCCTCCAGTGTTCTGCACCCCCTGGAGCCTGAACAGCAAAGGTGACTTAAGCAGTGACAGCGCTGTGACTGTGAGAGGCAGCAACAGAGCCTGCGTGACCGCATATTTTCACTCCACATGCAGATCACACCCCAGACTTACTGGGTTCACTCTAGTTATTTTTGCAAAATGAAAAAAGACATTAATACTAGCTCATTACTTTTCCTTTTTTTGTACTATAATACTATATTTGTTGATTTGGTTTGTTGTTTTTCACTGCTACAATTATATATATGTGAAGTCCAATAAAGAAACTTCACACCCTGAATTTCTTTTCTGGTCATTATTCTTATGATTTATTTGGTGATTGCTAATGACAATAATTATGCTGCAGAGGAGGGAGTAGTGAGAAAATCGCTGATCATGAAGGCTAATTCAGCCCTGACTTTGCCCGAAACTTCACATCGACTCCACAAGATGGGCTTCTGTAGCCCATTTTATAGGTGAGGAAACTGAGGTTCAGAAAAGGAAGGGAAAAAAGCCCAGGATTACATTAATAAGTGACAGGAAAGGGGTTCAAATCCAAGGTTGGCCCAACTCCAAAGTCCATGTATGAAGTGCCAGCAGGTATTAAGGCTTTGCCAGAGCAAGACACAGCAAATGTGGACATGAACTATGGTGGCTGGGGGCTTCTTGAAGGACGTGGTGCTGGGATGGTCTGGCGGGGGAGGGCAGTGAAACATGAGGAACTTGGGATGAGACAGAGAACAGGGGCTCCAGCCTGAGCCCTGCTGCTCCTGGCCAGAATGGCCTTGGACAAGTCCCTGGGTCAAGGATTCCACACATCAGGCTTAAACCATGGTCTGGGCGGTGATTGTGGCTGGTGAGCGAATATGATCTTTCCCTGCCCTGTCTAAGAACTGAACCCTCAAGTCCCCCTTGGCCCACACCTGCCCCCCTGCCCCAAACCCTGCACCTCTGGGGTTAGGAGCCCAGCTGCTGGCTGGAGATCTAGATGGCATGAGTTAGAAACATAAGCCTGGGTACTCCACAGGCCTGGCTTTGAGTCCCAGATCAACCACCTTCTCAGATGAGTCACCTTGGACATGACTCTTGCCCCTATTCTCAGTGTCCTAAACCATAAAGTTGGATCATTATATTGATCTGAAAGAGTAGTTGTGAGAATGAAAAAAAAATAATACCTGATACTTACTGGAAAATTCTGGTACCACAAAGTTCCAAGAGTATGACTGATTTGTTTTTCATTAGATTTTGTAACCACCCTATGAAGCTGCTGTTCTCTTTTACAGATGTGGCAGTGGAGGAACAGAGTGGTGATGATCATCACCCAAGGCCATGCCCTTGTTCTGCTTGGCTTAGTGTCTGTCCCACAGGAAATGTCTCACAGTTACAGTTGTAACTAGTTCTGACACATGGGTCCCACACACACATCTCCCTGTCTCTGGAATGAGGATGTGTCTGACAACTGATGTCCAAGGAACATGTCGGCCAGCAGGGGGAGGGGGAGTTAGGTGTCCTCGCTGTCTCTGGCCAGTTCCTCGGATGGCTGAGATCAAGCCTGATGGATTTTTATCAGGTTGAACCCCTAATTATCACTTACCGTGGCTTCTAAAATGTTGCCACATGGAAATAGAAGGTTATTGAAGGTTCAGAAGGCTGTCATCACCCAGGCAAAACAAAACTTGCCAAATTCATCCAAAGAATGTGAAGAACTTTAATCTTTGATCAAGTCACCAAAGTGACCACGATGTGCAATTTTAGAAATAAAATACGCTACCGTAAGTTTTTTAGAGGGCATCCCTGATATGCCTTTTTCACCAAAAAGTTACTAAATAGATATATTTTCTTTAAAAATCTTACAATTGATAACGTCTTAAAAAAAGTGGAAGTAACTCAGTTGTGTCTAACTCTTGGTGACACCATGGACTGTAGCCTGCCAGGCTCCTCTGTCCATTGGATTACCCAGGCAAGAATACTGGGTTGCCACAGTATCAAGTAAACCCAAAATGGTCATGATTCTTCCCATTTTGAGCACCAAAAACCCACTTTAAACTGGCTTAAGTGAAAAAGGTACTTTAAATATTAGCTCTTGGATGTAGAAAGCCTAAGAAGAGGCAATTGGCTTCAAGCACAGCTGGGCTGGGGGCCTTTTGGTGACTCAGACCGTAAAAAATCTGCCTGCAATGCAGGAGAGCTGAGTTCGACCCTGGGTTGGGAAGATCCCCTAGAGAAAGGAATGGCAAACCACTCCAATATTCTTGCCTGGAGAATGGACAGAGGAGCCTGGCGGGCTACAGTCCATGAGGTTGCAAAGAATCAGACACAACTGAGCAACTAACACACACACACACACACACACACACCTGGCTCTGCAAAGGCTCCATTTCCAGCCGAGGCAGGACAGCTGCCAGCAACTCCAGCAGCCAACCCTCTCAGGTTTGATGCTCCCATTCTTCTCAACATTTGGAATAAGTCCTAAGCCCAACTGCCGGTGACTGGGACGGCAGTCTACATGAGTACCCTCTGGGCAGTTCACTGGAGGCTCAGGGGATGGAATGCAGGTCTGGGCCTGGCTTAGTCTCACTTGTCCCCTTGTAGTCAGGGGTAGTTTCAACTCCACCCACTGCCCGAGGCTGAGGTGGGGGAGGAGCTTCCCCTGAAGAAAATCGGGGGTTGATGATACCATAAGAAGGAGAAGTGAATGCTGGATGACCCCCAAATTATAACTGTCTTTGGAAAATATGAAAGGAAGGTTCAGAGAGATGACTTGTACCAGATCATCCACCTGGCTGCTCAGGTGGCCCCAGAGGGGAATGTGCCATTGTCAGACCACCTGTCAAGAGTGGGGAGAGTCCTTGGAGATCCCTGGTGTGGTGGGGCGGGGAAGCTGGAGGCCCAGAGCAGGAGAACGACTGGTTCAAGGTCATACAGCAGCCCCCGGTGGGGATAAAACTGGAACACAGAGCTCAGGTATCTTGGTCCCCCATCTAGTGCTCCCAGCTGATCTTGTGAGTACCCAAGGAGACTTTGGGACGGGGGCCCCCCGCTGGCTCATCCTTCTTGGAGGAGAAGCTCCACCAGCCTCTTTGGGAAAGGACTTCCTCCCAGCAGATGTAGTGGGGTGGCTTTAACAAACCCCGGCCTCATCCCTGCTATACTGGGATCTCCCAGTTTGTCCGAGTAGGAAGGGAGTTGGGTGAGGGGCCCAAGATTCCCATAGGCCTTCCCAGTCCTTGACGGTGCCAATCTGATGCCTTAATCTTGTATCAAATACAAGCCCCAGGCCAGCTCCTCCACCTGCTCCAGCTACCCTGCCTTCTGTGGATTTTGGAACCACCACTGCTAGCCAGGCTGGATCTTTTTCCACTCTGGGAAGGGCCACATCTTCACCCAACCAGATCCTAAGAAACCAGTAGTGTTTCCTTATCTAGTGTTCAAAGCTAGGAACCCAGCAAGCATGAACCCACCAGCCCTGCTCTCTCTGGAATTCTCTGTGGTGGGGGGACTTGGGTGCACTAGTCTGATTCAGGGTGGGAAGGAGGCCAGGTAAGTCTTCCTCTGCATAATAAGTGTATAATTTTATGTAGATGGTGCATCTTTTGGGGGTGATGGAGGGGCTTCTGATAGAGATTAGGAGGGGCTTAAGCACCCACTGAGCTTCCTTGGTAGCTCAGACGGTAAAGAATCTGCCTGCATGCAGAAGACCTGGGTTTGATCCCTGGGTCGGGAAGATCCCCTGGAGAAGGAAATTGCAACCCACTCCAGTATTCTTGCCAGGAGAGTCCTGTGGACACAGGAGCCACTGGCCCATCCCTGATGTTATCACCAATTTAAATTTGAGGAACCAGCCCTACCTCAAGGACAGGACACCTGCGGTAGAAATGGAAATCAGGTCCTTCAAATAGTGGGAAAGACGTGGGGTGGGGGGCTGGGTGCAAGGACATCTTCCCAGCTGGTTGGGACTTCCAAGAAGGACAACTAAGGACTGTATTTATGACACAGAAAGCTTTAAGTGAAAAAAAGGAAATTTACAAGAAAATGTGTGTGTAAGGAGGTAGGGTGTGTGTGTGAATCAAGTTTATGGTGGTCAAGAGCATAGGATTTGGAGCCAGACCGCTCAGGTTCAACTATTGCTTTCACCCCTTACTTAACCTTGGTTATTTTATTTAAACTGCCTGTGCTTCGATTTCATCTGTAAAATGGGGATAGTAACAAAGTGAAGACTCCAGGAGATAACTCCACCTAAAGCAGTGAATGTAGGTCCTGGCACACTTGAGTACTCAGACGATGTTAATCTTGTTAGTCTCCTGTGCAGGAACCTCTTTCCTACAATCTTTGGCAGCCAGACTCAGGCCAGACCCCAGCGGGCCCCACCCTGGCTCCGGAAGCCGGCAGCCCCGCTGAGGCCGCCGTCCATTGTTCCCTCCTTCCTGCTCAGGCCAGGGTGCATCCGGCTGGGGAGCCCACCCTCTCGCCACCCCCACTCCACCCCCGCCAACCCACTCCTAGTCAGTCCCAGTCAGGGCCCTCCCACTCAGAGTTGGAGCCCTGGACTGGCTCTGAGGCCTTGGTCCAGCTCTCCCTAGTCTCCTCTCTGGAAAAATCGAAAATAGCAGAGACATCTCTCAAGGCTTCCTGATGGTTCAATGAGATCACGCGTGTAGGAGGCTGAGCTCCAGGTCTGTTGTCCCACCCAGAGTATGGCTGTCTTCGCAGGTACTGTCAGTTTAGAGGGATGGCTGCTCCCACCAGGGTGCAAGGGGGACCAGTTCAGTCCTAATGTCTGGGCTGGAGTGGATTTCTTAGATCACGCTGCCTCTCCTCACCCCACCACTCAACCTCTCCCCTGGCATGAGGCAAAAAGTGGATAAAAGGGCTGGACAGCTTTCCCAGGCTGGCAGCTGGAAGAGATGGGCTCTGGAGTCCTTGCATCCTGGCTCTGCCCTGGAATTGCTATGTGGCCTTGGGCAAGGCCTCCCATTCTCTGTGCTTCCCTTTCCCTCCTCCCTGGCTGTACTGCTGGCTTTCTGGCTAACTATGGGAAAGTTGATCCCCCCAGGACTCAGTTTGTCCCATCTGCCAAATGGCCTGCACACCTAGATTAACAAGGTGACTGCCGATCTCAGGAAGTTTCTTTCTTGTCTTTCTGCTGCCCTGTCTCCCATTTCTCTGCTCAGACAAGCCCACCACTCTGGGCTGGCCATGAGAGTCTTCCAGAAGAGCATGTCCAAGCCTTATCAGTGTGTTTCTTTGTGCTGGGCAGGACCAGGATCTGGTTTTTGATCTGCTTTCTCTCTACCCTCAGCCCAGGAGGCAGAACAGGCCTCCCTGTCCACAAGTTGGCTTTGACGCAACATGAACATCACAGGGCAGCATGCTGAGTGACTACTGTGCAGCAGCAAGCCTTCTGTCATCAGAGGGAGTTTGCTCAAGACGTGAGGTGTGGGGATGAGCCAGGGCTCACATCACATCACAGCTTCAAAGCCTCAGCCTATTCTCAGAGTACCCTCTTGTGGCCTTCACGCTCCCAGGGGGACCTCTCTGGCCATTACGTTCCTGCCAGCAGCTGTCACCTTGCTGCCTTCCCTCTCCCACTTCCCTCCTTCTGCTCCCCCATCCTGTGGACTGCAACAGAAACCCCTGAATCTTCTCTTCCCATTATACGAACAATTGGTTTGTTCCCAGTTTCGATAGGGGTAGTTGGAGGGGAGGGCTTGGATGTGTGTGGATGGGGTGTGTGAGGGCTTGGATGCTGTGCTGTGCTTAGTCACTCAGTTGTGGCTCACTCTTTGCGACCCCATGAACTGTAGCCCACCAAGCTCCTCTCTGTTCATGGGGATTCTCCAGGCAAAATTGCTAGAGTGGGTCGCCATGCCCTCCTCGAGGGGATCTTCCCAATCCAGGGATTGAACCCACCTCTCTTGCATTGCAGGCAGATGCTTTACTGTCTGAATCACCAGAGAAGTCCATGAATACCGGAGCAGGTAGCCTATCCCTTCTCCAGGGGACCTTGCTGACCCAGGAATAGAACCAGAGTCTGCTGCACTGCAGGGGAATTCTTTACCAGCTGAGCTACTAGGGGAGCCTGGATACCCCATAATCTCCATTGATTCTGCCCAAATCATCCCAAATAGACAAGGTCACCCTCAAAGAAATCTTAGGGATATTTTGTGCTTTATAAACAGTCTTAAAATAAGCCCCTTGCCTCCCCTGAGCCTCTCTTTGCCAACCTTCTGCTCTCAAGTTTGTCCACCCAAGCTCATCAAAGGGCTCAGTAGGGCAAAGGATCTTCCACTGAAAAGTATTTCCTTCCATGAAAGGCTGAATATAAAAGGCACATTTCCCCATGTTACTTGTGTGTTTTAATTACTCTTCACCATAACTGCTGTTTGAGAAGTATGGGTTCGATTTTGCAGAAGAGGAACCTGGCGGACTGGAAGGCCTGTCCGGCCTGACAGCTGCAGGCTCAGGGCTGTCCGATGTCTTTCTTCTCTTCAGCCCCACCACTCCAGGTAGGTCCCTGCTGCTGGACTCAGTGCAACCCCACCCCCACATCCAGGACACAGACACTCCCTCTGCCCCTGCACAGGTGACCACAGCCACCTGGTGACATCCCAAACAGAGGCCTGAGGGCATCCTTAGTGTCATTCTCCATGTTATTTCCCAGGCTCTGCCCTCCAGGCACGTGGGGAGATGGCACTTCCTGCCCCCTTGTGATGGAGTGGGGTCATCTGTCTAGCCCTGTCCAATGACGTACATGCGAGCAGAGGCAATTGCCAGGTGAAGACGCTCTTCCTCCATCATGGCTTCTGCTGGCCTTTGAGGTAGTGACTGCTCTGTCGCCTGGGCCCTGGGGGAGGTGACCAGAGAGACCCAGCAGCTTTGGATGGACGTGCCGGTGCCACTGAGACTTGAGTGGTTAGTTATGCAGCAGCGTGTGTGACCTCTCCTCCCTTGACTAGTACATTTCTCATTTCTCCAGAAAGCAGAACCAAGGTGGAGCTGAGAAATGGGGTGGAGGATGTTCAGTCTCTGGAGACCTGTCTTGTGTTCTTCTATGAGATGGTTCATCAGGTGTGGCCACGGAGCAGGCAGAGGAGAGGCTCAGGGAAACAAAGGTTCTATGCATGCACAAGTCTAGAGACAGGAAACATACGTGCCATGCGTGGCAAAAACACAGGGTGGTCAGGAGGGGGAGGGGAGAATGCTTAAGTTGCAGTCTTTATTGGGGTTTCCAAGAAAAAGGCAAAGTAGGCCAAGGTGAACAGTTTGGGAAGGACTGGTCCCAATAATTTCAGTACGCTCTGGGCTATAGGAGGATTTCCAGTTGCCGAATACCTGGCCCTGGGGTGATTGGGCAGAGGGATTTCACCTATCAGCACGGACTGATAGATATCTGGCTCTGGATGTATGATGCCAAATCCTCAGGCTGGATACCTGCGGTGTCTCGGGCCCAGCGGGGACCGACTGAAGCTGAGTTGGCCCTTTGCTGGATCTTAACGCATCTTGACATGGGGGGCAGAGACTGCTTGTTGTCTACCCAGTACGCATGCTCCCCTTTCCCTTTGTAACAGAACTCCAATATTATCTTCTAATGCGCCCAGCCTTGAGTGTAACTTGTATGGCCATGTGATTAAATCCGTGCTACCTAAGTACCTAAGTAAGCTGAAGTTCGCCTGGACTTCTTGGTGGGCGTCTTATAGGGGATCACTCAGCCGGAGGTCCTTCTGCCCTCTCCTTCCTGCTGTTGCAGCTGCAGCCCCATCCGCTGTTCTGAGTGTTGCAGGTAACACAGTGTGAAAATTGCAAAGACTGGGAAGATGTTTCAATATCTGATTAGATCCTAAACCTCCTGTAAAAACCCACTACCCAGGAAGATGGGCCACAGTTCCCACGTGTTTTGTACTCAGCTAGCAAAGCCCTACTGTAAGGGGCTGGAAGAGATATCTCCCGGTGGGCTGAAGGGACTGGGGACATTTTTCCAGCCCTGGAGGAGAGCGATTCTTTAGCAAAGCAACTCAAGCAACTGGAGAAACGGGGCTTTGAACATACATTCTAGGGCTCACTTTGCCTTCCTTCTCCTCCCCAAGTTGTACTAGGGCCCATGCACTTCCACCCCACAGCCTTCCCCAGAAGCTGACTCTCTGCCAGGCAAAGGCAGGGAAAAGGGGTGTTCCCAACTGGCTCTCTAAGCTCTCTTCAGAAGGGAAGCTGGGCTTCCCTAGGAAATGGAGTAGAGAATTAGTAAGAGAAGACCAGTTTGGGGAGACCCCAGACCTCTCATGGCTGCTCTCTGAGCCAGACAAATCCCTCCACTGACTTGGGTTCCCACCTATAAGATGGGATAATAATACCCTGTCTGTCTCCCTCCCAGGGATGTTGAGGGACCATCCTGTGGAGCTCAGAGGCATGCAGAAGGCAGGGGAATTACAAGTGTGCAATCTGGAGGTGTGCGGTTGGTCCCCTCACAGGAAGCAAAAAGCAGTGCCCTACGTCCTGGTGGTGGCCACCAGCCCTGCCTCAGGTCTGATGGACCCAGATCAACAGCGCTCATGCCTCCTGTGATCCTGGACCTGAGCTTTCTCATCAGTAAACTGGCATTATGTCTGTAGACAAAGATGGAAGCTGATAGATGTGAACCACCTGGCACAGCTCCTGGTTCATGGCAGCCCTCAGAACTGGTTGGATCTTCATGGTCCCTGATCTTAGTGGACATGTGCATTCTTACCGGATGCCCTGTTTTCAGGCCATCCTGAAAGATGTCTGGTGAATGCCCCACTTATGACATTAATAAGGGTGAAGGACAGGGAAGCCTGGCATGCTGCATGCAGTTCACAGGGACGCAAAGAGTCAGACATGACCGAGCGACTGAACAACAATGATACTTCCAACAGAGCACCCTTGATTTACCAGATGCTTTGCAGTGAGGGCTGGGCACACGACTAAGACTCCCCCAGTCATGTGGCCCCAGTGCAAAACTTTGGGGGATCCATGACCCAAGGAGACAGGGGCACACAGACTCACTTTGGCCGTGCCTACATCCAGTGTCTGGAGTCATCAGGGACAGAGGTTCTGGCCAGGTCTGGGAGTCAATGAGACCGGTTGCCATGTCAGTGTCCCGTGATTAGGGGCTGAGAGGTGATCTGGGTCATAAGACTTCCACGCTGGACTCTCTGACTGACTTAAAGGTGGTGGGCTCCCCAGTAACCTTTAATAAGTTCCTTTCTTGCTTAAGTAACCCACAGCCAGTTTCTGTTGATGGGTGATCACAAACCTTGGCTGACTCCCCTCCTCAAGCCCAAATGCCAACACTTCCTCTACCCCCAAGTTGCCTGTGTATGTTTAGATGCTCCTCCTGTGCCTCTGATTAAGAAGTTGGCTGCTGCGACCAACTTTCACCAGAAAATTACCAAGTTAGACCCAGGGCCAGGCTACTGAGGGTGGCACAGTTGCCATAACCTGCAAGGGGAAAAGCAGACAGATTCTAGGTTTAAATCCCAGTTCCATGGCTTACCACATGTGATCATGGGCCCTCACCATACCTGTCTGAGTCTCAGTTTACTTGTCACAACACTCCAGTGGTCATGTTTTAGGGGTTTCAAGGAGGTAAGGGGTGGAAAGCCCCTTGCCCCATGCTTAGCACACTGTAGGCACTGGATCTGAGAAGAAACTGGGTCGAGAAGGAGCAAGACACTAGCTCTCACGTTATAGGTTGTGTCCTGGTCACCTGGAGAAGGGAGTCAAAGGCAGAGTAGGGTGCAGCAAGCCTGGTTGTGCCCTGGGATCTGTCTTTTTAACAAGTGTTCTCTACCCAGAGGTCTCTGTTCCAGGTGGCTGGGGTCAGTGCCTTTGGAGAAATACAGGATTCAAGGGGAAGATTAGAGGAAGCGAGGGCCCAGATGGTGGGGCCGCCACAGTAGTGGGCCCTCTGCAGACCTTAGCTTCCCACTTACCGGAAGCTTATCCTGGGAGAAGCTCCAACCTGGATGGATGGTCCAGAAAGGATGCAAGTAATTTATTTGATCTCTGATCACATTTAAAACAGTAATGGATACACTTTTTCTCACCTAGATAAAACAAAAATTCAATAATGTGGATATTATAATAATTCAAATTGAGCTGGCTCTTCCCATGGGCCCCGTGTCACTGGGTACTCTGTGCTAATAAATATGAAGTGAAATCATTCTCACAGGTGAGGAAACTGTGGCTCAGAGAGATGGAGTGACTTGCCCAAGCTCACGTGGCCTAAGCATAGAGATTTTAGCCCAGGCAGGCTGGGATTCCATAGCCATACAATATGCTGTGCCCCCTTTAGGATATCACTTTCGGGTATTTTTGAGGGGGTGGTATTGTAAGGAGTCTCTGGCAGGGTCCTGTGCTTCCAAGCAAGGGGCTAAGTAGAACTAAACGGGGTGAAGCATGAGGGAGTCAGCCCTCTGGCTCTCAGCTCCCACCTGAGAAATCCATGACTCAGCTATGTGGGGATGGGGAAGACTTCCGGAGCCCTGATGGCTCCATTCAGTTCACAGCCACGGCCTGTTTGCACACTCGGGCTGTGTGGCCTTAGGCAAAGTGCTCCACCTTCCCCATCTGGGGGGCTGCTGGGAACTATGTGAGACTGGGCTCTACCCCACGCTCAGCAGAGTGTCCCTCATGCAGATGGAGCACTTCCTGTTATCATTTAGTGGTACTGATGCAGCTGTGGTGAGGTGACCCGGGTTTTCTACACCATCCCGGTTCTAGGCAGAGAGTAGAAGCGTGCAGTTGGCACTTCTCTCTGCCCAGCAGCCTTTCCCAGCTTCTTCCATGAAAAACACCCCTGTTTTCACTTGAACCAGTTGACTTTCGTTTCAGTAACCTGTAGCTGGACTCCTTCCAAGAGGAAGTTGGAAACACGTTTATGGAGTGTCAGCTATGTCCTAAGCACTGCATATGATTCATTCAATTCTCACAACAAGCTGGTAAAGCAGGTACCACTACTCCATTTTTAGACGTGGAGACTGAAGCTCGGAGAGGTTTGGTAACTTGTGCAACGTCATAGATCTGAGACAGATCTGATGCCCCAGCCCAGCCTATCTTTTAAATGAGTTAGTCATTACATTTATATCTGTGATTGACTTTTCTAGGAGGGCATTCATTCCCTCAATAGATACTTACTAAGAGCCTATTATATGCCAGGCAGGGTGCTGGCCCTGTGGATGAGAATCCCATAGACAAGTCCCTGCTCTCAAGGAGTGCCTATTCCAGATGGCCCAGAGGTTTCATCTCACAGGCCAAATCCAGGTGGTATTAGCTACCTGCCACATTATTCTGGGAGAATTCTGAGCTGCTTCTGGGCTCAGCAGTAAGGGGTGTAACTGGCTGATTACTCAGGTCTGTGAAGGGTGCTGTTACAGAGTTTCTGAGTGTATGGTGCATATTGGATACCAATGGTTTAGATTTTTGAAGATGGTTATGGGAGTGTATAACAAAGTAGAAACATATGCTGGTTGGAGCACAGGTTCTAGTTTTCATTTTGAAAATTGCCACTGTAGATCTAATAACTAAGCCCTACCCTCGAGGAACTTAGGCTCTAATTGGTGGCTAGCCACCCTGGTGGCTCAGATGGTAAAGAATCTGCCTGTAATGCGGGAGACCTGGGTTCAATTCCTAGGTTGGGAAGATCCCCTGGAGGAGGGCATGGCAACCCACTCCAGTATTCTTGCCTGGAGAATTCCCATGGACAGAAGAGCCTGGCGGGCTACAGTCCATGGGGTTGCAAAGAGTCAGACATGACTGAGTAACCAAGCGTGCACATGCTTAAATATAAAAAAATTTAAAAAGGACACACAAACAATACAAGATGATTAGTATCAAAGAACAGAACGGAACAGCACAGTCTGATCCAGAGCTCAGAAGCGAGATAGGTCACACTGCTGGGAGTGATCATGGAGGCTTCCTAGAAAAGGAGCTTGGAGTGGAGGCAGGAGGAAGGTATTCCAGGAGAAACAGCAGCAAAGGCAGAGGTAGGGAAGCTTGAGGTGAGAGTGGAGAGGATTTTGGCCTGGCTGAGGTAGAAATGCTGGGGCAACAAGGCTGAAATGGTAATGATGATGAGATGGGCCATGGAGTCTCAATGTCAGGCCTGGGAATTTAGTCCTGATCCTGACCCTCCCTCTCTCCCTTCAGTTGTTGTTTAGTCACTCAGTCATGTCCAACTCTTTGCAACCCCATTGTCTGTAGCACGCCAGGCTTGCCTGTCCTTCACCATCTCTCAGAGTTTGCTCAAACTCATGTCCATTGAGTTGGTGATGCCATTCAACCGTCTCATCCTCTGACATCTCCTTCTCCTCTTGCCTTCAATCTTTCCCAGGATCAGGGTCTTTTTCAATGACTCGGCTCTTTGAATCAGGTGTCCAAAGTATTGGAGCTTCAGCTTCAGCATCAGTCCCTCTAATGAATATAGGAGGGACTATATTCAATAGGGAACCACTGAAGACTTTGAGCAAAGGCATGCTACAGAAAATTGTCAGTACTTCTTGGTGACTGCAATAGGGGAGAAGTCAGAGCTGGAGGTTGCTAAAACACCCGGGCACAGAGGAAGAACCCTGCATGTAGGTGGGGGTGAGGGGACATAGATCTGCTCCCAGATCTGTGTGGGCAGACATGCTGTGTGACCACAGGCAAGTTCCTCACCCTTCTGGGCTGATTTCTTCCTCCATCTTCTCGAAAAGCCTGCCCCTCCCCCACCTTTTTTTTTTTTTTTTGCGGTGCCGTGTGTTCTCAGTTTTGCACTAAAGATCGAATCCCTGCCTGCTGCAGTGGAAGTGTGGAGTTTTAACCACTGGACCACCAGGGAAGTCCCGAAAAGGCCCCTTTTAGACCCTGACCGAGTGAACTGAGGAACGTATGGGGGTGAGGGCAGAGGAGTCACATGGTTCAGCTAGGGTCTCTGTTTGTTCCTCTTCTTCAGACTTGGAGACCTGACCTAAGGTGGGTCAGTCACCCACAGGCTCCCACATGCTTCAGGCCTATGGCTCAGCCCTTGGGTGTGTCCACACCTCAGCTTCAAGGGCATTTCTCTCACAGAAGGAAAAAAAACGACCTTGGAGCCACTCTGCAGCTGCGCCACTCAAGAGCGGGACTTTGCCTCTCACTCTGCTTTGCAGGGATGGCAGGAGCCACTGTGAAGCACCCATGGTGGGGTCCTAGGCTCTGCATCCTTGCTGTTGTTCCTGTTTCCTGCTCTGGTCTTCAGTGTGGGGCTCTTGGCTGTAAGCCCCTGAGGCTGGCAGTGTCTCCTCCATGGGCTGAACACCTGGGCCCCAGCCAGGATATGATGCCCCAGTGCCCCTCTGTCCAGGCTCCTTACAGGGACTGTGACATGGGCCTGCCCGGCCTGCTGAGCCACCCTGATATTCACCCCACCCTGGGCGGCTGCCCTGCGTCATTCCTCCCAGGACTGCCCAGCACACGGGGGCTGGCCCTCCCCAGGCACCAGGTGTGACAGTCACCTCTGTGCCACCCAACCCACCAGGACCTCAGCTAAATTCTTCCCTGCTTTCTGTTTATTTTACATGATTATCTGGAGGGATGGTCAAATACATTAATTTTTTTCAAATTTAAATGGCACAAAAAGTGTGCTATTACAAAAAAATCCCCTCCCACCTCAGTATTGAGCCCCTTAGTTCTCCTTCCTGGAGATAAACCATCTAAGCTCCTTTTTAAAACAATTAACCTTAATTTGATCCCCCCTTACAAAAATCATAAACATTCAAAGCAAAAACTAACTTCAAAAGAAAACCCTACCACCTTGAAACAGACACACAAATACTAATCAAAGCCTATCCCCACAACCCCACTATCCCAATTTCCAGTGTTTTAGGATATGATCACCCAGTGGATATTCACTATTTAAAAAATGAAAACAAAACACAAGATGGACATCATAATATTGATTTTTTTTAATATGTTGCCAGAACATTTCTCATGGCTTTTTTAAAAAAAGAGACCATATTTTATATTTTATTCATGAATATACATCAAAATTATAAATGTCATATATTTATATAATTAAATTATATAAGTATATACTATTTATTATGTCAAAAACTAGGATACAGTTGAGAGGATTACCGAATTTTTTGGCTTTGTTTTTAGTCCTTTAATAATTTGTATCTTCTGAGCTTGCAGAGTTTGTGGTTGTAGGTCCATAGTAAATTAAAGCTGTTTTGATTCATAAGAGAACAAACACATGGTTACCAGAAGGGAAGAATTCGGGGAGCAGTCAGCCTGGGAGCCCCAGGACTGACATGCACACACTGCTACATTTAAAATGTATAACCAACAAGTACCCACTGCACAGCACAGGGAACTCTGCTCACTGCCATGTGGCCTGGATAGGAGAGGAGCTGGGAGAATAGACATAAGTGTATGTACAGCTGAGTTGCTCTGCTGTGTACCCAAAGCCATCACAACACTGTCAATCAGCTATATTCCAATACAAAATAAAAACCTTACAAAATAAGCAAAAAAAGAAGAAAGCTCATTTCATATACATGTACCATAAGATCTGGCCGCTGATTTAGATGTAAGAAGTATAAAAGCAGCAGAGATCTTGGATGTGTCTAAATTTTCTCATTTGTGTTACTAGGTGACTACTGATCACATTTACTAAAATAGGCAATGAAAAATGGAAGCAGTAATTTTGATGAGGAAAAAAATTAAGTTATAAAACATGTCAAACTCCTCTAACTAAAACAATACTAATAAGAAAAACACATCTAATCCTTGTGTTTTTTCTTAATCACCATCTTTTTAGAACTTTGCATTTATCTTGTGTAGTGATGTGGTATAGCAACCAAGAATACAGACTCTGTATTACACGATGTAATACAAGATGCCTCATTGCTTCTTTAAATGACGTTGATGGCTTTCTGATCTTCTAAAGACACCTTATTTAACTGACCCTGACGATGGGCATTTGGAGGTTTCTAGATTTCCCTACTATAAGAAACACAGTGATGGGCCCTGAGACCTCACCCTTATTTTCTTATGACAAATCCCTAGAAGAACTGCTAGGTCACAAGGTATGGCCAGTTTTAGAGACTCATCAAACTTCCTTCATGTTTAAAGGAGTAGGTGTCCTATCCAAGTCTGATTTCCTCAAGGTCAAGAAGTCTGGTTCATACCCCTCCCCAGAGGGGAGGGCAGAGAAGTAAATAGGGGCTGTGAGCCCCTAGCCCCATTTCTACATCCAGACTAAGGCCAAAGCTCTCCTCTGAACCCAGTGACCTCAGGCAGGTTGACCCAGCTGGACTTACTTGGGCCCATCCCAGGCCTCGGTGAGTCAGCTGACCAGGGAGCAAGAAAACAGCTGGGACAAGGGCCATCACTTTCCAGGGAGGGGACCAGAGTCTGTCAGCAGTGGCTGGAGAAGGACGAGCAGCAGCGCCTGACTACAGGTAAGAGCCGGGCACAGGGCCCCTGGGTGGGGGAGTGGGGAGGAGGACACAGATAAGGGACACCTGCTCTCACCTGGCTTCTTTCCCTGTTTCAACCCTTCTGGGACTTCCAGGCCTTTTCCTCTCAAGGTGCTTCTCTCTGGCAGTGAAATGTGAACTGAGGTTTCCTCTTCTGAGCCCAGCCCTGGGCCAGGTTCAAGGGTAGGTGATCTTTATCCAGACATCACTAGGGCTCCATCCAGGCTCCTTCTGACTGCCTGGGACAGTGATCACAGGGATGGGACCCATGCTTTGTTCCTTGAAATCAGCCCCTGGAAAACCAAAGAGCAATCTCTGCAAGGACTGAATGTAGGCTTCTGTTTCTGTTACTTACTTCTCTGCCTGAAGCTGTTTCCATCAACAAGCTCCCTACCAAGGAAGGAGAACCTGCTGGGGGACTGGGGCCAGTGGCCTGACCCAAGAACTGGTTTCCTCCTGTGGGGACTCCCACACAGTTGGGAAAACTGAATGAGGTCATGGATATAAGGAACATGCCTCCACACAGCTAGCTTCAGAAAATGGTGCTTAAGACAGGGTTGCTGTGTGCTTGGCAGGCACTGCACTGGCTGTTGTAATACGGTGGTCCAAACTACTAACAACTGTACCATCACCTCTACCCTGGGCTCCCTGATCACTTGTGCTCCCTCTTCTATATTCCAGATCAAAGTCAGACCATGTCATTCTGCTGCTCAAAACTCTCCAGTGGCTGGCTCCCATCTCACAAGAGCCTATGCCAAGTCCTCAGCACGACCCACAGGCCATAAAGGATCTAGTCTCTCTCACCACCTCTCCAAGCTTCTGTCCTACTACTTTTCCTCTGAACAACTGACTTCAGTCTCATTGGTCAGACATTCCCTGAACAGAACAGGCTCTCACCTTAGGGCCACTACAGTGGCTGTACCCTAAGCCTCATTGCTCTTCCTTCCCCATTTTGGCCACTTGTGGCCCCCACCCCCAGCAGTGAGCCTCTTCTGGACTTCCAGGCTCTATCCTCCACTCCCTAACCACCTAACCACCTAACACTGCAGATGCACTTATTTATCCAGCTAGTGAAGGAAAGTTACAAGGGTCACAATAGCCAGGAGTTAAAACTCCTCTCCAGATCCTCCCCACCATTCTATGCAAAACAAAGAACTCTCTCACCTGAAGGAAAAAAATGGACCTTAAGGTTGAGCACCCCAGCTCCCAGCTGGTCCCAGCCTCTGGCTGATCTCCAGAATTCCTTGCCCAAGCCATTTAGGAGATAACTACTCCAAACAACCTTGGAGAACAGGTCCCCTTAAGACAGTAGATTTCCACATATATACTTATATATACGTACTCTTTTCTTGGGTTAGTGCAGCAGCTCACTAATCTGACTGCTGCCCCTTCTCACCTCATTGAAGGTGATCTGTTCCTGTAAAGTTCCCCTCTCGTTCTTTTTCTGAACCTTGCCTTCTTTAACTCCCTTATCTTACAGCTAAGAGGCGACATTCAAAGGCAGGTTTTTCTTTTGTTCCCTGCCTTATTACCGATACTTAGAACAGTATTGGGACTTAGGTACTAAGTGAATGTACTGAATGAACAATGCCCTTCATTGTGGTAGTACTTTCTGTACACATCTCTTAAGAATCTTTTAATCTCCACAACTCTGTGATGCAAGTATTGTTATTCATATTACAAAGGAAGAAATGACATGCAAAAAGGACATGTCAATGCTTGCTCTCCAGCCAGAACACATCAGTCTGAATCCATCCTGCCTGCCTCCAAGGTCCTTGCTTTCATTCTGCTTCTCCTGCGCTTGGGTTCAGAAGCATCCGCCCTCTTTGAAAGAAGTTCACAGTTTTTCTCCAGCAGGCAGTACAGCCTGAGAGAGGGAGGAGGGTATAAACTGGTGGCCTAGCAACAGCCTCTTCTTTTCCAACTCACCACATCCCTGGGCTAATTTGGCCTTCCAGGAGCTATTCCTCTGACACTCTAACCCACGCTTCCCTCCCGCACACTGTCTTCTAAAGGATGGATGAGTTGTCCACAGGAACAAGTGGGCGTCCCGTAGTGTCAGCTCTTTGGAACAAAGTGTTCTCATTTCAAAGCCCAAAGATGGGGGCTGGTGACCCCTTTTCAGCCCTGCTGGTCTCTGAGAACCTGATTGCTGCTTGGTTGTGGGAGTTGCTATCACTCAGAATACCACAAAGTACAGAAGCTCAGGGATGGAAATTGTGGAAAATGCAGTGGGAGAGGAAAATTTCTCTGGGTGAGCTAGGTTAGATGGGTTCTTTCCTTTCACAGGAGCCAATTAAATGTGGGAAATCACCAGCATCACATTGAGCAAACTCTTCCACTGTCATTGCAGGAGCCAGCCTTTCCACCTACCTCATCAGGGCACTGTTTTATCTCCCTTTCTAGGCCCAGGGTTTTTCTTCAAAGGTCTTTTTGGAACTTATTCTTTCCTTTGGGTCTGCTTTCATTTCAAGAAACAGTAATTGGATCCCTGCTGTGTGCCAGGGAGTGGGCACAGCACTAGGGCTTCAGAAATGAGCAACATTCCTCACCAGAGAGGAAGACAGGCAAACAAATACCAAGTAGTGGAAATCCAACTCAGGAAATGCAGACCTTGCTCACAGTAGGTGCTTAAAAGACAGTAATGGAATGAATGATGAGATTAGTAGTGGAATGAATATGAGATTCTATGGTTTAGAAAAGGGAGACTTGCTTATCTGTGTTTGGTTTGGGGGGGTTGGGGGTAAAATGAGTTCACCAGGTGAACAGTGGTGGGGAGGGCGGGGGAGGTGTGAATGGCATTCAAGACAGCGGGAACAGCACCTGTAAAAGCACAGAGGCATGAACTAGCAGAGTGAGTTAGGATCCACACGAGTCTCGAATGAATGAAGTGCAGGGTAAGTGCACAAGAGTGAGGTCAGTGGAGAAGGTACCTGGAGTCTGGTTAGGGAGATTTGAATATCAAGTTGAAGTCGGAGATTTTACTCTGAGGGCAGGAAATGGGTAAGGCTGGAGGGCAGGAGCCAAGGCTAACTCCCAGGCTTCTGGCACAGACCATGGGGTATATTTGATGGGGGTCACTGTAGAGGGGCAGCAAAGCTGGGAAATACGAGTTTCAACCAGTGGGAGTTAGTAAAGATCTGGAAGGCCGCTGGACTCTTGGGTCTGGGCCTCCCATCTCTGAAGTAACATACTCCACTGTCCTCCTTTGGAACCTCCATTCTTCACAGTCCAGTCTGTGTTCCTTGGCTTCCTCCGAGAGGCTTTATAAAAGCCTTGCCCCAGGCTTTTATCCTGCACCCCACAGACCCAACTGCCGAATCTCTAACAGCGAGCAGTGGGTCGTTTTGCTTTGGGAAGTGATCTGCCAGCCCAAGCCCAAGCCCCTCACCCCGAGCGGCAGGCTCTCAGTCATTCTCGGGTGGGATCCCAGGGTGAATCTTCCTGGGACGGAGCACCAGGACGGGAAGTCAGGGCGGGACAAGACACTTGGGAAGGTGACGTCTCAATGGGTGGGAAATACTCGGGGATCCAAGGTGCTTCCGAAACCTAAGGGAGCAAGGGAGCTTCCTCTTCCTAAAGAGCAACCGGCAGCCCGGAGCGCAGGCTTGTCAACTTTGCCCTCCTCCCTCCCACAGCTGCCTCAGAACGGAATCCTATCAGTCAGGGGAGGGTTTAACCGCACCCCCTCTCCTTCGGGAAGCCGTTAATGGACTAAGGCTCAGGGGCGTGAGGAGGTGCAGGGACACGTTCCCACTGAAAGCGCAATTTGATCCGCGTAGCTTCCACACCGGTAAAGAGGCAACGCGGAGCCCGATCGAGCCTTTCCATCCATTATTCTGCTGCTCTACCTGATTTTGTGTGTGTGTGTGTGTGTGTATGTGGGTGCCGGCCACGAGCGCCTGGAAAAAGCAAGAGGGCGCGGGGAATTCTCGGATCCTACCCGACCAACAACCCACAAAGGAAGCCGCCATTTTCCAGTCACAACCGCGGGGCACCCTGGGAACGGCGCGTAGCCGCGCGCAGCCCTGGTGAGACGCATGCGCTCTAGCCGCCGCAGCGCTCCCTAGCGGCCTGGCGGGAGTCTTTGCCGTAACCCATAGCAACCAGGGGAGGTCGCTCCCCTTGTTCCCAGCAGAGTTCGGAGCTACAGGAGGTTCAGAGTGGGAGTCTTAGAGATCTTTGATCAGCGATCGTTGGACAGATTAGGAAACAGGGCTGGTGTGAAGAACCACCAGGCCCTAGGGTTCTTTCTCCAGTCCCCCTGTTCACGGAGTTGTGTGCCTGGCTGCTTCCAAAAAGCAGGAAATTGAGGCTGAGGGAGGGGGTAGATTAGTCCAGAGCGGTTATTCATCCTCACCTCCTTAGGAGGCATTACTGTGAACAAAGCTAGTGAAGGTGATGGAATTCCAGCTGAGCTATTTCAAATCCTAAACGGTGATGCTGTTAAAGTGCTGCGATAGATATGCCAGCCAATGTGGAAAAACTCAACAATGGCCATGGGACTGGAAAAGGTTAGTTTTCACTTCAATCCCAATGAAGGGCAATAAAAAGAATGTTCACACTACTGCACAATCGCACTTATTTCACATGCTAGCAAGGTAATGCTCAGTCCTTCAAGCTAGGCTTCAACAGTATGTAAACAGAATTTCCAGATGCAGAAGCTGGATTAAGAAAAGGCAGAGGAATTAAAAAGCAGAGACATCACTTTGCCAACAAAGGTCCGTATAGTCAAAGCTATGGTTTTTCCAGTAGTCATGTTCAGATGTGAGTTGAGCCATAAAGAAAGCTGAGCATTGAAGAACTGACACTTTTGAACTGTGGTGCTAGACAAGACTCTTGAGGGTCTCTTGGACAGTAAGGAGGTCAAACAAGTCAATCCTAAAGGAAATCAGTCCTGAATATTCTTTGGAAGGACTGATGCTGAAGGTGGATACTTTGGCCACCTGATGTAAAGAGCTGACTCATTGGAAAAGACCCTGATGCTGGGAAAGATTGAGGGCAGGAGAAGGGGACTACCGAGGATGAGATGGTTGGATGACATCACTGACTCAATGGACATGAGTTTGAGCAAACTATTGGAGATAGTGAAGGACAGGGAAGCCTGGTATGCTGCAGTCTGTGCTGTCTCTTCGATCGTTTCCAACTCTTTGGAACCCTATGGACTGTAGCCTGTCAGGCTCCTCTGTCCATGGGATTTCCCAGGCAAGAATACTGGAGTGGGTTGCTCTTTCCTTCTTCAGTGGGTCTACCTAACCCAGGGATTGAACCCATGTCTCTCATGCTTCCTGCATTGGCAAGCAGGTTCTTTACCACTAGTGCCACCTGGGAAGCCCTGTGCTACAGTCCATGGAGTTGCAGAGTCAGATGTGACTGAGCAACTGAACAGCAGCAAGTGAAAAAAAAAAAAACCCCAAACAGCATGATGCCCTGTCTGCACTGTGAAGAGGAAATGAGGGCAACGAAAGTAATTTATAATACAAGAATATGCACTTCACTGTGTAAAACCTCAGATTGGGTTAAACCGGATCACGCTTGTACCTAACTTAAAATGAGAAAGTTTGGATTTGTGTGCTCAGATGCTCAGTCGTGTCCTACTCTCTGGGGCCCCTTGGACTGTAGCCTGCCAGGCTCCTTTGTCCATGGGATTCCCCCAGCAAGAATACTGGAGCAGGTTGCCATTTCCTCCTCCAGAAAATCTTCCTGACCCAGGGATCCAACCAGGATCTTCTGCTTGCAGGCAGTCTCCTGCATTGGCAGGCAGATTCTTTGCCACTAGGGCCACCTTGAATTTAATAGATAGTATTCAACTGAATTTTGCCAGAGTTTATATTTGGCATCTTGAGTCAAAGCATAGATGTATTTGTATACAGGCAGGGAGTGACTGTGACAGCTACAAATGCAGACACACACCAGTGTGTTCTGGTAACCTACTCATGCTGTGGAGAATTGACAGTGATTTTCCAAAATGGTGACCAAAACCAACAATAACTTCCCCAGAAAAGCTAGTGTATGCATTTCTGGGTGATATATTGTATATTAAAACCAGGGAAAGTTTCATTGTATTTGTATATAAAACAGGGTTTTGTTTTTTGTTTTTTTGCCTCCATGAAGGTTTTGTGGGATATTGGAAAGTTGTACAGGACAGTTTGTTGTGATGAGCTGTTCTGTGCATTACAAAAGGTCCTGGTCACTACTGCCCGCTTCCTAAACGCTAGTAGTGTCCCCTCAGTCTTGTGACATCCAAGAATGCCCACACAAATTTCCAGTCTGTTCCTTGGAAAACCACTTATCTATTCAAATAGCAATTTTTGTCAGCATCTGTGTGCTGGGTGCTGTTTCAGTGGGGAGGTGTAGGGTGATGAACAGGACACAGTCCCTGGCATTCTGGGTTGGAGTCCAGAATGAGGGGATACCCAGATAGTAATTGTCTAATATGATAAATAACTTGACAGTAGAAGCAGCACCGGTCAGTTTGGGAACACAGGAAGACTCAGCCAACAAGCCAGGGGTCCCATGGCCTGAAAAAGCCAAGCAGAGAAATCGCGTTTGAGAGGAGTCTTGAGAGAGTGCTATGCAGAGAAGGGTGGTGTGCCAAGCAGAGGGATCTGCATAACAAACAGGTCCAAGGTCGCTGGCACACAATGGACACTCAAATAGTGTGAATGAGTAGATGGATAATTGAATGAGATATGCATGTTTCCTGGCAGGGAGCCATTCCCTACTATATCGTGAACTGCTAAAAGGCAGGGAAACACCTGCCTCTTGATTCCACCCAGATCCCAAACCTTGGTTGAGACCCAGAGAAGGTGGCAGTGGTGAAAGTGTCCCAGACCCAGAGGACAGGTTGTGTGATCCCAGCTGGGAAAGGATCTCCAGGAAGTGGATCTCAGATTCTATTTGCCCAGACGGCAGCTGCTACAGATATAAAAGCTCTGCGACTTCAGTGTTTGAAAAAGCAGGGGAAGGATGCCTCTTATTTTCACATCTGTAGCTCATGTGTGATCCAGGGTGTTTTTGATGGGTGGTACCTTCTGAGGACTGTCCCAAGATCCAAGTCTCCTGGAGTGTGTGCACAGAAGGGAAGACCACAGGCAAAGGGGCCTCTCCCCTCAGCTGACTTAAAGCAGGTCAAAGTCCGTCTCCCTCTCCCATTGGGCCATCCCTGTCTTCTTAAGATGGTCATTTCTGCCTCAAAGACGGGGCAAGGGCAACAATCTGGAACTGCCTGCCCCCAGGAACCAGGCAGGCAGTGTGAGCCAGCTGGATGGGTACTTTGGGAAACAAGAGGTGTGTGCAGCCTCATCTAAGAGCAAGCTGTGACTCTGGCCTGGCTGAGTGTTGCTTATGTATGATTCCTGCTCTTGTATTGGCAAATATTTTGATTTTTTTTCCCATATAAGATAGAAGTGGAGAATTTTGTATTTCCAGATTTTAAAATGTTGACACTAATTCAAATGAAAACCAAAGAACAACAAGCCTGTGAAAGGCAAACAAAATCTGTTTGGGACCGCACATCCTGTTTTCCATCCTAGGAAGGTGCACGTTCATGGGACATTAGTGCTTTACTTTACAAGGAGATATGTGGAAGCCCAGGCAGAATGCATTGCTTCTGGAAATAACTGAGTTGATGTCCTTGCTAGGGGCTAGGGGCACCACAATAAATTAGAAGGTCCGGTTCCTGCCAGTTTGGAACTCCCAACAGGTCGGTCAAGAGGCAACTACAGGAGGCGTGAATAATCAACAGAGTAGGAACATGAGTTGGGTGAGGAGGGGAGTGTGGGGGCAGGGGGAGCACAAATCAAGGCAATTTTCCTGAAAGAAGAGCCCTCTGATATGGAACCTGAAAATAATTGGAAGTTAGCCAGGTGGGGAGCAGAGGGGGTAGAAAGGTGTCACAGATAGAGGGCATAATAATATATGCAAAGGCCTGGGGACATGAGAAAATTCAATTAATTCAAGGATCTAAAAGTAGCTCATTGTGGCTGAAGCTGAGGGTGGGGGTTGGGAGAAAGACGCGTGGAAAGAAAGAAAGCGGGAGAATTAGGCAGGGGGTACAAGCAAATGTCTACTGGGACTCAGGGCCAATGAGTAAATCGGTCTTGATGTAAGAGACAACAGAGGCTGAGGGGGTCTGCGGTGACTGGGAGTTGGCTATGACTCAGATGTAGCCACTCAGCGGTGGTCCAGGGTTGCTAGAGTGTCCTGTTTTTTAGAAGCAGTGTGAAGTTAGATTATTAAATGCAGTGTCTAGAGTTCTAGACATTTAGGTTGCTACTTTTGAATGTACAAAGTCCTTGGCAATGTCAAACAGCATCTGTTTGCATCTGGCCTGTGAGCCACTGGTTCCAGTCTCTGGAGGAATTGTAAAGGGCATGTGGACTGGATACTGAAAGTGGGGGAGCCACGGGGGGGGGGGGTGGGCTTTAAGCAGGGCCATGGTGCTCCAGGCTCACACAGAAAGGACCTTTTGGCTGGAGAACAGCAGTCGGGTTGACTCACTGGAGATGTTGTGGTTCCTGAAGAAGAGTGGGTAGGTGGAGGGGGATAGAGTGAGGATTGGGGATGGGATGTGGGGGTGATGGCGTGTGATGGCAGACTAGAAGGGACGGTGTGTGTACAGGGTCGTTGGGAAGGCTTAAAGTTGATATATGTCAAAGCAGTGGGTGCAGAGGAAGGACAAGGAAGAGTGATGGAGGAAGATGACCTTGACCCCTGGGGATCACTCGGGGGAGATGCCCAGAGATTCTGGACCTGATCCAGAAATGTGGGCCCAGTGGAGTGAATAGGGCCCCCTGGGGTCCCTAGGAACTGCAGTTCAGGTGGGAAGACAGACTGAGGACAACTGAAGAGTCCAAGACCGGAAGCTGGTCCGAAGTCTCTGCTGAGGGCAAGGCCCTGGGTGGAAGCAGCAGTGACCTCATTGTCTGAGGAGCCAGGGCGGGAGGGTGGCATGGGGGCTTCCATCTGGTGAGGACTGGCCCAGCAAAGGCCGGGAGATGTGATGTAGTGGGTAAATGGAGAAGAATCCAGAAAGACAAACTGTTCCTTGCTCACATTTCATCTAGGAAGGAAATAAAGCTTTTCTGTGGGTATTGTCTTTGAATTTCTTTGGGTACCTTGCTCCAAGTTCCTTCTGGTTCTCCTGTGGATGGGTAGGAAGATTTTTAGTAAATGTTTATGGTCCCCCATCATTTCTTTCCCCCTCTGAACAATACTCTGTGAGTGTATAAATTCTGTTACAGTTTCTGTGCATGTTTAAGAGTTTCCATTGGTCTTACTTCATCATGGTCAAGACCAAGAGTCACCATTGAGGCCAGAAATGGGCAGTAGGGGCTCAAATGCCTAGAGATGGAGAGGGGTGTGTGGAGGGGTGGCAGGGGAGGAATTCTAAAGTGCCTGCTGCCTTTCTGTTGTAATATGAAGTCCCCACCCACTTGACACCAGGCTGAACCCCGAGTAGTTGTGGACAGGTGATGCACAAACCCCTAATGCTGGCCGGGTATACAGCAGGTGCTCACTGTGCACCGGCTGGACTGGATTTACGTCTTGAGTGATAAGATCTTGTAAGGCTGTCTGACCTTTGAAACATAGCAGGGAAGGATATGGCCCCCCCAGTCCTGCTTTGCCTGGTCAGCATGTCCTGGGTGACCCCTGGGCCGAGATTCTATAGCCCAGAGTCGGCTGAACATGGTGGGTGGGATTTTGCAGGAGTGGAGAACATGGGCTTGGGACCCAAACAGACTTTGGCTCAATCCCAGCTCTTCTATCTCTAGAATGGGGATTTTAGATAGCTCCTCTATCTCTAATAATACCTATTATATAACTGGTACAATATATATTGTTATATAATATACAAGAATAGAATATATTATATAACAATATATAATATTATAATATAATGTTATATATTACATCTGTATATATAATATATAATATGTATCATATGTAAGAATGTAATAGTACTATAATAATAATAGTATCCTTCCTGACATCTTTCTCACCCTGAGAGTGCTGAATGGCAAATGCCTGTGCCCCTCTCACCCATCAGCACCCTTCTCTGTGCCCTGCAGGGTGTTCCAAAGAGCAGCCATGGCCACCCTGTACCCATCTCTGGAGGACCTGAAGGTGGACCAGGCCATGCAGGTAAACTTCCAGGGTGTTAGCCTGGGTCCCCTGATGGGGCCTTCGGGATCACCCCAGGATGGCTAAGGGAGGCTTGTCTTGGATCAAGGTTGGAGGCCCCTGGGGGTTCCTCATCGGCCCCAAGGCATGCTGGCCCCCAGTGCAGGGCCGAGCAGGAGTTCAGAGGCCAAGGCAGTGGGATCACAGCAGGTGGAGGAGACGAGCAGCTGCAGAGAGGCCTGTGTCTGGTGCGCGCTCGGTCCAGTGCTTCCTCCCTCGGGGTTCGTGCGGACCCCGCGCTCTAGGGCAAGCATCCAGGGTGAACCCCGTGGCCGTGGTGTTTGGCCTACTCAGCCCCCAGAAGCCCTTTCCCCCTTCCACCCTACATGAGGTCTTAGTGGGTTCTGAGAACTGGTGGCTTTTTGACTGACAGTTTACCTTTGCCGCTGCAGGTAGTAAACGAGTTGTGGCATTCGGTGGGTTGCAGGCCCTTGGGAGAACCTCCCTTCTGAGGCATGGAGGTGTGCGAAGCCACATTTATCGAAGGGTTGGCTACCTGTTCAGGCCACGATCATACCTATTGCCCTGACCCCCAGCCTCAGAGAGCCCCAAGCTCCAAGGGCTCTGGGGTTCTGACCACAGCTGACCGGCACTCCCCTTCCATCCCCAGGCCCAGGCCAGAGTGGTACCCAGGATGCCTGCCCTGCCAGTTCGGGGAAAAGGGGACTCCCAGCCTCCAGGTAAGTGATGGGGATGAGGTGCTTCCTGCCGAGAGTGACTTCTGCTGGCCGTTTCCGAGAGCCTGCCTCTTGCCTGCCACCCAGCCATGGGCACTGAGTACAGTTGTCTCCTCTGTTTTGAGGGGACCACTGAAAAGCTGGGACCTCGTGAGGGCCCAACAGCCCCCACTTAGGGCCACAAGGAAGGCTGCACGAGGAGACCAGGATGCTCTGGCCGTCTTGACCCTGCTCCTGCGGTAACAAACTTGGGCTCAGGCCCAGCTCCTCTCCTGCTCATCATGCAGTTCCCCACAGCTGCCTTAGGGTCGGCTGGTGCCAAATAAAGTCAACTGAGCTGAACACCAAAGTGACCCGTGAGGGCCTCTGTGTCCCAGGCTGCTCCTGGGGAAAGCAGACCACCTGAGGGGAGGACCCACATTGCCAGCGAGTGTTTCCAGGGCTGCAGAGCCATCTCAAGAATATACTGCATTCTTGGGAGTAAACAGCATCACGGGCCCTTTTGTTTCTTAACAAAGATGAATGACCACTTGGGAGCCAGGCAGGTGTGGCTAAGCTCATGGCCAGAGTTAACATCTTTCTTTTCTCCCCCTTCCCTTCCCATCAGTTTTGTACCCTAACCTGGCAGAATTGGAAAACTATATGGGTCTTTCCCTCTCCAGCCAAGAAGTCCAGCAGAGCCTGCCTCAGACTCCAGAAGGTGCCAGTGTAGGTATTTGTCTCTTGCCTGATGTGGGCCCTCCTTCCTTGGTCTTGCCATTTAAACAGACTTGAATCTCCTCTCTCGCTAGCATCCCTGAGGCTCTGTTTCTTGATGACACGTTTCATTCTGAACCTTTGTGAGAAGTGCTGTGGGGTTTCATGGTTTCCTGCAGGCCTTGGGGCTAGAGGGCTACTACCTGCCCTTTGACCTCTGACCTGCTGGCTTGAGCCTGCTGGATGAGAAGGGAGAACATTAAACCTGGCCTGAGCCTGGGTGCTTCTATTGAGGGGCTGCCTGTGACTTGGGAGCAGCTGCATGGTAAGGCAGAGCCTGTGAGGAGGAGCTTGTTAGCCCACAGTCCCCAGATGAAATAATAATGCTTAATTCTTGTTCTCTATGGCTTCAGGGAATGAAAAAAAGAAATCGTAACAGAAATATTCACTCCTGAAAATGTATTCACTTCATCAGTCCCAAACTGTCTCCCCATCACCTTCAACATCCCTGGTTGGTCCATTGCACTGGTCCAGTGCAAATCGATTGCAAAGTGCAAATACAAATCTTGGTAAGGCTGTGGGATTCCATGAGATTGATAGAAGTGATGATGAGAGCTGCCTCATTGACAAATGAGGATTTCACAGGAGAAATCAACAAGGATGAGGACTTGTGGGATTCTGAGCAAAGCTGGTGACACTCTGGAGTGTTTCTCCAAAATGACGCCCTTGACAGTCATGTAGGGAAGTACACACGGGAAGCAAAGTAGGTCACATTGTCCAATTTTAATCCACTGATTGATCTCTCTTTGGTCAATACCCCCAGACAACCTAAATTTGATTTAAAAAAAATACGACACTTTCATAATTAAAATTTTTAATTATTTTTAGTTTTTTTCTTTTTAAATAATTGGAGATTCAGTCAGGAAGTTTCCAAGACAGAGAAGTCCTTTGTACTCTTCACCCAGTTTTCCCAATGGTTCCATTTTATGTAACTATACTATAACGTCAAAAAGAGGCGTTTTACATGGCTGCAATGTGTGGGGGTCTGTGTCCTTTGATCACCTGCAGCCACCAGCACAATCAAGATGCAGAACTACACCATCACCACAAAAGTCTCCCTTGTGCTGCCCCTTTATAATCATGCCCAGCCTCCCCGTCAGCATCCTCAGCCCCTTGGCAAGCACTAGCATGTTTTTGTCCCTATAATTTTATCATTTCAGAAGGTTATGTAAGTGAAGTCACATGGTGTGTGACCTTTTCAGATGAGCTCTTTCCACTCAGCATTTGCCCTGGAGATCCTTCCAGGCTGTCGCCTGTTTCAACAGTTCATTCCTTTTTATTGCAGGATTGCATTCCATGGTGTGGCTATAGCTCAGTTTGTTTAACCTCTTGAGGGACATTTTGGTTGTTTCCAGTTTTTGTCTATTATAAACTAAGATATTGTGGATGTTTGTGTACAGATTTTTGTACAGACATAAGTTTTCGTTTCTCTGGGATAAACGCCCAGGAGTGCAATTCCTAGGTAGTGTAATACATGTATGGCTGATTTTTTTTAAAAAATAAACTGCCAAATTATTTTCAGAGCAGCTGTATTATTTTATTTTCCTGCCAACGATGCATGAGTGTTTTGTTGGCACATCCTTGCCAGCATTTGATATTATCACTGTTATAAATTTTACTCATGGTAGGTGTGTAGTGATACCTTATTGTGGTTTTCATTTGCACTTTCCTAATGGCTGGTGATGTTGAACATCTTTTCATGTGCTTATTTACCAGCTGTATATTCTTTTTTATAGAATGTTTCTTCATATATTTTGCTTATTTTCTAAATGGATTATTTTTTTAAGTCAACTTTTGAGACCTTATTCTAAAGTCCTTTGTCATTTGATTTGTAAATATTTTCTCCCACTGAATAAATTCTCCTTTCATTGCATTAAAAAAGTTTATTGCAGGACAAAAAGTTTTCAATTTGATGAGGTCCAATTTATTGATTTTCTCTTTGTGGATCATGTCTTGGTGTCCTAACAAACTTCACTGAACTTTAGGCTCTGAAAAATTTTCCCCTTTTCTTCTAAAACTCTTATCATTTTGTGTTTAAATTTATGATTGAACTTGAGTTAATCTTTGCATAAGGCATGACATCACGATTCATATTTTGCCTATGGATGTTCAGTTGCTCCCATACCATTTGTTGAAAAGACTCTTCTGTCTCCACTGAATTGTTCTCACACCTCTGTTAAGAAGCAATTGTCCCTACTTATGTGAGGCTATTTCTGGATATTCTCTCTTCTGCTCCAAAGGTCTGTCTCTCTCCAATACCACACTATCTTGATTACTGTAGCTATATAGAAAGTCTGGAAATTTGGTAGAGTGATTTCTCCTGGTTTTTTTTCTTTTTGTCAGAATAGTTTTTAGCTATTCTGGTTCATTTGTATTTTCATGTAAAGTTTAGATTAACCTTGCCTCTATCTACAAAACATAGGGACTGTGATAGGAAATGCATTAAATATGTATATCAATTTGCAGACAGTTGACAGCTTCACCTAGTTTTTCTGATCCATCAATACAAAACATCTCTTTATTTATTTAGACCTTTGATCAGGCTTCCCTAATAGCTCAGTTGGTAAAGAATTCTCCTGCAGTGCAGGAGACCCTGGATTGATTCCTAGGTCAGGAAGATACACTGGAGAAGGGAAAGGCTACCCACTCCAGTATTCTCGGGCTTCCCTTGTGGCTCAGGTGGTAAGGAATCTGCCTACAATGTGGGAGACCTGGGTTCAATCCTGGGTTGGAAAGATCCCCTGGAGAAGGGAAAAAGCTACCCACTCCAGTATTCTGGCCTGGAGAATCCGTCCATGGGGTCCAAGGAGTTGGACATGGCTGAGCGACTTTCACCTTCACTTTGAAACTCACAATGCGTTATATTAAAAACAACAGTAATGAGCACTCAAATTTTCTCTTTTTAATAACTTCACTATTTTATACTAATATCTATCCTACTGAGGTTATTTCAGTTTTTTATCTAAAGGTAGAAATATCATATGATGATGTGAAGAGAATTCCATGGACTGTATAGTCCATGGGGTCGCAGAGTCAGACACGACTGAGGGACTTTCATGTCACTTCACTTCACTTCTTTGATCTCTTTTATCAGTGTTTTGTCATTTCCACCATACAGTTCCTGTATATGTTTTATTAGATCCACACCTAAGTATTTCTTTTTTTTCTGAGTGATTGTAAGTGGTATTATATTTTCAGTTTCAGTTCCCACATATTCATTGTTAGTATATAGAAGTACAATTGATTTTTTCGTGTGTGCATTGGTCTCCTGTCCTGTGACCTTGCTGAACTCACTTATGAGTTCTAGGAGTTTATCTGTAGATTCTTTGTAATTTTCTAGTATAATCATCATCTCATCTGAAAATAGGGACCATTTTATGTTTTCTTTTCCAATCTATATGTCTTTTATTTCCTTACCTTGCCTTATTGATCTGGCTAGTTCTTCCATTACTGTATTTAACAGTAGTGCTGGGAGTGGACATCCTTGCCTTGTTCCAGATCTTTTGGTGGGGGTATCACTCATCTTGATGCTTTTGCCATCATTTTTTTCAAGGCAGAAATCAATTTGAGCTCCTTTACTCTCCTCATTGTTCACTATTTCCTGTGACTCTTTTTATTTTTAAGTGGACATGAAAGGTTTTTCTGACACCAAATTGTCTTGGGAAACGAGGACCCTTTTTCTATAGTACACACCTGTCCTTCCTTCTCTATTTTTCTGGCTGTGTTTTACTTGGGTGGGGACTTTGACGCCCCCTAGTGGCTTCATGGCGCCAAGTGTCCTCTCGCCCGCAGGAGGGAAAGTGTGTGGTCTGCGGTGGGCTGGGGCTCAGGGTCCACAGGGTTCTCTTTACCCAATCCCTGCTCCCACGCCTGGACCCTTGAAGCACGAGGCCCCACGGCGCTGGCTGACCTCTGCTCCTTCTGTGGTCTGCAGGCAGCGGTCTCGGGCCCCTCGCCTGGCCAGGTGGTGGCGCCGGTGTCCGGAAACAGCCTGGGCGCGCTGCGTGCGGAGATCAAGCCCGGGGTGCGCGAGATCCACCTATGCAAGGACGAGCGTGGCAAGACCGGGCTGCGGCTGCAGGCCATTGACAAGGTGGGGCTGGGGTCGGGGGGGAGGGGAGGGGAGGGGCCCCGCGGAATGCAGAGCTCTGGAGAGCTCGCCCGCGGCCCGAGCTGCCCGCGCTCCTCCGCGAGCCTCCGGGCTCTGGCCTCATCTCCCACCAGCGGGAGGTGGTGGACCACAGTCAGGAAGGTGCTGCCCGGGGCGGGAGGCAAGGCCCACCTGAGCCCTAGACAGGCTCGTCCTCTCCAGCCCCTCCCACAAGGCACTAGGGCTCGCTCTGGGTTGTGCCAGGGACCTGCCACTTGCCCTTCCTGGGACTTCACACCTCCTTGCTCCCCGCTCACACGGATCTGGCTTCAGGGAGGCTTTCTGCAGACAGTGGAAGGCAAGGGGTGTGGGGGTGTTGGCTCAGATGCCAGTGTGAGAGGCCTCATAGTCTGGTGACTGGGGGTGCAGCCGCTAGTTGGACTTCCTGAAAGTGTGAAAGTGTTAGTTGCTCAGTCAGGTACAACTCTTTGTGACCTCATGTACTGTAGCCCGCAGGCTCCTCTGTCTACGGAATTCTCTAGGCAAGAATACTGGAGTGGGTAGCCATGCCCTTCTCTAGGAGTTCTTCCCAACCCAGGGACTGACCGAGGCTCCTGCATTGCAGGCAGATTCTTTATCATCTGAGTTACCGGGAAAACTCCTGACTCCGTTGCTTCCTAGCTGTGTGGCCTGTTTCCTCACCAGGACACCAGGAAAATGGGGTACCCTGTATGTTGCTGCACAGAGCTGCAGGGCCAGGGCCCAGCAGGAGGCAAACAGCAGCCCAGGAGGAGACACCTGGGCTCAGGGTGGGCTGCGGGAACTGACTCCGGGGCTCGCCTCCTCCAGGGGCTCTTCGTGCAGCTGGTCCAGGCCAACACCCCTGCGTCCTTGGTGGGGCTGCGCTTTGGGGACCAGATTCTGCAGATTGATGGACGCGACTGTGCTGGGTGGAGCACGGACAAAGCCCACCAGGTGGTGAAGAAGGCATCGGCCGAGAAGATCGTCATGGTCGTTCGGGACAGGTGAGCACCCGGGTCCCAGGAGCCTGTCTGCCCTTGGTCATGCCCCAGGCCCAGCTCACTGTCCCTCCCTGCCAGGCCATTCCAGCGGACTGTCACCATGCACAAGGACAGCACAGGCCACGTCGGCTTCGTCCTCAAGAAGGGGAAGATCACCTCTTTGGTCAAAGGGAGTTCTGCGGCCCGTAATGGGCTCCTCACCAACCACTATGTGTGCGAGGTGAATGGGCAAAACGTCATCGGGCTGAAGGTAAGCAAGGCGGACCATGGCTCCATCCCAGGACCTCAGGGACTGGGAGATCGAGAGGTGGTGGGAAGGTTCGTGTCTGTGGGTGGGTTGCTGCCCGCACCCCAGCTTCAGTTCCTCATCCTAAGGCTGCTGCAGGGATTCAATGAGACAAAGGGACGAGAGCTCCCTGCACAGTGCAGACACTAAGTGCTCAGTAAATACTTGCTGTTGTTACTTACGCCTGAAGGCCAGAGGTGTGACGAGAGCTGGTGGTCCTGGTGATGATGTGTGTAAGGAAACAGGTGTCTGGGGCGGGGGTCAGGGGCTCCTGGCTGCATGGACTACTCTGTGTGACATTTCTGTATCCTGGATCATGTTCAGTAATAGGAATATTTTAGAAAATGCTCCTCAGAAGCCCGTTTCTTACCTCTTTCCCCCTCACCCACCCTGAGGATGTGTGTGTGTGTGTGGTGAGTTTTATCTTTAAATACAAGAAGGAGCAAATGGTCTAGGGCCAGTGCTATGATGTAGACTGGGGGTCGGGGTGGGCGCCTTCCGGGAATGGACCCCAGAGGAGGATGAGTCCATGGCTTCTGGTCCCTGGACAAATGAGAGTGGGTTATCCTGATTGATGCCACTGGACTGAGAGTGGTTCTTAATTCCAGTTGTGATTTAGAGTGAGGGTCCCCCCTCCTCCGGCATCCAGGGCTTTGGGGCTCGCAGGCAGGTGGATGTGGCTTGGGGGGTGCCATCTCACCCCACAGATGACACAGGACACAGTCTTGTGAGCCACTCCTCTTCCCTCATAGGGCCATCTCCAGGTCACTCTTGTCACACATCTTCCCCCCTATGCTTGACGGTCTGGTCCCATCTAGCACATCTCCCATGGATCCTGGCACAGCTGGGCCAACACACAGCCAAGTCGGAGACCTGTGTAAAGTAAAGGTCATGGTCTCCGAGTAAGGGCCGGAGGCTCGTCTCGTGGCCTTAGCATTCGTCTTTGAGCCGTTTGGCCACTCTATGTAGGTGCTTTTCGTGTCTTGTTCGCCCCACGATCCGAATGGCTTCACCAGGCCTTTCTTTTTACCGGTCAACAAGATGTGAGAGGAAGAGGTAACCCATGGCCTCGGCTCAGGCTGACAGGAGCCCAGAGAAGAGGCTGGGTGGGTGTGCCTACTGTCCCCCCTTGTCCCCCACTGCAGCGTGCTTCTCCTTGTGCTTTGCAGTAAGAACCCCAGTGTGACTGGGGCCTGGGAGATGGCATACACGTGTGCTTGGTGGGGTTCCTGGGCTCTCTGGGGGGAAGTCATGGGTGTGAGGCCGTTCGGTGTCAGGCCCACGCAGGCCCTCGAGGTGAGTCCATTTTACTGAGAGAGCCTCAGACGGGAGGCCCACATTCTTGCTTGAGCTGGGGGCCTGCCACCCTCACTCAAGGGGCAGCCTGTTCCCTGCCGTCAGTGTCAATGGTGGACCCCAGCAGGGCCACGCTGACCACAGAGGTGCCTCAGAGTCGCCCCTGGCCCCCAAGGTGACCACTCACTCTTCTCCAGGACAAGGAAGTCACAGAGATCCTGGCCACTGCTGGGAACGTCATCACCCTGACCATCATCCCCACCGTCATCTATGAGCACATGATCAAAAAGTAAGGCTGCCCCCCTCCCGCCCGCCCCCCACACCTCCCCACCTCCTGGCCGCTGGCTTCCTCTCATCTTCTGCAGAGTCTCTGATCTCCTCCCCTCGCCTCCCTTCACGGGAGCCAGGGGCTTCTGGTAACTCGGGGTGAGGCAAGGGAGGCACAGGTTTTTGGGGGGAGGGGGAGAAGGTGCTGCCAGTTTTGGCGACTGCCCTTGTTGCTGTATCTAGGTTGTCCCCGACCCTGCTCCACCACACCATGGACCACTCCATCCCTGACGTCTGAGGCCACGGGACAGCCGCTCAGCCCTGCCACCCTCCTGCCGCAAGGGGAATGTCCTTGCCTGCGGAGGCGTGCTGCCTGGGGGCGGGGCCGTCTCAAGGGGGCGTGTTCCGGGGGGGGCCACGTGGCATCCTGTGGGCGTGGTGTCATTTACAGACACTGGCCTTGGAGCCTCAGCCTCTCAACTGGGCTAAGGCCCGGACGGGGCCCACAGGCAGGCATTCTCTGTGCTGATTTAAATGCTCGGCACGTCGGCAGTCCAGCTAAACACTTCTAAAGTTGCAGCTGGGTCCCTTTCAAATTTTTGCCTCTAAAACAGTTCCATGTTTTGAGAACACAAATACATTTTTTTTTTGGTAAAAATTGTTTCTTTTTCCTTTACTTGTTCTTTGTCACAAACTGTATAGAGTTATAACCCTTCACTGTCTATTTTGAATAAAGATTTGATTTTAAATAAAATCCCTTCCTCAAAAGTAATTGAAATTCCAGAATCCTTGGTCCCATGACGGGACAGTGTTGGTTGTCTCTCTGGCAGTGGTGAGACGGAGCCCTTTTCCATGCGTTGCCTCTGAGAACATGACTTGTCTGTGTGAAGCAGGGATGACTGGGTGGGGGTGGGGTGGGATAGTGTGGGCTCTGGAAGGGGACACTGGTTTTAGAGCACCCCCTGCTCAGTGACTCCGGCTGGCTTCTGCATCTGTGGGTGTGAGAAGCACTTCAGGGTTACTGGAGAGGATGGAATGGGTACACTCTCAGGGCCCAATGGGGCTGACCCCCAGTGGGTGCCCAGTGACCCCAGGAGGGGTCAGACGCATGGTAGACCTGAGCCAGCTTGCAGCTCTGAGGTTCCCTTCACCTCAGGGAAGATCTCTGCCCACTCAGCTCTTTCCAAGGTGTGCATTTTGACTCCCACGTGGGCGGGGACAGCGTGAACCCCCTTCATCCCCCTCACTGCCCCAGAAGACACAAGATAAAGAAAACAGGCGATGGATCTGGTTGTGTTTTCATGCTTTAATCCAGAGCTGTTCTGCTGTAGGTACAACTCTGTCAGATCAAAAGGACAAAGGAGATGAAAGTGAAGACCCCTCCCCTCCTCCCACCCCCTTCCTGTATCCCCTGAATTCTCTGTCAAAGGCATGGCTGAATATAACAGTGCACTATGACTTGTTTGTACTGACCCCTAGGTCACAGAGGGGTCGTGAGTTCACTGGGCAGAGACCCCTCTGTAGGCCTCTACCCCAGAACCTTGTCACTTGCCCCCTGCGCTGCCCGCGCTAAGGTGCTGCCAGGTACCCCGGTGCTACTGGTGACGGGGAACGGTGTTCCTTGAAAAGCTAAGTTACCCCCTTGGGAGATACTTGGACTAAACTTCACTTGAGGCCAGCTCTCTGAGCAGAGTACTACCTCTGACTCTGATCCTTGCTTGAGCTTGGACCAGAGGAGTAGCAGGGCCAACTCTGGCCTGGACCCCACAACTGAGGGGAAGCCACTTCTGGCAGTGGGGCTCCAAGGGACCAGCAGTTCCAGAAGGTGATTCCTGAGAACAGTGTTGCTCAGGATCTAATCAGCTCCAGCCAGAGGCTGGGGAGAGGGGAGACCCCAGAGATTTCTGCTCTAGAAGCGGAGGGCAGGAGAGGTCACAGCCCTACAGGAGGAGGTATTAAGCAGGAAGGAAAAGGGGAGCCTTGGCGGATGAGCACTCAGCGGGAGGCTCTGGGGCCCTAGCCTTGCCTCCAGCCCCACATTCTGGGCCCTGCAGTCTGGGCTTGGAGCCTGAGCCAGTGGGCCACTGCCTCTCACCGCCGGAGCCGCCCAGGCAGCTCTGCCCCTTTTGCATAGATGCGGGATCCCGAACACACACACACACACACACACACACACACACACAGGTATGAGCTGGAGCCCGGCTGACACAGTCCCAGCACCTGTCCCGGGCCTGAGCCGAAGAGTCACCTCCTCCATTGACAAGAAACAAAGCCTGTCGAAGGTCCCACCAGACCCCACAAAAGAGAGGAGCCCGAGTGGGCTGGGGCCCTTCTGACCAGGCAGGCAGGTCTCAGGCCAGAGCAAGAGTAGAGGGCGGCATCAGCTCCTCTCACCTTGTCCACAGACCTGAGTCCACACTCTTCACGAGGGGCTTGTTCAGAATCAGAGACAGTGTGGACCACGGCCCCGGCCCTGACCATGTCCACCAAAACACAAGACACAGTAGGAAGGCCACAGACAGCAAGACGCAGACAGGAGCAGAGGGGCTATGCAGCTCAACTAGATTCCAAGGGTGAAAAATATATAGATTTTATGTTGTCAAATATAGTCATACCTTTATTTCCTCAGCAAAGCTTTTGACTATTTCTAAGGAGACACTGCACAGCTCCATGAGTACACGGCACAAGGCGGGGTCCACGGCCAGTCTTGGCTTGGCTTGGCTTTGGATTGGGGTCGTCCACTGCCCCTCCGTGTCACGACCCCAGGGTCCTGTGGGGCGGCCCAGCCCTGCCCCCAGAGTTCAGATTTGGTTCGGCTGGGATCGGGGGGAGCTCCACAAAGGATGGCAGGTCTGAGGCCTGGAGTGAGGATGGGGGGCTTCGGAGGCACAAAGCACGTGGCTGAGGGGCTCTCCCCCAACCTGGTGGCTAGGCTGGCTGCCCACCCCTGGGGCATGCAGGCGTCCCCTGCACCAGCGGAGGGTACAGAGAGGAAGGGCGGAGTCCACGAGTCAGGCGACAGCTGCTGCAACAGCAGGGGTGGGCGAGCAAACTTGATGGGGCCAGCGTGCCCCCCCAGGCCAGAGGGTTGAGTAGGGCACAGGGTCCCACCAGGGCTCCCCACCTCTGCTCCAATGTAGGGCGTAACTCTGAAGAGTGGGTGGGGTGAGCAGACAGCTATACACCCTGAAGGGGAAGAGGAATGGGTTTACTCTGTAAAATAAGAATGTTAATGAAGTGTCAGCAGCTTTGCTGGGGGACCCAGACGTGGTCCTAGGGAAGGAGGGGGGCCAGTGAACCTTCCCAGGTTAACTGGGCTTGGGCTGGGAGCCCTACTCCACTCGCACCTAGGAAACATGCCAGGGCACCCTGTTTTGGCCTGGACAGACATCATGGCTTGAGCACCTCATCTTGTCATTCATCCTGCTGGATATTCCCCCAGAGGCAGAGAGGTGTAAGATTTAGGAACCCTCATCCTAGAAAGCAAGCAGCCACCTCACTGGACATCCTGGGATGCATGAGAACCAAGCCCCAAAATGAACATAGTGCAAAGCAGAAGTTGGTCCTAAGGTTCCTGGAGAAACTCGGGCAAGCTCCAGGGGCTGGAGTCAAACCAGCCGGGGTTGCTGAGCCCAGCCCCGCCTCCCAGGCTGCAGGGCCTCGTCTCAGAGGCTGGAGGAGCCCCCTGGAGCTGCCAGCCCATCTCCTCCTTTTGTGCTGGCAGAGTCTCCAGATGGGAACCGGGGCTCAGGCCAGTCTGGCTCTCACAGAAGAGTCACCTGACACCCTCAGAAACGCCAAGAGGAAAAGAGAGGTGGGGAAGGTCCGAGATGAACAGACAGACAGGGGACCCACACTGCCCGCTGCCACCTCTTGCCCATCACCACCTCCAGCCCGTGGCCTGACTGCGCTCCCAAATCCCAAGTGGGGAGCAGTCTGAAGAGGCTGGAGCTCAGTGCATGCTGAGTAGTTCCAGACCTGGTCCAAGTCCCAGTGCCCTGCCTGTACTTTGAGTCACAGCTGCCTCCATCCGAGGAGATAATACTGGCCCAGAAGCCTGGGCTAAGGGCAAGGGGTGGCTTGGGAGACAAGGCCTGGGGTACACAGGGAACTGGACAGGACCTGGGGGAGGAGGATGGGGAGGCCAGGCTGATAAGTCAAGGCCGGCCTCCCCAGATCATCACACGGGAGACTTCCTGAGCAGCGGCTACCCTGTGTGGGGGGCCGGGTGGGCAGGAGGGGCTGGGATGGGGGCCTCAGCACCTTCTCTCTCTGCAGTGTGTCTGCTCAGTGGGCCTCCCAGCCGACGGTCTCTCTTCCCTTCTCTTCTGTTGCAGTTTTCGGACACCTTCCCCCAACCCTCACTCCCAGCCTCTGACATGGTTATCATTCTGAAAAAGCCACCTCCAACCCCCAAACTAAAGAAATAAGATGATGCCCCAGGGGAAGGTGTGAGAGGGAGGGCGGCACCCCTACAATCAGTAGTTGGGCCGTGGGAGCCCCTGCCCGGGCCGGCCCTCTTCAAAGCTGGGAGCTGCCTCCGGTGGTCGTGCCAGCTGCGCTCGGGCCCTGATGGCTCAGAGAGCGGCAGCTGATCCTGCGGATGGAATGCAAGGCCACGGTGCAGCAGCCCCGCAGCAGGGAGCTGATGTTGTAAATGGGCTGGCCCTGGCGCCGCTGGGAGCGGCAGAGCCAGGCCACTGTGGGCACGGCGGGCACCACCACGGCCAGCAGATCCACGATATAGTGGCGGCTCCAGTAGCTCTTGGGCTCCTTCTCAGCCGTGGCTGCCTCCTCCTCCTCTTCCACGGGGCATACCACGCTCACCGACGGGCTGGGGTTTGGGTGGGCACCAGGGCAGTGTGGGGTTGGCCCCCAGGTGATGGGCTCCGGGGCCTCAAGCTCGTCCCCCACCGTCACCACCACTGCAGAGTTGGGGTCCCTGGGCCCCGGGGGGTGGGGATCCGGCTCCAGGAGCCTGTCCCCTGACTCGGGGACCATCCCGCAGACCTGGGCCTGGGTCACTTTCTCCAGGATGGTGTCCAGGTCAGGCTGGGATGGCACAAAGTCCGTCTGGATGGCGCGCTCCTGCATGCAGCTGGCCTGCACGCCAGCCTCTGTGCCGCACAGCAGCTTCTCGTAGGTGTTGCTGGCAGGGAAGCGGGGCCCCAGGCTGAAGGAGCTGTGTAGAGACGAGGGCTCCTCGGGGCCGCAGTCCACCCCTGACGACAGCAGGCTGCTGGCCTCCAATGCCTCCGTCCGGCTCAGGGTGTCATCATTGGCCGCGAAGCCGCTGTCGACCCCATCCTCGGCCGAGGTGCCGGGGTGGTCCCCTGGCGGGCGGTCGCCGCAGACTGCGGGGTCACTCAGCTTGGTGTAAGTGGAGCTGCGGGTGAGAGAGCGGGCCGGGGAGCCACCAGCCGACTCGGCCGCGCCGTCCTCCTTGGCCAAGCCATTCTGGGCCACTTCCATGCTGTGCAGCAGCGTCTCCAGCTTCTTGTTCTGGATGTTGATGTCCACGAAGTACTTCTGCAGCCCCTTGTCCTTGTCGATCAGGTTGTTCTTGACGGTGTCGATGACCTGCTTGAGCTGCTTGATCTCCTTGCGGGCTTCCTTCAGGGCCAGCTGGGCCTCCACGCGGTGGCACTCCTCCTCAATCCAGTCCTCCTGCATGCGCGACAGCTGCGTCTTCAGGTCATCAATCTCTGTGTCCCTGTGAGAGGACGAGACACTGCGCTCATCACCTGACCCGTCACTCCACTAAGGGCAAGCAAGGAGGGGGTTGTCCCCAAGGACAAAAAGCACTGAAAGCAAAGGAACGACTCGATACCTCCTTCCTCATCCTCTTTATTCCATTGGGGAAGCAGTGGGGGTGGGAGAGGGGTGAGGGGTCAGGACAGAGGAGTTTCCTCCTTGAGGACAAAAAGCCACCATTGCATTCCCACCTCCTAGAGCCAAAATGCAGAAGACTGTCCACATTGACATCCACCACCCAAAGAAGAGAGTCGATGATGAAGACGTCAGTTTAAAAATGCAATTGCTATAAAAACTTAATACATCCATTTAAAACTCTTAACATAAAACAACAAAAATGAAACCTAAAATCTCTGCTCTGCCCAGAGGGATGTGGCCTCCTACAAAAGAAGGTGGTGGAAATTTTCAGTGGAGGGTTATTTGGCCAGAGACTGCAGGGAGGGTGACAAACCACTTTGTTTTTAATGAGAGAAATTACTGCCGTGAATGTAGTTGATAACGTTGCATCTTCCCTCCAGGGGATGGGTGAGAAGTGGTGGCTGAGTCCGAGGAGAGTGATGAGAACAGAGTGGCTGTCTTTTATCTGTGCTATATGTGTCCTTCTTGTAAGTACTGTCGAGAGGAGAGGCCCAGAAGGTTGGTGAAAAAGGTACAGAGCTACTCCCAAGAGAAGAAGCAAGAGCAGGCAACATAGACTGTCAGAAGAGTCTTGGCCAGAAACTCTCAGGCTTTTAAAATCCCCGAGGCTTAGATGAATCTGGGGGGCAGTGCAGGGGAGGGAGGTGAAGTAGGAAATGATGCATCTAGTCCAGAATTAAAGCCAGGGTGAAACTCATCAGGATGGGCCAAAAGCAGTAAGAAAGGAGGAAGATCTTTCATGGAACTGAACTCAGCCTGCATGCAGTCACTCAGCCCAAACCCTCCATTCACATAAATAAAACCCAAATGGCATGTCGGTCATTTTGGGGTTTATAAGGCCAGCAGAGTGCCCAATTCAGATCCAGCATCGTGCACTTTTCAAAGGCAGATTAGAAATTCAGGAAATGGGCCCAGGAATCTCACGCCACAAAATACTGAAAGGCCTGGGTCTGGGGGGTTGCAGGGGCCACAGGATCAGCAATGGCATCAACTGGAAGGGGACAGAAGGGAAGGAAGGGTTGCCCAGCAGGGCACAGCTCAGCGACAGAGGTGGGGTGGCAGCGGGGACCTGGAGGGACTCAGAGCCCCCACAGGTGCGGGGGAGACTGTCCACCCCTCCTGCCTTGGGGTGGAGGGCTCACTCTAGGGTAATCCTGCTCACTGACGCTGAGCTCTGGGAGGAAGGGTGAGTTTAGAAGAAGGTGCTAGGTGTGTTCAGCTGGACTGGGCCCTTTCCTCCTTGGAGCCGGCAGGACTCCAGAGCTGTGGCTTCCCAGCCCTGTCTCAGTCTCAGGTGGGCCAAAGGATGTTATATTTGAACTGAGTCTTGAAGGATAAGTTTGCCAAGGAAGTGAGATGGGGGGAAAGGGTACCTTGGAAGTGGGGATACAGTGTTTGAAAGCACAGCGTGTAAAGCCACTTTTGAGGAGCAGGGGGAATGAGAGCATCGCTGTTCTTGGCATGTGTGGAGGGCGACAATACAGCAAGTAGAGAAAGGCCACGGTCACTGCATGAATTATGGGTGGAGAGCCGAGGTGCAGGCACGTCCACAGCAAGGCATCCTGCCCAGACCACACGGGGCAGGTGGCCTGCTCTGAGCCGCAGGGCAGTCCTGGAAAGGCAGCAGGGAAATGGGCTGTCTGCCCCCTGAGGACATCAGTGCAAATGGCCAAGCAGAGCCAGGGCATCACTGAGAAGAAAATGGGAAATAGAAATTCTGGCTCTACAGACAAGGAGGCCCACAGAATGCCCCCTGTGACCTCCTCGAGTTCCCAGCCACAACAAATACAGACTGAATGGGCTACTTGGCAGAGCTCTGGTCAAGAAAGATGTGGTCTTACTTACTTATTTTATATATATATATATTAGACACATTCACAGAGGGAGAAAGATTAGTGGCTGCCAAGGATGAGGGTTCTTGGGGAGAAATGGGGGGGTATGATTGTTACTGGGAACAGGGTTTCTTTCTGGAGTGATAAAATGTTCTAGAATTAGATACTCTTGATGGCTGCACCATTCTGTGAATATACTAAAAACCACTGAATTGTTTAGATAAGTGAATTGTATAGTATATGAATTATATCTCAATAAAATTGTTATATTAAAAAAAGAAAAGATGAAGGAAGGCGTAATCACAGTGCTCTGACCCCCAGTGCCCTGCACAGCACCTTGTCCAGTTCACAGTTAGCTGCGTATCTGAATCCACACAGTTTGGAGATGGGTAGATGATGCAGAGATCAGAGGGCAGCCCTAAAGCTTCCATCATAAAGATGAAGCTGCCAGCCTGGAAAGGTGAAGGCCGGGAGGATCAGGACTGGCCCTCAGGTCTGGAGAATGAGCTCAGACAGGCTCGTGGGGTCTCCTGGGAGACCCCAGGGCTGGGTGGGCGCTCAGAGAAAGGTTTCTCACAATCGATGAGTTAGAAGGCACCTGGGCCTGAACGGTGGGTCAGGAGCCCCTGGTGACCCCCTGAGAGGAGGCCAAGGAGGGTTAACAGGTTGTTTCTGCCCCGCCCCCTCCCGAGGCAGGTCAGCTGGGAAGAATGCCCTGGGCTCCTACTCCCCAGATAGGAAGGAGCCAGCGCATGAGAAGTGGTTAAAAGGGGCTGCCAGGCTCCTGCCTTGGAGTGAGAGGGGAGGAGGGGAGGCCGGGGAAACTGCTTTCGACCTGGTCCTAAGCAGCCACCTGAAGCTTCAAGGAGCAGCTAAGGGAGGGTTTTGCGGAGAGAGGAGCCCCCAGCCACTCCTTCCTCCCGGAGATGCTGCGGGCCCTGGCCTCCCGCTCACCGGTCCTGGAGCCGGTCCTGCGTGTCCTTCAGCCGGGCCTTCAGGTGCCGGATGCACACCTCCTTCTGCTGCAGGGGCGTCAGGTACTGCTCCGGGGTGGGGGGCTTGATGCCGTGGTTGTCACTGCACAGCGTGTACTTCATGGAGCGCCTGCCAGGGGGCGCTCGTCAGCAGGGAGGGAGGAAAGGGCCTGGCGGTAGCTGTGCCTCCAGGAGCGAGGGAGCTCCGCCTGCCCACCCAGGTGCCCCGCCCACTCACCCTGGAGCCCAGCCTACCCATCCTGGTGCCCCACTCCCCATCCTGGTGCCCTGGCACCCCCTCCCCGCCCAGCGCCTTGCAGGCCAGGCCTCCCCCTGGGCCCCTGTGGGCACGAGAACACCCGGCCCTTCTGGAAGATGGGCTTTACTAAGGTTCTTCCGAGGGAAGAGCATAGCGTCGAGGTGGGGAGGTCAGGTTTCCTCTAGCTCGGGGTGGAGATATGTTACAGAGCATGTGGACAAGCCAGGTGCTACCCAGGGCAAAGCCATCTCTGTCAACCCAATCCCCGCTATGCAGCCCAGGGCTCAGGTGTCTAGTCTCCCATCTCAGAGAATGAGGCTGAGGCAGGGAGAGGCCTCCCCCTCCGAGAAATTATCTCAGGGCCTGCCTGGTGGGCAAGGACTTATCTGTTGTATATGTGAGTGACTTTGGTGTGGAAATCTAATAACTGTACTGTAAGAACCATATGAGCTGGTTCTGTCTCATCATCATCACCATCACCTAAGTGTTCATTTTGTGTAAAGCAGGTACCGAAGTGGTAGTCTGTCTTTTCCCTGGCATAAGGTGGGTGATAGTTAATATAAAATTAATAGTGTGTAAGTTTTCTCACTGTTCTACAATTGTGCTTTCAGAGGACCACATTACCCTACAGTATGCCTTTCTCTTGTAATTGGAGAAACTGCATATCAGCCTGTCATCACTGTAAGTGGTTTTAGAAAAATGTAATGATGTTTCTCATACCATATTATGAATGACTGTAATGCTGTATGCCATAAAATTTTTATAATGATTCATTCATTTGATAGGCTAGGCTACCATGAAGCGATTGGATTGCTGCTGCTTTGTTATCAATGTGTATTGTTATCAATACATGCATCATTATACCTGTAGCTAAATATGAATTTTTTTCACATGATCTTTTCATTTTTGATGTCTAGTCTTAGTGATACATATAATCCCTACAGCATTTTGTGTCATATAAGACAATATTGATGTACTGACAGATGATTCATCTTAGAAACAATGCAAACATACTGTGTCAATAAATACAGTGCTATAAACATATTTTCTTGTGCTTATAATTTTCTTAACATTTTGTTTTCCCTAGTTTACTGTATTGTAAGCATATCGTTGATAGTACATATAACACACCAAATATGTGCCAATCAACTGATTATGTTATGAAGGCTTCTGCTCAACAGTAGGCAGTTATATTTTGGGGGAGCCAAACAATGTGGATTTTCAACTGCACAGGGGTCAGTGCCCCAACCCCCTTGTTGGACCGGGGTCAGCTATTCTAGGACACAGCTAATGAACACGTTCACACAAATGCAGGCGGATCTTTCCCATCTGCACGTGCCCACTCATGCTCTAGAGGCACATGTGAGCCCACATGTGCTGTGAGCATCGACCTGTTCATAGCTGTACCCTGGGATGGAGGCAGGCTGGACACGCATCACTCCCAGCAGCCACACTCCCCCGCGTGGGGTGGTGCAGATGTGCATGTGTGGTGAGCACACCCAGGTCCCACCAGTGCCAAGGAGAAGCAATTCCCACCCAGAGGAGGTGGGAGGGCCGAGGCCTTCACCTAGGGGTGGGGAGCACCCCAATCCCACCAGCAGACCACAGCCTGACCTCTTCAACTCACAGCTTCCTGCCTTCTCCCTGACAGAACTACCATTTTGCTTGGGTGGCCCTGCACTGGGAACCCCACTAACCCTTTTGGCAGCCAGTCAGTCACACCTGGCACCCGCCAGCACAGTGTAGACAGAATTTACTAGGGAACATGTCCTGTCTCAGAAAATATGAGCCTGGCATAGAGGGGAGGGTGGTTTGGCCTTCTGCCTTCTTCTTCCCTGGACGTGGACCTGATGCCTGAAGGTGTCGGAGCCAGCTGCACACCAAGGATGGTGGAGGTGGGGTCCTTGACACTTTAGGGAGTCGCCCACCTCTGGTCCCTTGTTCTGAAAGCATCACCCCTAGTTTGTCTCAGTCACTGTCTTTGGTTACGTGCAGCTGGGTATGATTATATCCATCTTACAGACAGGAAATTGAGGCTCAGAGAGAAGAGACATGTTCAAGGTCACACCGCTAGGGAGTGTGCTCAAGTTGGGGATGGTTAGAACACCCACAGGCCCCAGGCCCCAAGGCACTCAGGGCCCACCAGGGGGAGGCGGGGGGGCCCTGCCCAGTTACCTGGGCGTGGGGCTGCTGTCACTGCCCTTGCAGGAGCCTGAGTTGCTGCTGCTACTGAGAGAAGAGGTGCCGTAGGCATCCCGCACACTCACGGGTGGAGAGGTGCGCCTGGAGGCGGGGAGGAGAGGCAGGTGCTCGTTCTGGCTGCTGGGCAGCTGCGGACACTGGGCAAACACCGCCAGGCCGCTGCGACCCAGAGGGCCCCCACTTTGGGGTCACCGCCGGGGAGAGAAGCAGAGGGGAGGGTGGGGGGACAGAACAGACAGTGCAAATCAAGATGGAAAACCAGGAGGAGGCAGGTCCTCCTGGCTTCCCAGGACAGAGGCGGAGGCTATGGGCCAAGGGTGGGGCCCAGCTACCTCTACTGAGGGTCCTCAACGTCCAGGGGCCCCCAAGCCCAGAGGGAAAGGGCCCTGCATGAACTGAGACGGAGGGGGAGAGGAACAGGCAGGCAGGCATAGGGGGCAGGAGGAGGGGTATACGGGGAGGCCGGGTGAGCCCGGGTGTAAGGCTACATGCTGTCTTTGTGAGGATGGAACAACAATGTTAATGATGGGAGGGATCCAGTGGTTTAAGTCTTCGGATAACTTTTCTGTCCACGGTGTCATCTGAGCCCTTAAATAGTTCCTGAGGCAAGTGTCAGCAAGCTCATTTTAAAGATGGGAAAAGTAGGGGCGATGACTTGCTCCAAGACCAGTAGGTGGTGGAGTGGAGGCAGAGACCCCCTCCCCCCACCTTCAGAGGCCAAGGCTCCGGGCAAGGGGGAGACTCACCTGCGGGATCCACCAGAGGCCCGTCTACTGCCTGGCAGGGACATGGCCATGAGGCTGCGGGTCCGGGTGAGGGGCGGGATGGGCGGTGTCCCCGGGGCTGAGGAGAGAGGGCGGGTTGGGGGGGCCGTGGGGAGGGCCGGGCCCGGCCACGTCATCCTCTCGCTGGGGCCGCTGCCTGGCATGGCTTCTCCTCTCACCCTTCAGCAGGACACCTGGGACCAGGCGAGGGGCTGGCAGGCCAGGCTCTGCCCACAGCTGCCTCCACCAGTGAGTTTAGCAGGCTCCCACCACCCGACTTAAAATCAGGATCGTCAGAGCCTCAGGACGGCCAGAAATCATCAGTCCAGCCCCGTGTCCTCAGATGAGTGGATGGTGCCCCAGAAGAGCGAAGGCCTCCCTCCAGGTCACACTGACACTGGGGCAGGGCCTCCTGATTGGCTTATCCCAGCACTGAGTCCGGCTGTGAGCCAGGGTCCCCGGACCCCTGACTCTCAGACCCCCACCCCTGTGCTGGTCAATCCACCCTCCTCCTTGGAGGGGACTGCAGTCTGGAGGACTCCTGGAGCATCACCAGGAAGCCCAGATTAGGCTGGGCTAGTCTCGACGTCACCTTCCCAGAGTGCCTGTTGGTGCGAGGCTCAGGGCTTCCCGTCTATAGGGGAGACAAGACAGACCAACACACCAGCACACGTGTAGAGAGACATATGGATACACATGACCATGAAAAGGTACCACATCCCTGCCATTCCAAGGCATGCCGCACAGGGCTGAGTGAACATGCTCAGGGGGCCTGTCCACAATGCAGGACATACAGCCCTTGCCACCCCACCCCCACTGCCCACATGCTACACACAGGCACGCCTGTGCCCATCCATGCAAATGCGCATGCTCATTTTGGGATGCACAAGGAACTCAGGGCACAGGCTCAAAGCAAATGAGGAAAGAGACAGATGGGAGAAGAAGACATCCCCCACCCTTTCAGAGCATCACTGTAGGCTGGACCCAGTAGGAAGTGACCATGCCTGCGGAGATCCATCCTTGGCCCTCTTGACAAGTGGATAGGGAGACTCAGACCTGGGCTCCTGCCTGGGGATCCCTAGGGCCCTTTCCTGGGTAGGGGCTTGGGTTCCAAGGGCAGCTCTACAGAGGTTTAAGGGAGGGAGAGACTCCATGCTGGGCTGGTGTTGGCTGTTGTGGGAGGAGGCCTGCGCAGGGCTTCAGCCCAGAGCTCCTGAAGGCTGGGGCAGGGGGTGGGCCTGGACTCTTTGTAGCCAACATGCTAGTTCTGTGCCAGCTCCAGAGCCCCTAGTCCCCTCCTTCCACACTCAGAGCAGGGACTAAGGATAGTCGCCTGGGTTACAGGACTCGGCCGAGGACACCGTGCACTGGACCTTCCTCCATGCTGGGAGAGAAGCGGTTGCCAAGCCCTACTTCACACCAAGACCCCGTGCCAACCACGTTACGTACATTACGCCATCGACTCCTCCCAAAAACCCTATGAGGAAGTGCTGAGATTAGTCCCTTTACAGATGAGGAATCTGAGAGGGAAGGGACTGCCCGAGTCCTGCCCCAGGGTGTCAGGGCCAACACCTGAGCCAGGCCAACACCAGACGCTGAGGGGCTAGATCACGAAGCCCGGATCCCCTGGCCAGGGTACCACCCCTTCCCACGTCGGGGCCTCTGAGGATCCCGGCCATCTTGGCGAGTGGTGAGGCTGCCTCTTGAGCAGACAAAGGTGCTGCTCAGGTGGCCTGTTTCCTGGCTTTGACACAGACACGGTCTGTTCCCTGGAGGGCCTGGACACAGCCAGCATTGTCAGCCCAGAGGTGTCAGGTGCCAGGTACAGGAGCCACTGGCACCCCACCTGTTATCTGAGCTGCTTGACCTGGCTTGGCAATGCATCCCACCAACCATGCCCCAACCGCCCAGGCAGGGCCTCCTGGAACTGCAGGGTTGGCCCCCAGAGGAGGAACTGTGGACAGGGGCTGGGGGAACAAGGGTGCTCCTCCATACTTGCCAGGAAGGGCCCCAGTGTCTTAACACCGCCTAGGCACAGGAGGGCCTCAGCCGGGAGCATGGGGGAGGGGCTGATTGCCCTTACTCATGGGTGTACAAGGGCTTCAAGGATCACCTTTTTTTTTTTGAATTGGAGGATAATGGCTTTACAATATTGGGTTGGTTTTTGCCATATAGCAAAGTGAATCACCTATATGCACACATATATCCCCTCCCTTTTGAGCCTCCCTCCCACCTCCCCACTCCCCATTCTACCCCTCTAGGTTGTCACAGAGCACGGAGGTGAGCTCCCTGTGCTATACAGAAGCTTCCCACTAGCTATCTATCTCATGGAGTGCATATATGTCCATGCTATGCTCTAATTCATCTCACTCTTGATCATCTGTCATTGACTGAACTCTTCTGCCTGCTACTAGGTGACCATGCTGAGTGTTATTATGTGCCTTGGGCCATTATTCCAAATAAAAATCCTTCGAGGCAGGGTCTGTTATCATATTTGGGTCCAAGGCTGCACAGCTTCACGTCCAATAGACCCTGGCCTCTAGCCCCAGTCAGCCTGGCTTCACTGGCCATCCTCCCATCATCACTTCTGGCTTTTGGGAGGATGCTGTGCCTTCAGGAGGACCTTCAGCAGAGGCAGGACTCAGAGCTGAGGCCAGGCTTCGCTCTTCCAAGCCAGCTCTGGTGAGTGTTGCTAAGGAGCTTGCAAAGCCTGGGTGGAGCTCTAGGCTCCAGTACTGGGAGGCAGGCAGCAGGCCTGCTTTGCCTTGGAGCTGCGTGTGGCCTTGTACAATGAGGGCTTTGTCCCCATTCCTACCTTGCTTGGCAACCAATCCCACACCTCCCTCCTCTCTTGCTCCCTCTTCCTTCCTCTCTGGCCTGGGGAAGAGGGGGGCAAGGGGATGGCATTTGTACCTGGATGGAGCCAACAGTCTCCTGGGAGGCCAAAGCCAGCCATTCATCTGGGACAAAAGTGGAAGTGGCATTTCCCCTGCTGGGATGAGACCTTGCAGGCTGAAGTCCCTCTGGGAGGGCAGAAGATACCCAGGCCCAAAGGGAGTCACCTCCCCAGGATCCAGCCCAAAATTGTTGGTGAGCACCCTGCGCTCTCAGGTCTTCCCTCCCCTCTGAGCCCCAGAGAGGAGGTAAGTTGCCATGGTGTTTGTTGCCATGCCAACTGCTTGGCCTGGAGTCCCAGCAGGCCTGTCCCCAGGTGGCCACTGGAATGGAAGGTAGAAAGGAAACCCATAAACGTGGGGAGATGGGCAGACAATCGCCCATCACCTTCACCCCAAGGTAAGCCCAGCCCCATTTCCCTACCCTGCCCACACCTTGGCAACCCTGTTGGATCCACCACTTTCATCAGTCCCTCACACACCCAACAATGGGAGCTTGGGAGATGGAAGGAATCGGAAATAGTCTAAGAGATCTGGGCTCAAATCCCAGCTCTGTCACCCTCTAGCTGCCGGCCTTGGGCAAGTCATGCTACTTCTCTGAGCCTCAGCTTCATCATCTGTAGGTATAACAGAAAGCTCCTCATATGGTTACTGTGAGGTTGAGACGGGATAATTCATGCCCGGGGCTTAGCCCAGTGCCCACCATACAATGAACACACAAAAATGGGAACTGCCAGGATTTGGGTAGTAGGTAACTGCAGTGCAATGTGAGCTTTGAAAGAGAAACATTCAAGGCATAATCGTGGCTTCAGGAAGGTCAGGGAAAGCGTCTTCAAAAGGAAATTTACACTGGGCCTTAAGGGATTAACAGGAGTTCACCAGGCAGAGAAAGTGCATGGAAGGGATGGAGAAGCTTGGGAAAAGGCAGTGAGTAGTTCAATAGAATAGCGTGGCTGCTTAAGGAAACTAGGGTGCCTAGTGAAGGCAGGGGCACAGTGGGAGTGAGGCTGCAGAAGGAGGTGGGGCCTGACCACACAGTGCCACAAAAACCAGAATCTTGTCCAACAGACCCTGGCCTCTAGCCCCGGTCAGCCAGGCTTCACCGGCCATCCTCCCATCATCACTTCTGGCTTTTGGGAGGATGCTGTGCCTTCAGGAGGACCTTCAGCAGAGGCAGTCTGTTGCTCCCTGTGGGCAACAGGGAGCCATGGAAGGGACTTAAAATGGGGATGGACATGATCAGGTTTGTATTTTAGAAAGCCCCGCATAGGGGACCTTTGTGGACCACAGCTGGAAAGGAAGAATATAGGCAGAGAGACCAGTTAGGTGGTTATCAAAAAATTAGAAGGGCCTGGTTCAGGGCATGGGCTTCCCAGGTGGCGCTAGTGGTAAAGAACCTCCCTGTCAACGCAGGAGACATAAGAGACGTGGATTTAACTTCTGGGTTGGGAACAGCCCCTGGAGAAGGGCATGGCAACCCACTCAAATATTCTTGCCTCCATCATTCTTGTCCAGTATAATCCATGGACAGAGGAGCCTGGAAGGTTATAGTCCATAGGGTCACAAAGAGTCGAACACGATTTAGTGCGAATGAATGCAGGGTAGCCCAGGACCAATGGAGAGAAGGGCATGGGGTCTCCTGGAAATTCATCAGAGGCCCTAAGTTTTACTTAGGGCATAACGCATCTTTTTTTTCTTTTTAGGTAAGAATTGGATTTATTTAGAGAGAAACACACTGCTTAGACAGAGTGTGGGCCATCTCAGAAGGCGAGACCAACCTAGGGCAAAACTCTTGACCACGGCATTCAAGGCCCTCTAGTCTCTACCCATTCCAACCAGCTCTCAGCTGACTGCTGACCCCCGAGGAAAGCCCTGTTTGTTGCTCCCTTGTCTTTGCAAAGGCTGTTTGCCCAACTGACAGCACTTGCCCTGCCTTGTCCTCATGCATGCATTGCACTCTGTGTTAGGGTCTGCCCTGCAGGCCTTTCCTCCTGGGACTTCACCGGTCACTTACTCTCTTGACCACTTAGCATGCCATGGCTTAGCTTGAAACTCAGGGAACACCACCCTCTGGGGAATTTCATAAAACTAAACCCAATCAACCTACAGCTGTCAGTAACACAATGGATGAAACAGACATGTATGACAGACCAAGCGGTTGGATTAGATGGTCTCTAAGACGGTTCTGGATCCAACATTCTCTGATTCTAGGGCTGTGAATGAATTGGTAGAGTTCTAACTGATGCTTTCTTCCCTTTCAATGACTCGAACCCCTGGGTTTCTGTTTCTTCATCTGTAAAATTAGGAAGCTGCATTCCTCAAAGTGAGACATGATGGCATTTTACTCAATCAGCAAGTCATGGGGGAGAAACCAGGCACTTGGGTTAACCTAATATGCTAGCTAAGTGAAAGTTCCTGTATGTACTATAAATTATCCTTCCCCACCCCCAAAAGAACTAGCCATCAATAAAAGAAGAAAGCTATCCAAAAATCCAAGGGAACAGAACAATCTGTGTCTGATGACTCAAGCCTCTCACAGCTGTGGAAAGCAAAGCAACACAACCTACAGACCAGAGCTTGGGCAAAATCCTCTCTCTGCCAAGACTACACCAGAAGGCAGAACATTCCACCTGTCAAGCTGCAGAGCGCCTGGTGCTCCTAGAACACTAATGCAGAGAGAAGCGGGAGGTGGAAGACGGGCCTGGGAGTGTTCCAGCCGCCCTCTCTGGATCTCCAGGCGAGTGCTCTGAGTGCTGCTCATGGCTGAGGGGGTTGGTAAATTTCCCCTGGCTTCACAACCTCATCACCCACTGCACTTCTCCACACTGTCAGCAAAAGCCAGGACCTTTCCTCCTGGACACGGAAAGGGAGGCGATAACAGCACATCTCCAGCTTGCTCCTTGTTTCCTACACAGGCTGCCTGCAGAGCTGGAGCCACAGATGGAGCCACTGGGCTCCTTCTCAATGTGGTGACCCCAGCACAGTGCAGGGCAGACCCACAACTTGGCCACACGCTGCGAGGGCTCCCACGGGAACCAGGATGGGCGTGAGGGCGGAGGTGTCTGCTATGCTGGATAGTCTCTGGTGGTTACACTCAGATCCCAGAGCTTGGAGGGCATGAAGCCCAGTGGTCTTCAAATCACCCAGAACTTGCCCCTGGGACTGCAAAGGGCTGTGGGCTCAGGCCTCCTTCCCCATTTCACCTGGAGAGGCTCCTCTCGTATTTATTCTACCTATGGAAGGTCCAGAGTAAGACTACATTTTAAAAAGGGTTTTGCAGGTTAAACATCTATGCAATGTATATTTTCCACAATGAGATACTTCTTCATATCCACTAGGATGGCTATAATCAAAAACACAGGCAATAATAAGCAGGCGTGAGGATGCAGAGGAATTGAAACCCTTGTGTGCTGCTGGTGGGAATGTAAAGCAAAATGGTACAGCTGCTGTGGAAAACAAGCTGGCAGTCCTTCAAGAAGTAAAACATTGAATGACCAAATGACCTAGCAATTCCACTGGTGGGTATTTACCTCAAAGAATAGAAGATAGATGTTCAAACAAAAACTTATACAGGAATGTCCATAGCAGCACTGTTCACAACAGCCAGAAGGAGGAAATGACCCAAATCAAAAGTGTGTCGAAGGATAAATGGACCAAGTGGGTTTATACGTTTGGTGGAATATCATTTAATTAGAAGAAGGAATGAAGTATTAATATATACAACAACATGGATGAACCTGGACAGTATTATGCTAAATGAAAGAAGCCAGATACCAAAAGCCACATACTGTGATTCCATTTGTATGAAGTGTCCAGAACAGGCAAATCCATAGAGACAGAAAGCAGATTAGTGGTTGCCAAGGGCTGGGGGAAGGAGGAGTAGGGAATGACTGCTAGTGGGCATGGAATTGATGAAAATGTTTTAGAATTAGAAAGCGGTGACAGATATACAACTTGGTGACTATGCTAAAATCCTTTGTATTGTACATTTTAAAGTGTGGATTTTATGGTATGTAGCTATATATCAATAAAAAATAAATATAATCTATATAATATTCATTTCAAATGAACTGGTGTAAAATGACATGGTCAAAGTCCAAGAATGGGTAGGGAATGGCCCAGGGTGTCTTTGCAAGCAGAGACCGGACAGGAGCCAGAAGCAGCCCTCCTGTTCTACCCGGCTTCAGGCCGCCGGGCCCAGGGCAGCTGCTGCCCTGGTGCCCCTGCAAGCCTGGAGGAGACAGACGACTAAGGCTGCCCCTTTGGACGGTTTGGAATATCTCCACCTCCATCTGCTTCTCACAAATTCCCTGTGGAGGGAGGCCAGGTGGAGACTGATCCATGGACACATGGGAAATCTGAAGCTGCAGAGCTTTTGCGATCACTCAAGGTCACACCTGGATGTCTTGTTCTCAAGCGTCTGCATTTCTACTGCATCATGGTCTCATAACACAAGAGATCTGGGACATGTATTGTTACGTTGTATGAAAAAGCAAAATTCTTCTTTCCTGGGAGATCCTAAAATACCATGGTGGTGATGTGGGGTTACATCTCCAAATCCTGTGTGCCTCATGCTTCCATAAAAGGAGGACATCGCAGGTGGAGAAAAGGGAAGCCTCATATACTCACGGTGGCAGTGTAAAATGAGGCAGCCTCCAAGGAAAACAGTGTGGAACTTCCTTAAAAACCTGAAAATAGGACTACCATATGATCTAGGACTACCATATGATCCAGTAACTTGGAAAAACACACGCACCCTAATGTTCAATAGCAGCACTATTTACAATAGCCAAGACATGAAAACAACACCAGTGCCCATCAGCAGAAGATTAGATTAAGAAGGTGTATATACACACACACGCACAATGAATATTACTCAGCTGTAAAAAAATGAAATATTGCCATTTGCAACAATGTGGATGGACTAATATTATGCTTAGTGAAATGTCAGACAGAGAAGGACAAATATGTGATATCACTGATATCTGCAATCTAAATAATAATACAAATGAATCTATATACAAAACAGAAATATACTCACAGATACAGAACACAAACTTGGAGTTACCAAAGGGCAGAGAGAAAGGGAAGTGACAAATTAGAGGTTGGGGTTAACATACACAAACTACTGTATGTAAAATAGACAAGTAACAAGGATATACAGAAAAGCAGTGATCCCCAACCTTTTTGGCACCAGAGACCAGTTTCACGGAAGGCAATTTGTCCATGGACCAGTGTGAGGAGATGGTTTCGGGATGATTCAAGCTCATTACATTTTCTGTGCTCTTTGTTTCTATTATTATTATATCAGCTCTGCCTCAGATTACCAGGCATTAGATCCCAGAGGTTGGGAACCCCCGCTGTCAAGCACAGGGAATTATACCCATTATCTTGTAATAACCTAGAATGTAATATAATTTGAAAAAATACTGAATCATTAAGCTGTACACCTGAAACTAACACAATAGTATAAATCAACTATATTTCAATAAAAAGATGATAGAATAATACACTTCCTGAGACAAAAAAGTGGGACATCACAGAAACAGGTGGTTAGCAGAGCAAGGATGATTATTCAAATAGAAATTCTTCGTATGTCTTCTCCCTAACCAGCATGTCTCTCCACATCCCTCCAAGAATCAGCCATGTGGGCAAAGGATAAGCCCTCATTGCCAGGACCATTGTGTTCAACTCTTCCAACAGCTGTTGGCTGCACCCTGCTCTCTAGACCAAGTGCTGTGTGGGCCTAGCACCGAGAGACCCTCAGCTCCCCAAGCCATATCACAGGGTCACTGTTTGTGACCTTGGGCCCTTGACATGTCTGAATCTCAGCTGCCACACTCATTCAGTGGGAGCCACCTCCTGACCTTGCCTGTCTCTTTAAGATCCAACCAAGGCAATGAATGCAGCAACGGAGAAAGTGCTTAGACAAACAGAAGACAGATTATTTCTTGCCTTTACTACGAATATGACCACCTTGAAGGGGATCTTCTCTCCTTTTTTCAGCGGTATTATTCTTTGCTTTATGTCAAGTCCCAGCAGGCATAGGGGGTGACTCTGAAATTACTGGCACCCTCTGCCAGGCCGACTGCCCTGGGTTGGCTCTCCAGGGCAATGCCTGCTAGGTCCCCTGTATGGGGAGTGGCAGCAGGGGGCAACACTGGTTTCTATCCCTCCCCCATCCAGCATGCCAGGGCTGCCCCTCTGCAGGCAGCCACTGGGAGGCCTGGGGGACAGAGGGGCCCTGGTGCAAGCCCCAGCTGGGCAGATGCCTGGCAAGTCGCTCCTGGCAGATGGAGGCCCTCCAGTGACCTTGGACACAGCATATGCTTCCCTGGGCTTCCTGGCTGATAGAGCTGTCAAGCCACCGCCTGGCTCCTTTCCCTGCTGCCTCCCTCTGCCTGAGGTTCCAGCTCTAAAGCTTCACAGGATTGGACCTCTGACTATGGATTCTCTCTCTCTTTTTTGAGATCTCTGCCTTAGTTCTCAGGATCCTTGAGTCGATGGCCACACCTCTCCTAAATTTACCCCAAGTACCTTCCAGGGGCTAACACCTTCACAGAATTCTAGAATCTTGGGTAGACTTTGTCACAACCCATCGTTTTACAGAGAGACACTGAAACCCAGGAAGAGCATGCAATTTGTTTAAAGTTGCCCAGCAAGTGGGGGATAGAGTCTGGGCTGGGAGTTCAACTCCTGGCTCCGGTGACAAAGTTTCTGCACTGTGGCCTCCACCACACACTCTCATTTGAATCCAGGCAGAAGTCTGAATCCAAGCAGAATCCCATACTCCCATTTGAAGCATCCTAAAAGACGGTTCTGTTAAAGTGCTGCACTCAATATGCCAGCAAATTTGGAAAACTCAGCAGTGGCCACAGGATTGGGAAAGGTAAATTTTCATTCCAATCCCAAAGAAAGGCAATGCCAAAGAATGCTCAAACTATTGCACAATTGAACTCATCTCACATGCTAGCAAAGTAATGCTCAAAATTCTCCAAGCCAGCCTTCAACAGTACATGAACAGTGAATTTCCAGATGTTCAAGCTGGATTTAGAAAAGGCCAAGGAACCAGAGATGATCCGCTGGATCATCGAAAAAGCTAGAGAGTTACAGAAAAACATCTACTTCTGCTTTATTGACTATGCCAAAGCCTTTGACTGTGTGGATCACAACAAACTGTGGAACATTCTTCAAGAGATGGGAATACCAGACCACCTTACTTGCTTCCTGAGAAATCTTATGCAGGTCAAGAAGCAATGGTTAGAACTGGACATGGGAAAGGAATATGTCAAGGCTGTATATGGTCACCCTGCTTATTTAACTTATATGCGGAGTGCATCATGCGAAATGCCAGGCTAGATGAAACACAAGCTGGAATTGAGATTGCTGGGAGAAATATCAATAACCTCAGATATGCAGATGACACCACCCTTACGGCAGAAAGCAAAGAAGAACTTAAGAGCCTCTTGATGAACGTGAAAGAGGAGAGTGAAAAAGTTGGCTTAAAACTCAACATTCAGAAAACTAAGATCATGGCCTCCAGTACCACTACTTCATGGAAGATAGATGGGGAAACAAAGGAAACAGTGACAGACTTTATTTTGGGGAGGGGGGCTCTAAAATAACTGCAGATGGTGATTGCAGCCATGAAATTAAAGGACACTTGCTTCTTGGAAGAAAAGCTATGACCAACCTAGAATGCATATTAAAAAGCAGAGATATTACTTTGCCAACAAAGGTCCACCTTGTCAAAGCTATGTTTTTTCCAGTAGTCATGTGTGGATGTGAGAGTTGGGCTATAAAGAAACCTGAGCACTGAAGAATTGATGCTTTTGTACTGTGGTGTTGGAGAAGACTCTTGAGAGCCCCTTGGACTGCAAGATCAAACTAGTTAATCCTAAAGAAAATCAGTTCTGAATATTCATTGGAAGGACTGATGCTGAAGCTGAAACTCCAATACTTTGGCCATCTGATGCAAAGAAGTGACTCATTTGAAAAGACCCTGATGCTGGGAAAGACTGAGGGCAGGAGGAGAAGGGGACAACAGAGGAGATGGTTGGAGGACATCACCAACTCGATGGACATGAGTTTGAGCAAGCTCCAGGAGTTGTTGATGGACAGGGAAGCCTGGTGTGCTGCAATCCATGGGGTTGCAAAGAGTTGAACATGACTGAGTGACTGAACTGAGAAGTTTGATAAAATAAGGACAAAAGCTAGCTTTTTGAGTAAAGAAGTCATAGAAGGAAAGCCGAGGGTAAGACAAATCTCACCAACTTTAAGGCAGCTCACAAATGACACAGTAAAATATACACTGAAACTGAGACCTGGGGAAGAAGGGAATACCCCAGCCTGACCACACATGCAAATGTGGTGGTAATCATGAGGCTCAGGGTCCACTCTGAGCTTCCTGTCCACCAAAGCAAAATGAGAAATTATGCCCAGTTTTCTTGTTCTTAGAGTTAAGGGAGAGTGGGAAGCAAACTAGCTCTTCAAGATAAATAAAGCTCTCCCTAAAATGATTGCTGAAAGAAACACTATTGAAAGGCATTTGCTGTATGGATAGAGGGCTGCCCACTGTGAGCCTGCAACAAGGGTCCCAAAGTGAACGAAAGACAGTCGTTCAGAGCTCACCCAAGCTGCCCTGTGTGTGCTCTCTCTGCTGACATGAGATTGAAAGACCCATGGAACACAAGGACAAAAGGCTAAAAGGGTATACAGGCATGACCTGATCTGCCCAGGACCACAGCCCTTTTCCCTGGAGATAGCCCCACCCAACCTGAGATGAGAGAGCTTCTGTCTTCCTGTCTATCCAAACCAGGGAATCACAGAAACTCACTCTGTGTCTTCCATTCTGTCTCTCTCCTGCCCTCTCTGCTGGCATTTCATGACAACCTAGTCCAATGGCCACATTTTCTAAAACATAAAACCAACAACTTGCCAGAGGCCTCGGTGTGAGCGGCTGGGCCAGGGGACAGGAGACTGAAGGTGGGCCAGCTGATTCCAATCCCACCAACCACTCTGGGCATGCTACTTCTGTTGGAAGCCAAGTCTCATCTACCTTCCAGAGGCTCCTGGGGGCTCGGAATCACAGGCCCGGTTCACCCAACGGTTTCTTGGCCCAGGGGCCATGCAGATCCTACATCAGCATCCTTCATCTCTCCTCCAAGGCCCTCCTTCTTTCTCCAGCTGCCAGCTTCCCTGCCATCCTCGGCAGCTGACTCCTATCCAGCTGATTTCCAATGGCACGTCTACTCTCAAGCTGAATTCTCTTGCCTTCACCAAGATCCAGGGCTTTTGGCAGCGCCCAACATAGCTCACGTTTTCTGGAAGAGGGTGGATAATTATAAACCCCTGTTCCCAAAAGACTTCCTATTCTGGAGAAGCTGCGTGTGTGTGTGTGTGTTAGTTGCTCAGTACTGTCCAACTCTTTTGTGATCCCAGGGACTGTAGCCCGCCAGGCTCCTCTGTCCTTGGAATTCTCTAGGCAAGAATACTGGAGTAGGTTGCCATTTCCTTTTCCAGGGGATCTTCCCGATCCAGGGATGGAAGCCACATCTCTTATGTCTTCTGTATTAGCAGGCGGATTCTTTACCATCTGAGCCACCTAGAATTATTTTTTCTAAATTGATGAATCTTTGGGATTCTTCAATAAGTATTGGCTTCCAGGTTGCCAATACCTTTTGACTCAAATTGGAACACAGTTCTAGGTCTCTGGCATTGCAGGTAGATTCTTTACTGTGAGCCACCAGGGAAGCCCCAGAGAAGCTGCTCTGTCCCTGAATTTAGCTAAAGTGAGCATTTAAAAATGTTTTAAAGGGGAGATTCTGTAAATATCTACATCTGTATTAAAGCCCCTTTGTCTCAGAATGAGCTTTCTCCCTTTGCTAAGAGATTAATTTAACAGAAAAACATGGCTTTGGGCTCAGATAATAAGTCTGGATCTGAATTCCAAACTGAACCATCCACTATCTTCATGACAGTGAGAACCCCACTTTATTTCTCTAAGCCTCAGTCTCCTTATCCGTAAAATGGAGCTAATTACAGTTGTGCACAAGTACAGTCACGATTAGCAATTACCTGTGTGTAATGAGCTATTATATATGTGAAATGCCTAGTGAGGAAAGCACTCCATACGCAATATTTATTTACTCACCTAAACAGTCTTATTATTCTTGGGCTTCCCTGGTGGCCCAATGGTTAAGAATCTGCTTTGCAATGCAGGGGACACACGTTCAACCCCTGATCCAGGAAGATCCCACATGCTGGGGAGCAATGAAGCCTGTGCACCACAGCTACTGAGCCGGTGCTCTAGACCCCACAAGTTGCAACCACTGAGCCCATGAGCCAGACTTACTAAAGCCTGTGAGCCTAGAGCATATGCCCTGAGTCAGAGAAGCCACTGCAGCGAGAAGTCCACGCACCACAACAAAGAATAGCCCCCACTCTCGGCAACTGGAGAAAGCCCAGGTGCAGCAACGAAGATCCACCACAGCCCCAAAATAAAATAAATAAATCTTAAGAAGTCTTATTCTTACTGTTATTCAAAAACGTCACATTTTAACCCACCTTAAAATCCTCCTCTGAAATATCATCATATTTGTATCTCAGGGGCCCTCTGTTTCCTTCCCTGCTTTGTTTTCTCCATAGTTCTTAGCCACAGCTCATAGAGTTACATATTTTGCTTATTGTCTCTAGAACACAAGCTCTAGGAAGGTAATATTTGCCCATTTTGTTCTTAATTCAGTTCCCAACACCTAGACCAGTGCCTGGCACCCCGCATGCCCTCAAATATTTTCTGAATGAATTAGTGGTTCTGCACTCATTTGGATTGATGTCACTACCCAGGTAAAAGCAGGCTTCTCAGCAAAGAAGGGGCAAAGAAAAAAAGTTTAGCAGCACTTAGTTAGTTACTCTGGGAGAAGGCACTGGCAGCCCACTCCAGTGTTCTTGCCTGGAGACTCCCAGGGACGGGGGAGCCTGGTGGGCTGCCGTCTATGGGGTTGCACAGAGTCGGACACGACTGAAGCGACTTAGCCGCAGCAGTAGCAGCTTGTTACTCTGTTCCTTTTCACACCCAGTGTCCTATTTAGGTGGGCTTATCTCTCCTGCAAGATTTGTAAGCCAGGGTTTTTAATTAATTAATTTTTTAATTGAAGGATAATGCTTTGTAAGCCAGGGTTTTATCCATTTTTAAATCCGTAGTATTTTGAGTGGCTAAATTCTTAAAACCTGTATCCTAAAGGAAAGCATGAAAGCAGCACAGTTTGAAAGCTGCCATTTAACCAGTCTTTGTCCTGCGTGCTCCACATTTATTCTGTCAATTCACCCTATATTACGGGATGTTCTCTATGTTTTACCGTCAAGGAAGCTCAGGCTCCAGAAACCAGGGAACTTGCATGAGGGCAGGTGGCAAGTAGGTGGTAAAATGGTGAGAGTAGAACTCAAACCATTCCAGCTGCCCCTCCAAATTATTGGGTTGGCCAAAGTTCATTCAGGTCTGCAATAAAAACCCTAACATCCTTTCTGGCCAACCTGATACATTTCCCCACTCAGAAAATCCAATTCGCTGGGTCAACAACCCCCAATCCTAATAGCATCCCTCAGAGAAAGGTGAAAGATACATTACAGTGGATCCTCATTGTCTGGGGAGTCCATAGTTGTGAATTCACTTACTTGCTAAGCGTTTATTTATAAGCCCTGTCAGTTGCCTGATGCTCACATTCCCAGCTCAGGTGGAACAAGGCAACCTTCTTATTTCTTTTCTTTCTTTCTTTCAAAATAAAACTTGATAAAAATTTAGTGTTTCAAACTGGAGTCACCAGAAGTACCCAGTTATTAAAAATATACATACTTCACTTGGCTTGTTTCATTTCTTAAAAACAAATGTCTTAACAAACACATGAAAAGATG